>OZ030020.1:14567500-15080000 GCA_964023405.1 Apodemus agrarius | reverse complement strand
GGTCTCATGCATGATGCCACACTATCTATGAACGCATATGTGCAGCAATCGTGCTGTTCCTGGAAGGCACTGCTTCCTTGACGTCATCCACCTCTCCTGGCTCTTAGGATGTTTCTGCCTTCCCTTCTGCATGAATCCCTGAGCCTTATTGCAAAATATGTTCTACAGACATCCCATTTATATCTGTGCCTCTGTACATGATTCACTTGCATATCTCTGTTTCTATATCATCTATAAAAATAAGAATCTCTGATGGAGGTGATGCATTGATTTATGGCTATAACTATGTCAGCAGGGGATCTTTTATTGCTATGTTGATTTAGAGGAGTAATTGTAGCAGGTTTCCTTTAGGACCCATACACTATCTAGTCTCAGATTCTTGGCCTTATTATCAGTGTCAGATAGGGTTTAAACAAGGTTTAATCCCATGGAAGTGTCCTTAAATCTAATTAAAAGCATGGGTGGTTATTCCCATAAAATTTTTGTCTCTGTAACACCAATGAGTACATCTATCAGGCAGGTCAATATTGTAGCTCATGGGGGTTTAGAGATAGGTAAGATTGATGATTTATCTTCTCCACTGTGTCATGTATTGTACCTTTCAATAATATGGATGCTGGTCAGTAGGGGTGACATTTTCTAATTGAATGGGAGCTTGATTTCTCCATATTAACAAAATGAATGTATAGTGTCTTCAGCAATAGGATCCAACCACCAGGTTTCTGGGGGTAATAAGTAGCACTGACAATAGCCTGCAATGTTTGTGGGAGGGTCTATGAGACTGCTCCAGTTAAGGACTCAAACATAATATGGAAGCTACATTATGAGGTTGGTTTAGTAGCACAGGGTATTTCCAGAGTGAGGTCACTCAGATCAAGATGGACAAACATTGCATTTTTCCTTTATATGTTAGCTTTAAAGTTTAGATGTGTTTTATTCAGAATTAGTAGGTAGTTAGTAAGGGACCTCCATTTTCTACTGCTATGGTAAAGCACCATGATAAATGCAACATATAGAAGGAAGTATTTAGTTGGGTTTACAGAGAGAAAAGGCATGATGTTAGGAATAGCAAATAGCTGCAAAAAAAGAGGCAGAGAGAGCACATTAGAAATGGTGCAAGTCTTTTGAAATCTCAATGTCTACCTACAATGACACAGCACCTCCAACAAAGCTACTTCTCCTAGATCTTGCCAACTAGAGTCCAGGTTCTCAACTGCATGAGCCTGTGCAGGTCATTCTTGTTCAAAACACCACAGAGAGAGTCTTCAAGGAAGGGAAATAGAATATGGTTTTATAAATACAAAGTGTGAAAGTTAAAATAAATAGGTTAAATAGGGCACGGCATGAGAAGGATGTAAGGAAGAGGGAACATGGGGAACAACTAAAACTAAAGAACTTTGAAAGAGCCATTTAGGTACGCATAGGTAGAAGCATCCTAGAATGTGCATGTGTACAAATGGAATTTAAAGAGAACTTCCAAATAATGGGAGACTCAATGATCTAACACAAATCCACCTTAAAGAAGAATTTTGGCGTTCTGTTCAGAAACTTTCCCCCTGTGCCCATGTCCTCCAGGGTTTTCCCCAGTTTCTTTTCTATTAGGTTCAGTGTGTCTGGTTTTATGTGGAGGTCCTTGATCCACTTGGAGTTGATGTTGGTACAAGGAGATAAGAGTGGGTCAATTCGCATTCTTCTGCATGTTGACCTCCAGTTGAATCAGCAGCATTTGTTGAAAAGGCTATATTTTTTCCACTGGATGGTTGTAGCTCCTAGCTTATGCTCTAAGATCAAGAACTGACAAATGGGACCTCATAAAATTACAAAGTTTCTATAAGGCAAAGGACACTGTCAGAAGGATAAAACAGCAACCAACAAATTGGAAAAAGATCTTCACCAACACCACATCTGAGAGAGGGCTAATATCCAATATATACAAAGAACTCAAGAAGTTAGACCCCAAAGAACCAAATAACCCTATCAAAAAATGGGCTACAGAGCTAAACAAAGAATTTTCACCAGAAGAAATTCGGATGGCTGAAAAACACCTTAAGAGATGTTCAACATCATTAGTCATCAGGCAAATGCAAATCAAAACAACCCTGAGATTCCACCTCACACCAGTCAGAATGGCTAAGATTAAAAACTCAAGGGACAACAGGTGCTGGTAAGGATGCGAAGAAAAAGGAACACTCCTACACTGTTGGTGGGATTGCAAGATGGTACAACCGCTCTGGAAATCAGTCTGGCAGTTCCTCAAAAAATTGGGCATGACACTTCCAGAGGACCCTGTCATAGCACTCCTGGGCATATACCCAGAGGATTCCCCTGCATACAGTAAAGACACATGCTCTACTATGTTCATTGCAGCCTTATTTATAATAGCCAAAAGTTGGAAGGAGCCCAGATGTCCCTCAATGGAGGAATGGATACAGAAAATGTGGTATATTTATACAATGGAATACTACTCAGCAATTAAAAATAATGAATTCATGCAATTTGTAGGCAAATGGTTGGATCTGGAAAATATCATCCTAAGTGAGTTAACCCAGTCACAAAAGAATACACATGAAATGCAATCACTGATAAGTGGAAATTAATGAGCCCCAAAGCTCTGAATACTCAAGGCACAATTAGCAAATCAAAAGATTCCCAAGAAGAAGAAAGGAAAGGACTCTGGTCTTGAAAAGACTGGATCCAGTTTTGTAGGAGAGTATCAGAACAGAGAAATGGGGAAAGGGGTGATTGGGGAATGGGCGGAGGGAAGAGGACTTACGGGAAATACGGTAAGGGGGGAACTGGGAAAGGGGAAAGAAAGCCTTTGGAATGTAAACAAAAAATATTGAAAATTAAAAAAGAATTAAAAAAAAAGAATTTTGGCAAATCTTCCTCTGAACTAGTAGTCAAGGTATGGTAAATATAATATGAAAGAAGTTAATTTTCCCTTTGCTAACTATTTTCTTTGCCTTCAATATTAGTACTTACATAGACTCATCTATTATATTTTAACTTCCCAGATATTTATCCTTTTCAAAGATACAATATAAACAAAAATATTATGTATATATGTATAGAACTGATTTTACCAAGATGTTCTTAACTTTTTAGGGTTCTGTAAACTGGGTGTCTTGTGTGATGCCCAAATGGACTTGCAAACTATAAATTAGATTACCACAAGCTTAGCCACAGAAAGACATGTTTACTGGCTATGACTAATTTCTACAGTAGGCCTCAATAAGTTCATAATAGACTTAAGTGTATGTTATGATCTTAGACTGACTGCAGTTACTTCTCCAGAATTATTTGAGAGGATATTTAGTGTCATTTTTTCTCTGTATATTAGTAACTTAGTCAGTATATGTACATGGATTGAATAAGAGTGAATCACAATGCTCCCTGAATAGGTAAGGCCTCCCAAAGGAGAAAAATGTCTTAAAAATTGACTGTTTTATCCACTCTTTATTTAATCTAAGTGTATTAAATCTGAGTAATTAAGAAATGTGTCATTGCCTGTCAATCAAGTGATTAGGCTTTAAAAGTGAGCTTCAGAAAAAGCAGTGCTTAAATTTCTGAAAATACTAGGTAATTTGGGGGGGGGATATTAGTCCAAAAGCTGGGAATACCCAAGATACCATTCATAGACCATATGAAGCTCAAGAAAAAGGAAGACCAAAATGTGTATGTTTTAGTTCTCCTTAGAAGGGGGAACAAAATATTCACGTTAAGTAGAGTATGGGAGGGACTTGGGAGGAAGAGAGGAGAGAAAAGGGGGAAAGGGGAAAGCAGGATCAGTTATGGAAAGAGACTAGGATGATGGACAGAGGGTCAGGAATTTGAAGAGAGGTCTGTATCAATGGGGGATGGGGAACTAGGAATAGCCACCAGCAAGTCCCAGATGTCAGCAAAGCAAGAAGCTCCCAGGACCCAAAGGTGAGATTAGCTGAAGTGCCCAACAAAGGGGAGAGAGACCATATCCAGAGGTTAGGCAAGGTCCCCTGTTGTGGGAGGGGGCCACCCACTCCTCTCCAAATTTTTAACCCAGAATGACTCCTGTCTAAAGTAAAAAAGGGGACAAAGTATGGAGCAGAGACTGAAGGAAAGGCCACCTGGGGATCCATACCATATACAAACACCAAACCCAGACACTATTGTGGATGCCAAGAAGTGCTTGCTGAAAGGAACCTGATGTATCTGTCTCCAGAGAGGCTGTGCCAGAGCCAGACAAATACAGATGTGGACACTCACCACCAACCATTAGACTGAGCATGGGTACTCCAATGGAGGAGTTAAGAAAGGACTGAAGGAGCTGAAGGGGTTTGCAACACGTAGGAAGAACAATATCAACCAACCAGACACCCCCCACCCCTGAGTTCCCAAGGACTAAGCCACTAACCATAGAGTACTCATGGAGAGACCCATGGCTCCATCTACCTATGTAGCAGAGGATAGCATTGTCTGGCATCAATGGGAGGAGAGGCCCTTGGTCCTATGAAGGCTCAATTCCCCAGAGTATGTCAATGCCAGGGCAGTGAGGTGGGAGTGGGTGGGTGGGGACAGTACCTTCATAGAAGCAGGGGAGGGGTGAAATGGGATAGAAGGGTTTCAGAATGCCAACTAGGAAAGGGGATAACATTTGAAATGTAAGTACATAAAATATCCAATAGAAAGAAAGAAAGAAAGAAAGAAAGAAAGAAAGAAAGAAAGAAAGAAAGAAAGGAAGGAAGGAAGAAAGAAAGAAAGAAAAAAAGAAAGAAAGAAAGAAAGAGGAAAAGAAAATAGATACAATAATTATAGAACCAAATGTCTATAGTTTTGAAGTGTATATTCCAATGGAATACAAAACTTGTCTATGTTCTAATATGTGCCTGTTATTAAGAATATTGAGTTAGAAAGAAAAGTCTCTCCCACATATAATTAGCTGAGATCTACTTATTGAGTCCTCTTTGTGGCTCCCCCCATGTGGTTCTAGTCACCTGACCCATCTTCCATGCTGGTCTAGCTCAGCTAGAGTGCTCAGTGTCTACATTAATTATTTTTCCATAGCAGATGTGCTAGTAAGAAAACAATACTCCCAGCAGTCATCCAATGTAATTAAACCACTTTTAACTTGTCAAGTCGCTAAACATGAAGTTTTACTTTTTTAAATATATTTTTAACTTATTTATTTACGTTCCAGCCACACCACCACCCCCCACACACACACACAAACCAGGTTGACCCTCCCACAGTTCCTCATCCCATTCCTCCTCCATCTTGCCTGATGCTCCCCATCCCATAACCAGGCCTCTCCCTTCCCTGGGGACTCAAATCTCTCAAGGGTTAGACACATCTTCTCCCACTGAAGCCAAACCAGGTAGTCCTCTGCTATACATGTGCAGCAGGCCCTGGACCAAATGTGTACTGCCTGTCTTGTGGCTTGGCTCAGTTATGACTTTAGAAGAAAAAAAAAGATGCAACATTTCTTGAGGACTTTAATCTAGGTGAGTTTCTTAGGAGCACACATCATCTCACTTTTAGAAACTCTTTGCCTAACTTTTGGAAGAGAGTAAGTGCACAAGTGCACATAAGCATATTGAAAAGAGAAATGTCATTCTGCAAATCCTGCATGTGCCTCTGTAAGCAACTCACCCACATCTCCAAATAATTAATTACTTAGAGAGGTTGTCTTAGTCAGGGTTTCTATTTCTGCACAAACATAATGACAAAGAAGCAAGTTGGGGAGGAAAGGGTTTACTCAGCTTACACTTCCACATTACTGTTCATCACTAAAGGACGTCAGATCTGGAACTCAAGCATGCCGGGACACAGGGGCTAATGTAGAGGCCATGGTGGGATGTTACTTATGGCTTCCTTCCCCTGGTTTGTTCAGCCTTCTCTCTTATAGAACCTAAGACTGCCAGACCAGGGATGGCACCACCCACAAAGGGCCCTCCCCCTTTGATCACTAATTGAGAAAATGCCCTACATCTGGATCTCATGGAGGCACTTCCCCAACTAAAGCTCCTTTCTCTGTGATAAATCCAGACTGTGTTAAGTTGACAAACAAAACCTGCACCTTTTCCAATGGCTCTCTGTGGCCTCTCACAGTGCCAATCCTCGACTGCTCTTCAGGACCCCTTCATGCCTTCAAAACCAGTACCACCTGGGAGGCTCTTACATATTACCAAGTCCTGCTGCAGCATGAGGTACAACCTTGGCTATCTCTGGAACACAGCTTCTTTGTGCTCTCAGAAAACACTTCCCAGAAGATTTTCTTCTTCTTTTTTTTAAGATTTATTTATTATTATATGTAAGTACACTGTAGCTATATTAGACACAGCAGAAGAGGGTGTCAGATCTCATTACAGATGGTTGTAAGCCACCATGTGGTTGATGGGATTTGAACTCAGTACCTTCAGAAGAGCAGAAGTCGGCACTCTAATTTCTTCTAATTTCTACCCAAGGTCACTGCTAATTTCTTCTAATTTCTACCCAAGATCACTGTTAATTTCTTAACTCCAGCTAACCAGCATCAATAGTTCCAGTAATGCAAATTTTTGCTTAGTAGTTCTAGTATCTTGTTAATCACAGTTGATTCTTCAGCCCTAGCTAACCAAAACAACAGAAACTTCACAATCAAAACAACACATAAGATTTTAGCACATTCAACATAGCACATTAAAGAGTCTTTAATCTTCCCTCTGAAATTTACAAGCCAGGTCTCCATCTTATTCACTGTTCTCAACATAATCTTCCAAATTCCTACACAACAACCCATAGAGCTCTTAACATTGAATGAATCTTCTAGCCAAAGTTCCAAAGTCCTTTCACAGTCCTACCCAAAACATGGTCAGGTTGCCACAGGAATACCCGACTGCACTGGTACCAATTTGTCTTAGTCAGGGTTTCTATTCCCACACAAACATAATGACCAAGAAGTATGTTGGGGAGGAGAGGGTTTATTCATCTTACACTTCCACATTGCTTTTCATCACCAAAGGAAGTCAGGACTGGAACTCAAACAGGTCAGAAAGCAGGAGCTGATGCAGAGGCAATGGAGAGCTGATTTTTACTGGCTTGCTTCCCCTGGCTTGCTCAGCTTGCTTTCTTATAGAACCCAAGACTACCAGCCCAAGGATGACATACATGACTCACAAGGGGCCCTCCAACCTTGATCACTAACTGAGAAAATGCCCCACTTCTGGATCTCATGGAGGCATTTCCCCAACTGAAGCTCCTTTCTCTGTGATAACTCCAGCTTGTGTCAAGTTGGCACATAAAACTAGTCAGTACAGAGGGCATCATGTTATTATGGAATGAGTTATAAACTATGGTTCAGTGCATTGTACCTTTCTCTTGTAATGAGCTATCAAATATCAAGATTTGCATACTCATTGATTTCAGCTACATGTGAAATGGAAGTCTGTCCATTCATCAGTCATAAGTTGTATTTCATTTTTGTGCAGAAAGTATATATTCGTTTATTTAAGGTACTCCTCCAGTTTTTCTGGACCATATAAACTCTTGGCTATTAATTTCAAGAAATGAAGCTAAATTTTGAATTCCGGCACCAAAATTTACTGTATATATGGACTAGGAAAAACTGAAAAATATTTGATATTAGAGATTTCTCACATAAAATAACTATATGCATTATATTTGACCCATGGAATGATAAAAGGAATGACATAAAATTGTGTGTATTAATAAATACCTTTATGTTTCAATCTCAAAATACATTTCTTTGCCTCAAAGAAAATGTATTTCTTCTAAAGATAAAACAAATCCTTGTCCTTTTAGCCATATTTTTTATACATTCTATCCCTGTAATTTTCTACAGTTGTTGTGACTCCCTTACATGAAAGATCTTAACTTATTTCTCTAAATACTTTTTGGTGATTTCAGCTTCCAATTATGAGGCTTCTTACCCTGTGTCCCTTCTCAGTCATGTACTTATGCATGTGAAATTTCCAAATAACCTTTAGTACCAGTCAGCCTCAAATCCTGTGTATAGATTTATATAGAAGAGACATGGAATATCCCCAAGTGTAATAGGACCTCATTTTGCCCTACTATGGAAATCAGTCAAGATTAAGGATGGCCCAAGGGAAGATGCTTGAATATCACTGAGAAGGGGACATAATATAGTTATCAGAGATGGATGGAGAGAAAGAACTGCATGGGAGAGGGGATGGGGACAAAAAGAGGGCCATCAGACACAGGGAGAACTGGAGAGAGAGAGCCAGGAGAGTGACTGGAAATTGTTGGCAGGTGAGAAGTGGTATAAGGGGGCATATGGGACACGCCACATACCCGGGATGGGTACCAGTTGGAGTTAAGGAACCTGAAGTAACCATCTCCTATAGTCAGGCAGGACTCCCAGTAGAGGGATAAGGACACCAACCCACACATGAAACCTTTGACTCCAAACTTGTCCTACCTACCAGAAAACAGGGACAAGAATGGAGCAGAGACTAAAGTAATGTCCAACCAAAGACTGGCCCAAAGTGAGACCCATCCCATGGGCAAGAACTAATCCCAGACACTATTAATGATACAGTGTTATCAGTACCTAGCATAACTGTCCTCTGAAAGACTCCAACTAGCAGCCGACTAAAACAGATAGAGATCCACAGTCAAACATTGGACCTACCTTGGGAAGGCTTACGGAAAAGTTGGTGGAAGGACTGAGGAACCTGGAGTATGGAAAAGGGACTCCAGGGAAGATCAAAAGAGTCAACTAACCTATACACTTAGGAGTTCCCAGAGATGAAACCAAAGCCTACAAGGACTAGACCTAGAAACCACGCACATATGTAGCAGATGT
The DNA here is from genome assembly GCA_964023405.1 of Apodemus agrarius. Lineage (NCBI taxonomy): Eukaryota > Metazoa > Chordata > Mammalia > Rodentia > Muridae > Apodemus > Apodemus agrarius. Next base: position 15,071,197 of record OZ030020.1, on the reverse strand, counting down.
GCAACTTGGTCTTCATGCAGGTCTCCCAACAACTGAAGCGGGGACTGTCCTGTAAGCTATTGTTTGTATATGGATCCTGTTCCTTTAGCTGGGATCCCTTGCTTGGCCTCAGTGGCAGAGGATGCTCCTAGTCCTGCAGTGACTTTATGTGCCAAAATGAGTTGGTACCGGGGCCTCACTCCCCTTTCTCAGAGGAAAAGGGGAGGTAGAGGGCAAAGGGTAAGGGGCTATGTGAGTAGGGGGGCTTCGATCCAGATGTAAAGTGAATAAATAAATAAGCTAATGGAAAAATAAATATGCCTTTCTTTACTCAAATTTCAGATATCAAACTGATGCCCAATTTATAAAACTCATGAAAATAAAGAATATCCAGGTAAAAATAATGGTGGTAATACACGTCTCTTTTCCCTTTGTTACTATGTAGAGATTTTAAATATTTTATTATTCATTTCAAAGAAGGAACTTTTCTTTCCTGGTTGTCAATGGGGTAATTTTCTAAAAGTATTTTTATTTGCAAAATCAAATTCTTAAGATTTGTATTATAATATTGTCTGCCTTTCTTAGTAGACATAAATACACACTTGAATAGAAAATTTAGTCTATAATTCCTGAGTAAGTTTTCAAATGTTGTCTTGTAAATGAGAGCTTAAAGAAACTCTACCTAATATTGAACATACCGAATACAACTACAATAATTATATAGAAGTTGAAATAGTATAGTTCCAGTGTCTGATTTCATTTTATCTGACTTAATGTACTGGGTTACTGAGCAAAATGTATATGTGAGAGCACTCTGTGTGGTGTGAGAGGAGGCAGACAGACGGACAGACAGACAGACAGTGGATGAGTGGTCAGTGTGCCTTATACAATAGATGAAATCATCTACAAACAGATTTCATCAAAAATTAAAATAGCAGGTAATCATAGTCTATTTCAAATAATGTTACATATTTTCATATGTTATAATATTTTTTCATTTTGAGAATTTTGCTCAAATATATAATAAACAACTTAAATTATTGCCAGTATAGTAATGCAACACTTTACACAAGGTCATTCTAGCTGGATTTATGTACTAATCAGCTACTCCATATAAGACATTTACCACACAAAATATGCAGATCTCTTGGATATCTCTCAAAAAAATACCAATATCTCAAATTATTTAGTATTTAATTTGTCAGAGAGGGGAGGAGAAGAAAAATGTGTTTCTGGTCAGTCATTCTTCAGGTCATGGAAGATAAAATTTGGCTCTGACTTTGGAACATTAGCAAGCAAGGAAAGGAGTCTTGGCCTATGCAAAAACAAAATCCATACTTTAGCTAATATATGAAATTTAATCTTGTTTGCACAGCACATCAAGCTTACAGGTATATTTGTAAAGTGAGAGAATATTCTTGCCAGTACAAAGCATAATTTCAATGTAGAGTATTTTTAAAAGAAAAATGTAAAGACATGGGCAACAGAGGTATTTACTTGAAGTTTGTTACAACGTTTAATTCCTGAGGGCTGGGGTAGTTCATCTCTAATAATAATAGTAGAATTATGGCACAGTGAAAAAAACCAATATTATTGATTTATGTAGTTGATCCAGGGGCAGAATGATTCAGTAGTTTTGATAGACATCCCAACAACTGGTGCAAAAAGCTGCAGGGAGGGGCTCTCATTTACTGTATAATAAGAACTCCAGAGAAGATCTTATTCCCATGTTCCTGGTAGAGGAATGGGGGTCCATTTGATTACAACACTTTGGAAATTGTATTCAGAAATGAAAAATCCTGGACACTGTATCATTAGTCATTACACTGCATGACAAGCCAGTGTCCTAACCTGCATGTGGAACTGCATGGAGTCAGGTATGGAAAATGCTGTCGTCATTAAAATGATGCCACGGCTACCTTCAAGGTTAACCTGACAGCACCACTTCTCGTTTCCAGCCCCTCACGCATGTGCATCCTGTAGTGAGCACCAACACCACTTCATGGTTCTGTAATATAAAGTGTGACATAGATTATTTCCTAAAATGACAGCATTGCATATACAATGTTATTATATCAAATATGAGATGAGCGTATTTTGACAAAGGCTGACTTGGACAGACAAGCAAAAAGCCTTGAGGAAAAACAAAGAAACAAACAAATGCCAGCAGCATAACAAGAAGTTCACAGGGAGATATTTAAAATAGTGTATGGACTATCATATAGATAATGGAGAAACCAGAATAAAGATACTTTGTCACAGTTTCATAATGAACAATGACAGCTATGTTTTCTTTGGTCACTTACAATTCTATTAACAAAGTCATTTTTATTATGCCTGGCATTTACTTTAATCTTTTCTAGATGTAGTCTGGCACACACAAACACATCAAATCTCATTTTGTTTTGTGATTTTTTTCAGCATTGAACATAGTGGTAGTTGAGAATTATAACATTTTTCTATTAACAGTAAGGAGATAAGAGAAATAACCTCAATGGCTTCACTTTCTATATATATATCTATTTCTGGTATCTATAATAAATTAGAATTTCTTCTGAGTTTTAATTAATTACATAAGAAATTAGTGTGAGGCAAGATATTAAGCCTTCAAATGGGAAAATTCTGGAAAGAGTTTAATTCAATAATAAAATCTTTATTAAGTTGCTTCATTTTTTTAACTGAGTATTCCTTGGAGCAGTTACTTAATTTAATTTTTTTGTTTACCTAAAAATATTAACCTGAAGCATAGCTACTCAGATATGGGTTCCTTTGGGTTACCAAGGAAACCATTTCTTAGACATTCACATAAATAAACTGCAGACAGTAGGAGGAAACATCATAAATATAGAAATTATTCTGCTGGATATGCTGTTGCTATGAGACAAGATCTCCCTGTGGCCATACATGCCTTGAAGAGGCACAGACACATAAGGACAAGATATTGTACATGACAGATGCACCTTGGGAAATTACTACACTACTCCGAATGTGAGAAATCAGAGTAGTAAGGTCACCATGCAAACTTGTCAAGATGAATATCAAAAGTATGTGTGGTCATAATGAACAGACACTACCTCAGTACTACAGAGAGAATGAGGAGCTAAAGGACCTGATGCTACCTTTCTGAATTATATATTGGAGAGAAATGAAAATTGATCATCACCGTAATGAAGTAAATGAGAGTACCTTTGTGATGAGTGGAACAATCTGAGAATGCATGGTGCATTTGGAGAGTGGTTGGTCCATGAAGGTCTGAAGATGGGGTTGCAAGGAAATGTGAAATGCAGATAATTAACAAGAGACTGGAGGCCGTGTAACTGATTATTCTTATTTCTTTAGAATCTTTTCCCTTTGTCCATCCTCCTGCATCTCCACTCATAGCATATTTTTAATAATGGACTATTTAAAGAGAAAAGGAGACAAACTGAGAGACCCAGGAAGGAATCTGGTGCAGTGAAGGGGTTGGGAAGGTGAGGGAGGATAATCCATAAAAAACACATACTTTGGTAAAAACTCCGAGACATCAACTAACTTGTATGCTATTTCAAAATTAAGCCAAAACATTTTTCTGGTGAGAAGTCAGCCATGTAACAAAGAGCTTTGAGAGTTGATTTGAGCATTGGAAGCAATGATGTAAATAGCATGAAAATTTGACAATTATTATTATTATAGATGTTTTGTGGAATTAAGTATTCATTCTAGTGGAGCAGAAAGGAGCTTGGGAATAAGGTAGACTGGAGAGAGTAAAAATGTCTAGGGGTTTCTATTCTGAAGGAAATAAAATGCCTGGACTCCCAGCCTTTTCTGCAGGTCAGGCTCAAAGAAGCCGGCCTCTGACGCCATATGTCCCCACCGCCTTCCCTATTTCATGCCTTCCTGTCCACTTCTCCCCTCCAGACTGTGGAGAATTGGCTTAGGGAATATTATAATTCTACAGATTGTCTGTTCCTGGGATCAGAAGCTTCATTTATCCCTCACCAAGCTGAGACTGCTTCTTTATTCTCCATTCATAAAGTAACACTGAATGGTTCCAAGATTGACCTATAAGCCATAGGCAGTCAAGAATGTGCTGCTCCTTGACCATTTCAGACATCAATGAGAGGAGAGGCCATTGGTCCTGTGAAGGGTCCATTCCCCAGAATAGGGGAATGCAAAACAGGAAACTGTGCTGGGGGGGTGGCGAATAGCAGGAAGGAGAGGATGAGATAGGGGGTTTTCAGAGGGGTAACATGGAAAGGGGATCCCACTTGAAACATAAACAAAGCAAATATCTAATAAAAAAACTTAAAAGAAGAATGTGCTGCTCTTAAAGAGAAGCTGGGTTTGCAAGTCTGGGTAACAGCAATCAGAGACTTAAATATTCAACAAAGAGGGTTATCTATTTATATCCATGTATCTATAACCTTGTATCTATATCTATATCCATAACCATATCTACACCTATACTGATAAACAACAACAACAACAACAAAACATTACCAGTGACGGATTAGAGACATCTGGAGAGATGTCTAGGTCCTATTACAGAGCACAAATAGGATAATATATCATCTTCAAAAATTGGTATATATTACTAAGAAAGTCAATTTAGGTGGCAATGATTTCAAAATAGTGATAACAAATATGTTCAGGAAATTTTTAAAAAGTATATGAACCATTACCTGAATGAAGACAATAAGTTGGATACTTTATTGAAAACAGCTCAAGATATGAGAATATATGAGATATAAGCTTTCACACAAAACAAACTGAATTAAAACTGAACTTTAAATTTCAGGAAGCAAAATAAAAAGCTCAAATAACACCCTAATTAGTAAGTTGGGCCAAATGTAAGAGGAACCTATTCTTGAAAGCAAGGAAGAAGAAATGGATCACATAGTGTTCTGGATAGGTTTATGTCAACTGGACACAAGCAATGGTCATCTGAAATATGGAACATCAATTAAGACAATGCCTCCATAAAATCCGTCTGGACACAAGCCTGTATGGAATTGTATTAATTAGTGATTGATGCCAGGGAACCAGATCAATGTGAGGGTGTGACCATCCCTGGGCTGATGGTCCTAGGTTCTATAATGAAGCAAGCTGAGCTGGCCATGTGGAGCAAGTGAGTAAGCAGCCCTCCTCCATGGCCTCTGCACCAGCTCCTGCCTCCAGGTTCCTGTTTGAGTTCTTCTTTCAATAACAAGCTGTGATATAGAAGCATAAACTGAAAGACATATTTTCCTCCCAAGTTCTTTGTGTCATGGTGTTTCACTACAGCAACAGAAAATCCATCTAATGCAGAAATCAGTGTATTTTTATAAGATATAAGATTTCTATAAGATTTCAAGAGATATATTACTTGAAAGACCCTCCTAATGGCCCCATACTATTTCTCTCACCTCTATGGCTATTCTAAATGAAACACAAATATCTAGGATTCAACATTAATATTTATAGATGAGAGAAAATAAAGCATTTGTCTTTCTGGGTCTGGGTTACCTCACTCAGGATGTTTGTTTTCAGCTCCATTTAGTTACAACACACACACACACACACACACACACACACACTCCAGGAGAATTCATTTGGCATGCCTCTCTCTTGTTGCTTCAATCTCTGTAAACACATATGAGCCCTGCTTAGTTGATTTGGTGGGCTATGTTCTCCTGGTGTCCAACATAATGTATGACTTTTAAAGGCTTTCTTTCCCCTCTTCCACGGGGTTTCCTGTTTTCCAAAGGGACAGCACTAATGGAGACCTTTAATTCATTCATTCATTCTCTCTCTCTCTCTCTCTCTCTCTCTCTCTCTCTCTCTCTCTCTCTCTCTCTCTCTCTCTCGGCTGTGGGAGTCTACACACACTCCCTTATTCTGCCAGAGGAAGCCTCTCTGATGACAACTGGACTCATCTGATTATAGCAGTGTCTTTAGGAAGGATTTTTGTTTTGTTTTGTTTTCTGTTAGTTTGTTTTTATTGGTGTTTTGGTTTTGTTTTTGGATTGTTTTGCCTGTGATATTTGGTGTTACTCTAGGTTTCTAGGCTATCCTGTCACCAGTCCCTGACCATGCATACAGTGCTAGGTATGGGCTTCCTTTCATGGAGTGGGCTTCAAGTTAAAGCAAAGTTTTGGTAGGCAACTCCCACAAGTTCTGTAACACCATTGTCCCTGCACATCTTGCAGAAAGGACAGGTAGGAGGTTGAGGGATTTGTGGCTGGGTTGACGTCCAGATTTCTCTTTTTGTAGTCTGTAAAACACCTTTTTGCACCAAGGAATGTAAAAGGTGTGGGTGAACGCTCCATGCAGGTATCAGTTCAACCTCTCTATGTTTAATGAGCCATGTGGATGTTGTTCTTCACTATGGAGCACCACAGACAGTTTTCAGTGAGTTACTCTCTGTCCTAGCATCAGCCTGCATTCCTTAGGGATCTCTACAGGACTCCCTCAGACAACAACTCAACTGAATGAAATCAAGTCCCGTCACCAGAAGCCTTGCCTGACTATAAAAAAAATGATTCAGTTCAGACTCAGTATCCTCCACTATAGGGAGTCCTCACTACGGTCACCCTGGTAATTTTTCACCCCTTTAGGTTTCCACACTGTGCCCCCAATTTCCCTTCTATGATTTTGAAACTAAACTAGTAGTAAAAGGGCTACAATTTACAGTTAGAGATGTTTCCTTTCCTTCATTTTGGGAAGAAAGGACATTGTGAACATTCTAAAGGTTTGGGTCCATTATCTGATTTGATCTTCATCACAACTCACCATTACAGTTAATCTCTGAAGAATCACAGATTTTATTATCTCTTAGATATTAAAAAACCTAATAGCTATAAAGTCGACATTCCTTAGAGTCACATATCGTAGAAAGTGCTAAAGTTGAATTTTGAGGTCAGGTATTCAAGACCTCAAATTTTGACTCTTTTTTTTTTAAAGAAAAATAAGCCATTAGAAATGTTATGAAAATTACATGAAATGCTGGAACATGAGCCTTATTTTCAAGAATGTCTCAAATGATGCCTTGTTGCAGCCTGCTTTGTTAATCAAGGACAGAAAATCCATTTGTAGCAACCATCTATCAAGAAGTTATACTTTAGGATCATTTGCCTTCCAGGGTTCCCTTTATACAATTCCAACAAAGGGAAAATGTCATCCTGCCAAAGCCTTGACTGGGCCAGGACAACGGGAGAGCAGCTGCTCCTCTTTTCTTGATTCACATCTGTGTCTAATAATTCATGCTTGACTTTGATGTAGTCCTTGGCAAGTATCATTTCCCCAAACCAGAGTTTAGCCTAAGAGTTAAGTTTCAGGCTTTGTGTTTTTAAGAACTTAAACTTCTCCAACTAGAGCCTCTAGTCATCTCTTTATATGAGTGTGTGCAGTGGGAAGGAGTCAGCACCACCCCAGTTTCAACATACATCCTGTAAGCAGGTGTTTATTCCATCTGATTTTTAAATGGTACCAGTTACTCAAAATTGTTCTTATAATATTTTTGTTGCAGTAGAACCATTTTCATAGTCAACATTTTTCACTTATTTTCTACATATGGGTGTTTTGCCTTCATGTATATTTGTCTACCATGTGGATACCTAGAATCTGTGGTGGTTAGAAGGTGTCAAATCCCCTGGAACTTGAGTTACAGATGGTTGTGTTCTACAATGTCGGTTTTGGAAATAGAATTCTGGGCCCTGAAAGAACTCACTGAGTGATATACCTGTCCAGACTTTTAGTCAATATTTATAATGCTTCTTAAAAAAAATCTTAATGTTCAACTCTTGCCTAAATAGTGTAGCAATCAAAGTGGTGGTGATATTTTATTGATACTGTCAGCAAGAATTAAGTTTTAAAAACTTTCTAGCAAGGAAATTAGAGAAATAGAAAACAATGGTTTTGTACTTTCCATATCTAAGTTGAGAGTTGAAAGAAAGTGTTAATTAGTAAAATATAATAATAACAACAACAACAACAACAACAACAACATTACAATTAAATCACTATTTGTAAAACCAGTGTGTGTTAGACAATGTAAGGAACAGAAATTCAATGCAGAATATCAGAATCCTAAAGTAGAGCCTCAATTTTCAGCTCTTCTACAAACTCTAGCAGTGACAGCCATTCATAACTGAGGTCAAAGAAGAGAGAGTGTGTTAGGTAAGGAAATACAGAGAGGCTGAGCCTTGCTAAAGCAAGGTTCTTGTAGAGTTTTGCATTCATTCTTCTGTATTTAACTATTATTTTATTGTATTTATTTCCCTTTTACCATATATTACTAATGCTTGTAAAATATTAGCTGAGCCAAGCTCTTCAAAATGCTGCAACAATTTGTTGTTAGTGTTCATAAATGATGTTTCTCAAGAGAAACTATTGACTGTTATCCATATGAGGCTTCACTTTTATTTCTCTGGCTCATATACAAAAATGAACACAAGAAGCTTTCTCTTATGACATTCTCATACTTATCATACTCTTCTTTCATGCCATAATGCTCACTATTGTTTAGAATTCAAGCTGTATTAGGATGTGTCTGTGTGTGTGTGTGTGTGTGTGTGTGTGTGTGTGTGTCTGGCTGGCTCAGTGCTGTATTCCACAGTTGTGGTCATTGATATGTTCAGCCACTATGGTTACTATCATGTTCACTGAGGTAGTCAGTTGTAGTGTCTTCTGTGGTGGCTCATCATAGTTGAGGTGGTTAGTTGAGAGTTAAAGTAGTCACTGACTTCTACATTTTCCTGGGTTATGAGAACATTTGTATGCCTGAATCTTGAGTTCTTCTACCCTCTGGGAGTCCTGCTTCTCTGTGTATGAGACGATACTTTTACCAAATTTCAACCAGATTTTCTAACAGCATTTGACAAACACCATCAAGATCCCTTGTCAGGTGTTAAGTCTAATATTATGAAAATATTCCTTTTTTTTCTATATAGTGTCCTTTACTTAAGAGCCTATTACTATAATCATTTGTCATTATATGCCTTCTGTCTACACATGATCCCTTAGCTTTATCTGGCAAATGTTAAATATCAAGATATCCTAAAATTCCATTGAAATGGAAATTGCCTTTTCTCATAAGTACTAAAATCATTATCTCCTAATTCATTGTATGCTGAGTTTTGATCCTTGTTTGGTTTGAATTATGACCAAATAAGTTAAATACTACTAGTGGGAAGAATATGAACATAAAACATACTACCCTAGCATATGTTTTATCTGCAATAGATGGCAGCTTCAAGAAGAATCACACCTGCAGACTAAATGATGTATCTTTGAATTTCACTTCCTCATCTCTCTTAAAATCGACTACATGAGTTCCTCAGACAGAATAAGTTGAAATTTTTCACTAAGCACTTACTCATAAATACTCTTTGGAGCACCAAATAAGGAACTAAGAAAATCCATAGAGAAGAGGTACTGGAGAAAACTATTGAGATATAGGTTGGTCATAGAGAGAAATAAACCTTAAAGAAGACAGTTATTTAGGACGGAAAATAATTCTTGAGCCTTAATAAAATTGGTAGCCACTAAAAACATGTGCTTCTTCCAGCCCCAGATAAAGAAAAAGGCTCTTAAGAGGAAATCTCAGAATACAGTGTTTTCCTCTACTTCATTTTACATGATACAACTTCAGTAATTTAGAGAGTTAATATTCAGAGGTAGCCGATGAGAAACTGCATAACTTTAAGACAAAAACATTGGCAATGCAAAGAAGTTTTCAAGTAAGAAGACATGTGAATTTCATTCTCACCAGAATTTTTGTATATAAGGAATACTTGGAAAAACAGAGTGGGTTCTAAACTTCGATCATGTTTCAAATTACAATGTCACATGGTTCTAACCAACTAGAATACATGAAACATGCATCTACTATTCAGCTGTAATAGTCCTACAACACATGCAAACAAAGTCTGAATATCAAAGAGAAAGATGCATTTCTGACTGATTTCTAGTTTTGTGAATTTTTTTCATTATCATCTTTCAACAATGCAGTAGCTGACCCCATACTGAAGACATGGACCTATAGCCTGCCCTGCTTCATTGTTATGGCTCTATGAGAAAATTAGTCATGATATTACAGGACCGTGAAGCATGCTGTGGGGGTTTTTACCTCCAAATCTAAACAATACTAATTGTGATGGTTACTCTGGGTTGTTAACTTGATTGTATGTAAAAATGAACTGCAATCCAGAAATAGAGGGCACACCTTTGATCCAGAGTTTGAGGCAAGAAGACAACAGGCCTTTGATCTGGATCTTGAAGTAAGATCACACATGTTTTAATCCAGACCTTGAGGCAGGAAGACACACCTTTAATCCAGGCCACACCTTCTGCTGGGAGCCTATCTAAGGACTGTGGAAGAGGGAAGGGATCATTTGCCTTGCTAGCACATCCATTCCTTCGCTGGCATTAGAACCCACTTCCTTAGTATTCTAGAATATACAGATGACCATCTGAGACACCCGGCATGTGGGAGTGAACAAGTACTAGATTCTTGAATTTTCCATTCACAGCTTCACATTGTTAGATTAGTTGTATTTTATAGCCTGTAAGTTATTACATGTGTGTGTGTGTGTGCAAATTGATCTATAAAAATGAAGTATTGTCCTTAAAACTATTGCTATTCCAAATATGCTAGCTAATAAATAACAACTAGCAGTTATTTAAAATTCAAATGAAGTCTTCTAAGATAGAATCAGTCTTTTATCTTCAAAATTGAGATCCAATTAACAAATTTAAAAAAATCATATGGAATCAAAAAACATCCTTCTTGAAAGACTGATTTGGAGGGGCAGCTTGTATGCCACGCTCAGTGCTCCTCTCCCCGTTGTGCCATTCTTGAGTGAGATATATTTCTAATTTCAGGAAAGAAAAGACTTTCTGTCTCCAGTCACCAGATAAGAGGAAATCCATTCCAAAACTGGGAAAACTCTAGGCACAAGTGTCACATGTCAGAAGTGCAGCATAAGCATCAAGAATTTTCATCTTGCTTCCAAACATCTCACCAATCATGGTTATATCCCTGCTGCTATGATGATCAATGTCATTATTTCTCTCTTAAGGAGGAAAACCATGAGTTAACTTGAGACTTCAAGATGCTGCTCCAATACTATTTTCCAGGTAAATAATAGCATTCTTAGGAGAATAAGAATTTAGGTAGGAATGTCCTTGAAAATGGTGTAGTAAAAATTGTGTGGTTGTTTGCTGCTAATGCAAGCACAGTGTGCCTATAAGCATTCAAGTCATAAAACATAAGGTAAAGTTCAAAATAGACAATAAACAGCAATATAAATGAATACCTAATATACTGGAACCAATGTTTGACATACTAGTGTGTTAGAAAATCACTAGTTTATGGAAAAATATATGCCAATATTTTTATGAAAGCCCTTCAAGAATCAGCCTGTAAAACATGGCAAAAAATGACATTACAATTAAGCAAGTTTGAACTAATAAAATTCTTTATTTAAAGGTCATATTCAAAACAGAATATATGGCAATGAAATTACCTTGGAAACTGTTTGCACACTCAAATGTTTTATCCAAATCTTGAGTGAGCCACAGGACGAAAATGACATCTACAGACCCAAATTTAGTTAAGCACACATCATTCTTGTCTGGCTTGGTGTTTCACTGTGGGTTTCAGGATACATGTAACAGGAGGCATCTTAATCACTAAAGCAGAAAGACCCACGTTTATTCTCCAAAATGAAAGAGAAGGTTTAAGTTGTCAAAAGTTGAACCTATCTCAGAACATTCATCTTGTCCTCTATTTTCTTCATCTCCAAAAGTGTAGATGCCTAGCTCCCTGTTTTTTTTTTTCAGCGTTTGAATTAGAATTACTATTGAAAAAAAGAAGTCTTGTAACTGCTTGGAACAGCTGTTGTTGTTTGGTCATACAAAGATCACGTAGCCAATTTGGATCACAACATGTCAGTTCCTTACAAAATGAAGTGCATGTGACACAGCTGTGATGATTCTAGGAACTAATTGTCCACGTGAGGTGAAACTTTGCATCCTTGCAAACCCTGCGAGTGAAGGTTTACAGTATTTCACAGTGGTCAAAACCCAAAGGAAATCAACCTGTCCTTCAATAGGAAATAGACAGATATACCATGCCCTTACCAGGGAACATTAATCGGCTATCAAAAGGAATGACTGGTCAATGAAAAAGAGGTTGAATCTCAAACGTATATTCAGAAAATTATGTATCTGGGTTTACACAAGCTGCCTATGATTCCAGTGGTGGAACACAGCTGGAAAATGCAAAATTGTAAAGACAGTAAACAGATGGGTTATTACCTAATGCTTAGGTGCAGGGTGAGTGACTAGATACTGTAGAAAGAAGTTTTAGGACAATGTAACAATCATGTGTGATATAATTTTGGCAGATATATTATTTTTATTATTACATTTTTATTGTGTAAAATTAAAAATTAACATTTATTATTATTTTTAATTTTAATATATGTTGGTAATATTCCTCTTCCCTTTAATTCCTTCCAGATCTTCTTTCTCTTCTTACCCATGCAAATTTAACTTCTTTGTCAAAGAAACAAAACAAAACCCAATACAAGAAAAAATACCAAGCAAACAGAATAAAAAGTCATTCATAAAACAAAACACCAAGCTGTAACCAAATAAAAGCACCGTGGAGCCCATTATATGGTAACTATTACTCCAGAACATGAGGCCTATCCTGATGTGACATATGTACTCAGGATTACTTTATTGGAGAAAACTGATTTTCCCTCTCCCAATAGGTCTAAGTTGCAGTTAAGATGTTAACTTTTACCCTAGCGGCTATTCATTCATTTTGTAATTCATTTATTTTTAAAATAAAATAATAAAAGATAATAATAAAGCAAACCAACAAAATGAAAAGGGCCCAAAAGAAGGCAGAAGAACCAGAGACATACTCATTCACATACTCAGGAATCCATGACTTTATAAAACACTAAACTGATCAGTAAACACACTAAAGTAGAAGCCATAATACACACACACACACACACACACACACACACACACACACATACAGGAGACCTGGTGCAGACCCAGGCAGGCTCCGTGCATCCTGCTTCGGTTTCTGTGAGTTCATATGAGCTTTGCTCATGTTGGTCTACAGGGCCTTGTTCTCCTGGTGTCCTCCACCCCCTCTGGCTCTTACCCTCCTTCCTCTTCATCTGTGAAGTTCCCTGAGCTCGGAGGGGATATGTGCTGGGCAGACACATTCCTGCTGCACACATACATCACATCATAAAGGGAAGCCTTGAGCAAAGTACAGACTTTAGTTAATAGCAATCAAAACTCCTCAGTTATAAAAAAACAAATGCAGCACATCAATGCGAGATTCTCATTGATGGTAACAGTGCTTGGAAGGGAGGGAGCAGACTGAAACACTGTATTATCTTCTCAATTGTATACTAAAATCAACTCAAAAAAAATAAATCAGTTATTTCAAAGAGATAGCATATGAGTTAGCATTCTTTTGTTTCAAAGTTATCTTTTCACAATTTTATACTTTATTTTAATATTTTACTATATTCAAATTATAATAAATGTTCACATTTACATTTATAAAGGTAAATGAAACAGTAGAAAGTTCAAACAGATTGATTGATTCCTCTGTGGAATCAAAGCTATTCATTGCTATCTATGACAATAAAGTCAACTATTATGTAGATTTAAAAAAAATGTATGGATTGGCCTTTTGCTCAGGCTATGACAACTTTAGGATAGCAATGACACAGGATTTTAGTAGCCTGTGGACTACTTTGTATGGAGAATATAGTGAGAAATAAGACTGCCTAACAATTTGTCAAGATTCCTCATTATATCAAAAAAGGTCACAGCCAAAGAGGCAAGGAGGTCTCTGAGACAGTATCCATCTGAGAGTCCAAATTTGCCCTCTTCAAGATAAATTCCTGCTCTGTAAATCAAAGACCACAATGATCTTGTTTTGTTGCATGCTGGATGCTGTAAGTGCTCATTTCTTAATTTTGGCCTGTTCCTATGTGGGATGTGAAGAATATAATAAATCTGTCAGTCAGTCTTGATGGCCAAGCCAGTTATAACATCAATTCTTTCAATCTATAAGTAACATGGAGATTGTTCTGAATTGTTGTGGTCCTGCAAATAGAAGTCACTGTAATGACAACTCTCGTTGTCAGATACACAATAGTCAGCCACAGTACATACTCTGTAAAGGTTCTGGGACGAAGATTACTCATTAACCTAGCAGCCATTGCAACATCTGGAAAGTATACTGTATCTACAAATGAAGATCCACTGGGACCCACTTCTCGCAATCAAACAAGATTCCTCACCAGACAGTGCATAAACTCCAGGTCCAACAGGACTGGACTCTCCTCTGCAAAGGCAGAAGCCAGAGATGCTGGCATTTAAAAAGGAGACTTAAGAGTGTCTTAAATGTACTTTCCAGTCTTGCAGCTGTTGAAAGTCCAAAGGAATGCATCTGGGAACAAATCAGAACATATTGTTTACACACCACACATGGATTGTCTAATCCGTGATGTTCTTGAGAGGAAATGGGCAGTGTTGAAGTAATTTACAAAAATGTAGCTTGTGCATTAGATGTATTTTCTTTTTACAGTTCTGTAGAGCACAAAGCCAGGGATGTGTTATTAAAGATATTCAAATTTCTTTATTGATGCTTTCATGAAACCCATGAAAGAAGATAGACATGTAGTGATGGTAGAAATAAGTTAAATGCTGCCCTAAAATTAGAATCAGGTGCCAGTTAGATTTTAAAACTGTCAGGGATGAAGAAATAAGATGTCCTTAAATATGGTATAGTCTCAAAACTCCAGGGTAAAAACTAACACTAGTAGACAAATATCAGAATCCTGAGGCAGAACTCCATTACCCTACTCCAAGGACACAAAGAGAGTCAAAGCAGACTGTCAGTGTTTCGCTGCATTTGTAAAGTTAATTGATCATATTAATCTACAATTATGCATATGACTTAATGTTATGATTTTAAGTTCACACGTCAGTTCATTCTCTCTCTCTCTCTCTCTCTCTCTCTCTCTCTCTCTCTGTGTGTGTGTGTGTGTGTGTGTGTGTGTGTGTGTGTGTGTGTTTTGGATTAATCAAAATAAATGCCTAATGCATTTTAGAGGAATCTCTGGGCATCTTACATTTGCTTCCTCTCTGTACCCTCATCCCTCATTTTCCTGTCCCTGAATGTTGGAGCTGCAGGCTGTGGCTCCATTGCATACTATCAGTTCTGTAGATCTGGACTTTAAGCCAGGACACCAACGGCTATGAGAGTTTTGGGAAAAGTGTACTTCCAATCTTTTCCCTTTTGGTCCTGGAAGTAAAATAAAACCGAGCTTGCCTGGCTAGCAGGGAAACAGCATGCACATTATCAATTCTCTCCGGATTGCAAGCTCCTCATTAAATAAAGGGATTGAACGAGATAATGATTTATAATGTAATTTCCAGTTGTAGTGTTCTGTGATATTTTGAATATAATCTTGGCTTTGGGATCTGACACGGGACATTTTCTTTTTCAAATTTGAAATGAATCCAGACTTCTCTTTCGTCTTTCCCACAGTGCTCACAAATTTCATTTTTCTTTGCTGGCAGAGCTACTAAGGAGATGCACACACACTCACACACCACTTCTTCTGCAGACATTTATTCAAATTTTCCAGTAAGAATCTCCTATGCAAATATTCAGATAATATTTTAGAGGCAATACTCTAAATATTTTTGAAAAATCTAAAGAATTGATTGAGTAGATGAAATAAAATCATTGAAAATGAAAATTATTCTATATCCTATGAGACAAAGCAATTCTTTGAGATCAGAACTATCATATAATATTTGAAATCCTAATCATTTGCTTATAATTATAATTTAATTAATGTTCATGAAGTGAGATTAATATAAAATCAAATCAAGACTCTGAAATGAATAAGAAAAGTAAACAGATATAAACCAAAATCTCAGATTGCAAATGTATTGACTATATCTGGAGAACAAATGATGAGATTTTTCTTTCCAGGAATAGTGAATGTTTTTCTAATTTTGGGTGATCTGTTTGTCCAATGTATCAATTTTTTTTACCAGTTATTTTATTTATTTACATTTCAAATGTTGCCTGCCCTTCCCGGTTTCCCCTCTGCAAACCCCCTATTGTATCCCTCTCCCCCTGCCTCTGAGGGTGCTCTCCCACCCACCCAACCACCCACCCACTCCAGCCTCAGCACGCTAGCATTTCCCTACGCTGGGGCCTTAAGCTACCACAGGACCAAGGGTCTCCCCTCCCACTGATGCCAGAGAAAGCAATCTTCTGCAGTATAGGCATTCTTATATGAAAAAAAAGTAGTCATTGACTGAATAAAACACTTCTGCTCCAGACTAAGTAATATGAAAGTAAACACAGATCCTATTCTAAATCTCAAAAGCAGCATTTTTCTCTTGATATAGTTTCCATATAGAACCTAACACAGATATCATACATTTCATGTTTGTTATTGGTTGTCATTAGAAAAAAAAGAGCAGAAAAGATAAGAGAAAGGTTATTTATCTCTAAGAACCTTCTGGAAATGTATAGACTCTTTATGGATATACTCACTTTCTCGATCAATCCTGTTTGTTCATTTTGACTCCTTTCCACACGTATTAGAATACAACTCTAAACGTTACCATGTGCTTGCAATCATATATAGGATTGCAGTAATATGCATTACTCTGTTTAAAGTGCCCTGCCTAGTTAGAAGGAAAGCTTAAATTTGTTTTCATGAACACATTCATTGTACTATTCAACTGATAAGATTCTTAGTCCAAATTCTTCTTGATATTGAATATTTAAAGATATTTTTATCATTGTCTAGATCATAGACTTGTAAAGGTATTTCACTGTGGTTTTCATTTTGATTAACTAAATGAATAAATTTATTAATAAAGAATATAAATTAATAAATATATAATACATGTAATGTATTAAATTATGTATTATAAATATATATTTATATTATAACACTCTTCCATTGCTGGTGGGTGTTTAAGCTGGCACAACGACCGTGGAAATCAGCCTGGTAGTTCCTCAGAAAATTGGACATAGTACTACCTGAGGGCCGAACCATAACACTCCTGCGCATATACCCAGAAGATGCTCCAACATGTAATAAGGACACATATTCTACTACGTAGCAGCCACATTTGTAATAGCCAGTAGCTAGAAACAACCTACATGTCCCTCAACAAAAGAATGGATACAGAAAACGTGATACATTTATACAATGGAATGCTACTCAGCTATTAAAAATCAATGACTTCATGAAATTCACAGGCAATTGGATGGATCTAGAAAGTATCATCCTGAGTGAGGTAACTCTGTTGCAAAAGACCACACATGGTATGTACTCACTGATATGTGGACATTAGGCAAAGAGCATGGAATATGCACAATACAATTCATGGACCACGTGAGGCTCAAGAGGAATGAAGACCAGAGTGGAGGCTTCAGCACTGCTTACAAGAGGGAACAAAATAATCAAGGGAAGCAGAGAGTGGCAGGGACTTGGGAGGAAGTGAAGAGGGGGAGGGAAAATAGAAACAGTTATGGAAGGAGATGGAGAAGATGTACAGAGGGTCAGGAAATTAAACAGAGGTGTGTAGCAATAGGGGATGGGGAACTGGGGATAGCAATCAGAAAGTCTCAGATGCCAGGAAAGTAAGAGCCATGGGGATGACCTTAGCTAAAATACCCCACAAATGGGAGGGAGAACCTGTTGAGACCATATCTAGAGGTTAGGCATGGTCCCCCGGTTGAGGGATGGGGTCTCCCATGTCCAAAATTTTAACCCAGAGTTGTTTCTGTCTAAAGGAAATTTGGGGACAAATTATGGAGCAGAGTCTGAAGGAAAGGCCGTTCAGTGACTGCCCCACCTGGGGATCCATCCAACACGTAGACACCAAAATGAGAAACTATTGCTGATACCAAGAAGAGCTTGCTGACAGTAGCCTGGTACAGTTGCCTCCCATGAGGCTCTGCAAGTTCCTGACCAATACAGATATAGATGCTCACAGCCAACCATCGGACTGAGAACAGGGACCCCAATGGAGGAGTTATGGGAAGGACTGAAAGAGCTTAAGGGGCCTTATCTGGCATCAGTGGGAAGGGAGGCCCTTGTTACTGTGAAGGCTCAATGACCCAGTGTAGAGGAATGCTAGTGGGGTGAGGCAGGAGTGGGTAGGCGGGTGGGGGAGAACCCTATAGAAGCAGAATAATGGGGGAAATGGGATAGAGGGTTCGCAGAGGGGAAACTGGGAAAGGGGATAACATTTAAAATGTAAATAAATAAAATAATCAATTCAAAAATGTTAAAACATTTAAAAAGAAATTTTGGATATATTATTGTCTTTCTATAGTTCTTCTGCTGATACATATTGCAGCTCTCATTTCTCACAATATAAAGGCCAAGATCCAATACATTCACCCTTGCCAGTAGTAGACGCTTCAATTAATTGTTTTTGTCATCTCTGTGACAAAACTGACAGATTAAGGGAAGAAAGGTTTATTTGGACACATAGTCTCTGGAACTTCAGTCTACTGTAGTGGGAAAGCCAGAGAGGACCTTCATTTGCTAGTGGCCATCGAGAGGCTACAGTTGAAGGTTCTTAGATGCAGCCAGAAGAACCCTGGGCACGTACAAGAGTGAAAGGTCCATATTCCAGCTATTCACCAAAGCACATCTATTCAGCAACCTTCGAAACTCCAGCTCCCAGCTGAGGACCACATGTTGAAAATAGAACACCAGGGAGACAGCTCACATTCGAGGGGCAGTGGACTGGATGCCTAGTGGATGCTGCGCCCACAATTCCTCGTTCTTTACAAGGCTAACACACTCAGTCACAGCTTGTTTTTCTCACATTGGCATCCTTTTCTTTCAATTGGTCCCACTATCTAGATCCCATAAAGAGCAGGGAAGTGCATAATTTTAGCATCTATATTTGATTTTCAAACTATGTTTAGCTAGTTTAAAACAACAAACCTTATCTTAAGTAACCAGAGAAATATATTATCTCAATTTCCTCGATGTACTTAATGATTTGGTTTAAGCCAATGTTTCATGGCATTTAAAAGGGTACTCCACCTTCCAACCATCAGTTTATAGAAAACAACTGTTCCTAGTTAGTCTATATTGACTGTCACATTTGTCCAAATGAAGTCAACTAATGCATCTCTAACCTGTGTCCTTCAGTGCCACTGGTAATTCTTTTAGGACATGAGTTAATTATTTATTAGCTATCACATTAGAAAAGTTATTTTGATGGGTTAGAGGAAAGTCCTCAGTGTGTGCATTTACAGAGCTAGCAGAACACAGTTTGGTGCATCACATTCTCATTTGCATTATAGAAGAAGATTGTTAGGTTTTGCAACAATACAAATACGCTTTCTCAAATCCAGGTGGAATTTCAATTAGCATGAAATGCACCCACGTATTTAAAATGAACTGACAGAATTCAAAGACTACACCTCTTTCTTTCAGGTACTTAACACATCTTTTTCTAATCTTTGTGGGGTTTATTTGCCATCTTTTCCCTTTATGATGAGTTTGGAAGTGGAAGGAAAGAAAGAGAGGAAATCATCTATCTGACCCAGGAAAACTTTGCATAGCCAGGGACCGTGATTGGTTTCTGTTCTGTCCTAACTGAAATCAAGTTGTGAGTTCCTACAGATGATCTCAGGAGGGAGGTGAGCACGCAACCACCTCTTTTCCCCTCTCAGAGTTCGTAATATTTTACAAAAAATAAAAAATAAAATTAAAATAAGGCTTAGTTCGTTCCTACTGTCTTTAAGCCCTAAGGAAATAGAAGACATTTTGAGGCTTTATAAAGTGAATTAATATTCCCGTAGCTTTACACTGACTTATTTTTGTTTTCTTCCTTCTCTTCCTCCCATGTCAGACATTTGTTGCTTTCTCTCCACAATGCCCTTAAAGGAAAAAATAAATAAAAATAAAACAAAACAAGAAAAACCCGTGGTGAAAGGGTATGGGTTACTAATCCCATTGAAAGCAGGCATCTTTTCTTTGCATGTTTCATTTTGCAAAGCACAAGGACATTTCTCGTGAAATATAATACCCTGCCTCCTACCCCTTTATTAGGCCTTGCCCCCGGCCAGTGACACACGTTGACGCCACAGGAGAACCCATAAAGGACACTTCACTGTGAAGTCAATGAAATCCCTCCTGAGAAGGAGGAGCATGTGGGGACAAGCTGTCCACACATCTGCTGCTGTATTGATTGACAGCCTGTTCAGAAGCTCTGCCCAGCTGAGCAGAGTCTCCTTCCTTCCTTCCTTCTGGTCTACCTGCAAGTGTCCCCTCTGGCCCCATTCCAGCCAAGAGGTACCCGAGAGCCAAATGAAAATACTCTTCTCTTCAAGGCTAGGGAAATATTAGCAAACTCTCTTACCATGAAAATGACTGACAAGACCAGATCAGTGAGGACAGGACAGAAAGAAAAATTAAGAGACCTCTCTCACTGTCGTCCAACAGTGAGGGGCTCACAGTTTTGTCTTGCTTACAAGTCTTTAGATAATTAAATGAGTAGGAACAGGTTTGTTTTTCTAAAATGTCCATTTAGATTTATTGGATTCTTTCAATTATGTATACTTTATTATTACTTAACATAAGATTACATTTAAAAAAATTGAATACCACTTATATACAGATCTGTGTATTTAATATCAGGGTTTTTTGAGTGTTACTGAAAGATTCTTTATGACATGTGATGAAAAAATGAAATATATATGCTGGTCACCATTTAGAGTCACTAGTAAACTGTAAATTTACCATTTATTTTCACATTATACTGTATTATTTATGATTTTGACTCCAGTAGTAGTCTCAGTCACAAAATGTAATAAGTAGAGGACACTTGATTTGTCAGCATATCCCAACACCCACCATCATAAGTTTCTCTGGTAAATAGAGATTTGGGGGAAAACGTGGGCTGGATTATAAACAGAGATGAGATAAATATAAATACTTTTCTCACTAGTGATATAAAAAAAGAAACAACTATTGCCCAATCATCCTCCCCCACCATTTCTCTGATCTGGATAATAGTTGGGGGGGGGAAGGACTTATGGGATGTATGGTGGGGGGAACTGGGAAAGGGGAAAGCCTTTGGAATGTAAACAAAGAATACAGAAAATAAAAAATAATTGGAAAAAAGAAACAAATTGAATCTAAATTGTATAACTGTCAGTGTCACTAAATGTCACTTTTGTTAATTTATTCTCACATATATCACATAGAAATTGAAGTTTCCTCTCCCTCACTCTACTCCCACCTTCTGCACACACATCACCTGCATCTCTCCCCACCTATTTCTCCTCTGTTTCTCTTCAGAAAATGGGAGACCTCCCAGGGATATCAACCAATATTATAGAAGGTGCCAAACCTTATTGCAACTTCTATAATATTAAGGCAGGATGAAGCAACCCAGTAAGAGAACAAAAGTCCCATAGGTCATTTTTAAAAACATATTTGTTATTGGTGTGTGTGTGTGTGTGTGTGTGTGTGTGTGTCTGTGAGTGTCTGTGATGGAGAATATCAGTGTGTGGTAGCCTGTATGTGGATGTCAAAGAACTTTATGGAGTAGATTCTCTTTCCACCTTCTATTTAATACCATGGATTGAACTCAGGTCATCAGGCTCTCAGAGCAAGCATTTACACTCATTAAGCCAACTCACCTGCTCCAAAACACAATGTTCCCCATGAATATTTTTCCTAGGATTTGTCATAGTTAAAAATTCAAACATCACAGTTAAAAATCAAACATGATAGTTAAAAATTCAAACAACAATGTACCTAAAAATGTCTGAACTCTACTCAATCTTCACCTTGATACATTTTTCAGAGGAACTTGCTTCCCAGAATTAACATGCTTATTTTTGGTGGCTACTACCACTGTGGTAAATATCTATGCATCTCTACTCTCTCTTGATTGATAATTTCTTTTATTAAAGATTGTCTTCGTTAGGGTTTCACTGCTGTGAACAGACACCATGACCAATGCAAGTTTTATAAAAGACAACATTTAATTGGGGCTGGCTTACAGGCTCAGAGGTTCAGTCCATTGTCATCAAGGCAAAAACATGGCAGCATCCAGGCAGATATGGTGCAGGAGGATCTGAGAGTTCTACATCTTCATCTGAAGGCTCCAAGTGGAAGACTGACTTCCAGGCAGCCAGGGTGAGGGTTTTAAGTCCACACCCACAGTGACACACCTACTCCAACAAGGCCACACCTCCTAATAGGGTCACTCCCTGGACCAATCATATACAAACCATCACATTCACTCCCTGGTCCCCATAGGCTTGTTCAAACATGAGTCTATGGGAGCCATACTTAAACATAGCATAATACAAAATACATTTAGTCCAACTTCAAAAGTCCCTGTAGTCTATAGCAGTCTCAACAGTGTTAAAAGTCCAAAGTTTAAGGTCTCTTCTGAGATTCATTCAATCACTTAACTGTAATCCTCCAAGCAAGACAGGAAACCAGCTGGGCAAAGTCCAAACTCTGCATCTCCATGTCTGATGGCAAAGCACTCTTCAGATATACAACTCCTTTTTCATCCTTGTTGACTGCAACTAGGTTCTTTCTCCTGGGCTTGTTCCACTCCCTGTTAGCAGCTTTCCTTGGCAGGCATCCTGTGGCTCTGGCATCTTTAACATCTTGGGTACCCCAAGTCAATTTCAGCTTCATAGCTTCTTATTCCAATGTCTGAGATCCACACATGATCTTCTCTGTATCTCCAAAGAGCTGGTGTCACTTCTCCAGCTCTGCCTTCTGTTGCACTCTAAGTTCAGATTGATCAACTCCACTGCCACTGCTGTTCTTGGTGGTCATTCCATGGTACTGTCATCTCCAATATGCTAGGGTCTTCCACTGCAACTATACTTCACCAAAGCCTCTCATAGGCTCTATTCATGGTACCAAGCCTCAACTCCTTTGCATGACCCCTTCAGTCCTGGGCTGTCAATCACAACTGAGGGTACACTTTCATGGCCTTCCATGGCCTCTCACAGTACCAAGCCTCAGCAGTTCTTCATGATGCCTTCATGCCTTCAAAACCAGTACCACCTGGACAGTTCTTACACGTTACCAAGTACAGCTGCAGCATGAGGAACACTTGGCTATCTCTGGAATACAGCTTCTTTGTGCTCTCAGAAAACACTTCCCATATTTCACCTCAGTGATGCTGGTCTTTTCTTAATCACCACTAATTTCTTAGCTCTAGCTAACCAGCATCAATTGTTTCAGTGGTCTCCTTATCCTCTTGAATATAAAGCCAGAGACACATGGCTGAAGCTGCTGAGTTCTGCTGCATTCAGGAGCTGGAACATTGGCCCCGCTTGTTCTATTACATTATCACTAGTTTCCTTTTTCCCAGTTCCTTCGCTGTCTAAGTTGACTGTCCTGAATCTTGCTCCTTAGACTGACTTTGAACTCAAGAGATCTGCATGCCTGTCTTCTAAGCACTGGGATTAAAGGTGTGGTCCACAAAGCCTGGATTAAAGTTTTTCTTCACCTAGAATTTGCTCTGTTCTACGCTGGCCTTGAACTCAGAGATCTGCTTTTCTTTGCTTCCTGGGATTAAAGGCTTGTACGACCATGCCTGGACCTAAAGTTAACTGGCTGAATCTTGCCCCCAAGTTCACCACTCCTTTAATTCAATTTAATATCCTTGAATTCAGCTCCATTTCACTTCCTGGAGTCCCTTTAATACTCAAATTATATATTTTGTACTTTTCCTTTCTCAGCTTGCTATGTTTGTTCAAAATTCTCTTCATCAGACTTAACCAGAGAATAAAGTCTTTGTTGGGTTTTTTGAGACTTCCTTTGCAGATGCAATTAATATAAATCTCTTTATGTTAGTCCTAGGCGGTCTCTTCAGACAATGGCAAAAAGCAGCCATTTTCTTCACCAAAACATCGCAAAAACAGTTTCTCAGCCATATATTAAAGTTCTTCTCCACTGAAACCCCTTGGGCCATCAGGCCTACACAGTTCAAATGACCCTCAACACCACTGCTTTCCATATTCCTACTAGGCTGGCCCATTAAGCCCCACTTAAAGCATTCCGTGACTTTCCAAATCCAAAGTCCCAAAATCCACATTCTTCCAAACAAAAGCATGATCAGGCCTATCACAGCAATACCCCAGTTTCTGGTACCAACTTCTGTCTTAGTTAGGGTTTCACTGCTGTGAACAGACACCATGACCAATGCAAGTTTTATAAAAGACAACATTTAATTGGGGCTGGCTTACAGGCTCAGAGGTTCAGTCCATTGTCATCAAGGCAAAAACATGGCAGCATCCAGGCAGATATGGTGCAGGAGGATCTGAGAGTTCTACATCTTCATCTGAAGGCTGCAAGTGGAAGACTGACTTCCAGGCAGCCAGGGTGAGGGTTTTAAGCCCACACCCACAGTGACACACCTACTCCAACAAGGCCACACCTCCTAATAGGGTCACTCCCTGGGCCAATCATATACAAACCATCACAAAGATCAATATTTTGTTTTTAAAGAGAACAATTTAGCTTACTTTAAATCAACATGTTCTGCTTTTCAAATTAATTACTGCTTTCTTGGAGTTAGTTCTGTTATTTAAAATAATCTGTGTTAACATCTTTTTTGTTATATTAGATCTCTTAATTAGGGTGCCTATTGCTGTGATAAACACAATAAATAAAAACAACCTGGAAAAGAAAGGGTTTATTTCAATTTACAGCTTGGAGATCATCCTCCAGGGAAATCAAGGCAGGAAGTTATGCAGAAACTTATAAGCAAATACTGATGCAGTTGCTGTAAATGAGTGAGGTTTACTGGCTTGTTCCTCGTGGCTTGCTCACCCTTCTTCCCTATACTATTTAGGACTACTTTACCAGAAATGATACCAGTCACAGTGAGTTGGGTGCTCCCACATTAATCATAAATCCAAACACTTTCTCATAGCCTTTCCTGTAGGCCTAGTTATTATGGGCATTTTCTAATCAAGGTTCTCTCTTTTTAATTACTCTATCTTGTGTGAAGTTGACTAACTAGTCATCTGATGTAACCTGGCAACCTCCAATGGTAGGGCGTAGACACCAACCCAGCAAGAAAACTTTCAATCACCAGTACCCATGAAAATACCCAAGATAATGCCCAAGAGGTTTTACCTTTTCTGAAGAACAGTTCCCACTAAGGATATCAAAGTTACTAGCTGGTTTATGTAATTCTTTTTTTTTTTTAAAAAAGATTCATTTATTTATTTATGCATTTACACGAGTACACTGTGACTGTCTTCAGATACACCAGAAGAGGGCATCAGATTCCATTTACAGATGGTTGTGAGATACCATGTGGTTGCTGGGAATTGAACTCAGGACCTCAAGAAGAGCCCTTAGGGCTCTTAGCCTCTGGGAGATCTCTCCAGCCCCATAATTCTTATTCTTTAGGTTTCCATTATTATTTTTACTTCCAAGTACTCCAGTGTGACTTAGAAGAAAGCCCAGGGTTATCTTCTCATGAAGAAATGACTATTTAGTAGATACAAATAAATTTCTTATTCTCTCTCTGTCTCTGTCTCTGTCTCACTCTCTCTCACACACACACATACACACACACACACACACACACACACACACACACACACAGAGAGAGAGAGAGAGAGAGAGAGAGAGAGAGAGAGAGAGAGACTCTCTTATTACTTAGTAACTCACCTAGTTGTATTCTAGAAATCTGCTTCATTAGACCTACTGTCCTGCTCTACCCAGGACTATGGTTCTCTTTCCTCAGTTCATTAGTAAACATACAAACTGAATCTGCTTTATCTTTCTGCCATACTAGCAAGTTTCCAACTGTTTTATACAGAAAGAGGTCTTTTTAAAATATAAATATATTTGAGCTTTATACTCACACCTCAGTGCCTAATTTTCAAACTCAGACTTACTATTGGAATAAAATCTACCCTACTAGTACTTTGTCCAGGATCTGACAGTTATGTCTATTTGAAGTCATTTGATTCTACGCTAGGTATAGTCAAGGTCTTCAGTATCATGGAACTTTGATTTATTCTTGGCACCATATATATTAAGGATTTTGAATGTCCTCTTCTTCTTCCCTAGAATCAGGACTTCCTTTAATAATATGTTGGTTTTAATATTCGTTTTTCAATGAAGCTCTTCCAAACCATAATATCTAAGCAAAGACACCCTCATCTCATTCCTGTCCTCAAAACCATCCCATATAAAATCACCTGTTCTGTTTCCTTACAGCACTTAATCACCATTTGAAATCTTAATCACCTACCTGTACCTCTGTTCATTCTAGATTTATGGATAAAATATTCCCTTGGAAGAAATACAGCTTGGCTGCCTATTCACTTTTAATGCCAGACTTTCAAACAGTATTTCGCACAAAGTAGATGCTGAAAAAGTACCTGGTACACGAATTAATATGGATGAGAGGATTGTTTGTTATGTATTCTCCTTTCCTTTAGAGAATAACTGTGAAGCTGAAGTTACCTGGAAATGGGAGGATGTTGTCCATTTAATAGAGTCAAAAAACTCTATTAAAGTCATAATCCCCAGTGTGTAAAATAATGATCTTATAGGTATATTCATCAGGATGAAGTGACTCTGTCAGTATCACAGACACATAACCAAATATAAGTTTTGTTCTTTTTATTTTGAAAAATGTTTCAAATTTGTGTGCATGTGTGCTTTGCCTGCATGTGTATCTGTGCACCATGTTTATGCAATGTCTACCCAAAGGGTTTAGGGTCCCCTAGATTGGATTTACAGACAGTTGTGAGCAGCTATGTGTGTGGTGGGAATCAAACTCAGGCCCTCTGGAAGAAAAGCTAGTATTGTAAATCTTCAGTTATTTCTCTAGCCATTTGACTTCCATTATTTTACTTTTTATTAATTTTAGATTAATTAATTATAGATTGATTAAAATAGATTTTTCAATATATTCTGATCATGATTTCTCCTCCCTCATCTCCTCCTAGAGCCTTCTCCCATCTCCATCCATGAAATTTAATTCTCTCTCTCTCTCTCTCTCTCTCTCTCTCTCTCTCTCTCTCTCTTTCTCTCTCTCTCATTCTCACTCTCCAGAAAACAAACAGACAAATAAAAACAGACAAACAAACCAGAATAGAGCACAAAATATGGACCAAAAGAAGAGAGAGTAGGGGAAAAACAGACATACTACACACAGAAAACTCGATAAAGCACAAAATCATAACCATAATATATAAGCAAAAGAGCAATAAGGTAAAATATAACCATACAAATATTATGAAAGGAAAAGAAAATCTACAAAAATATCATTGAGCTCCTTTCATGTTAGGCATTGTCTCTTTGTAAGCAGTCATCAATTAAAGATAAATTCTTGGTTAGGTATAGAGGATCACGTCTATTTTTTCTTCTCAAGACTTGGGCCTGTGCATGCTGCCACCTTGTAAGAATTTAAAAAACAAAATAACAATAATAGCAACAACAACAACAACAAAACAGAGATAGAGAACCTGGATCTGACCCAGATTGAGATCTGATCCAGGAGTGGTACCCTGAGGCAATGCACTCAGTAATTGTAGAGGTGTATCCTAACCAAAAAAGACACTGGATTGAATGCTAACACGAGCTAAGAAACATTTGACATGCAGGTTGCTTTCTATACTGTCTGCTGACTCCCATTTATACTCTTTCTGACCATCACATATCCTCCCATGGGTCTTGCCTCAGAAGACACCCCTTGAATCTTTATCACATGACACACCCAGAAACTTCCACTTCAGGAATGTGTCTTCCTAGACTCACAAGTTGAACTATTCTTATGAAGCTGTAGAAAGTTCTGAAGGCTAGGAGTAAGATCAAGGTTTAAGACACAAATTTGGGAGTCACCCCTAATTCTGTGATAGGTAAAGTAAGAGAGTAGGTGAGGGTTTTCTAGAAGTTAATCAAAAAGGTACAAATTACCTACAATATCTTAAATATATTGGGCATTTGTTCCTTTGATGGATTGAAGAGCTACTCTGTTTTAGACAGTAGAATTATCAAGCAGATTCCATAGATTATATAGGAAGTGATATGGGATGTTCCAGTGGTCTCAAAACTTCTACTAACCTCAATATGCCTGTGGTTCAGGAGGAAAGAATGGATCAGTGTTTATGAAAGGAAAAGCTGACACATTAACACAGAATTCTTTGGCTAGCACACAATTTTCCATCCATTTTCCTCTCTTATAATGCAGGTATTATATACGAAATGTGCTATGGTGTGTGTGAGTATGGATGTCAAAGGTTAATCTTGGATGTGGGTTCTCAACTTCTACTTCATCTACAACAGGGACCCTTTGCTGTTTGCCACTGTAATCTGTGCTATGCTGTCTAACCTTCAATCTCCTAACTATCCTGTCTCTGCCTCCAATCACCTTGTAGGAGCACTGAAGAGACAGACAAGTACTATCATATTTGGGTTTTATATCCATTGTATGGATTGGATCTCGAATCTTCATACTTACAGGACAAATGCTTTACCTGTTGAGCCATCTTTGCAGCACCAGTATATACTGTCTAAAGGGCCAGTTCTAATGGGTCAAGGTCAAAAGTGTCTAGAAAATAATAGAATAATAAAATAATAGGAAAATGCTTCCTGTTTAACTAAAGATAACACTGATAGTATTCGCTGCCCTTTATGGGATAGGAAATTGATTTTATGGGAAAAAATCCAGGAAACCACACATCTTAGTGGAGCTAAGGCTGTTGAAAATGTTCACAGGAACTGCTCTCATGTGCTAACTACCATCTCCAGCATTATTTTTAGCTTGCCCACGTAATCACTGACAACATTTCAATAAAGCAAAACTAGGCTTGGCATTCAAAGTGCATTAATGTCATGATGTTGTAATGTCAGGCTCTTTCCTGGGTGCACATTAGTGTTTCAGGATCATGCAGCTGGCAAAGGGTGAGATTCAGGGAAACAGCTATTTAAATGAAAAATATTCTTTAAGCTGCCACTGGAAACAACAGACTGTGAAAGAGATTTTCTCCATTTCAGAAATTATCAATCTCTAAGGGGAAGTATTTTCAAAGAGTCAGTCAAAATGTCCAGGGCTGTTCATTACTCCATGGAATTTATCATCCTGTGCAAAGTGCTCTGCCCCAGGATGCATCGTTGAGTTTTAAATGACAACACACTTTACCAAATGTAGGACTTTAATATTACTCAATCCCCAAACAAACAAAAAAAGTGATTTATTTTACTTCTTTTTCTTCTCATATATCTTATTCCAGATGTGAGAAGATTACTACCATTAGGCTTAATAATTCAGGATCCTGCATGCAATTTCATAGTTTCTGTTCTCATAGGTCTAAGAATAGGTCATGGCCAATAGGTCAAGCTAATTACACATTTTTTAAACTTAAAAATGTAAGATTAAATACATGACTTGAATGCCATTGAATGAGCAATTTCTATAGATTGAAAAAATTTAAATGCAAAAAAAAACCAACAGCAACAACAACAAAAAGAAAACCAAATGATAATGTTTTCATTCAGTAGTTGAGTGGGTGTGTATGATTAGATCTTCACTACCCTTATTTAGAGATGAGTTTCTGTACAGTCCTACTAGCTAAAAGTTCCTATTCTTATTCATACAGAGCACATTCTTGCAATGTGCTCAGGTTTTATTTGAAATATTTTACATTATGATTGGAGGATATTGCTTTTTAGTTTAAAGTGTTGGGACAGGGACTGTGTAAATTAACTTTCAGTTAATGTGTTAAAACTTGAATCCAAAAGCTACTTATACAACTAAGAGAGTCTTTTGCTTATGGTTTTTTTTTTTGTGGTTTTTCGAGACAGGGTTTCTCTGTGTAGCCCTGGCTGTCCTGGAACTCACTTTGTAGACCAGGCTGGCCTCGAACTCAGAGATTTGCTTGCCTCTGCCTCCCAAGTGTGGATTATAGGCCTGCGCCGCCATCGTCTGGCTTGCTTATGTTTTGTTTGTTTGTTTGTTTGTTTGTTTTTATTTAAATATTTATTTTCTATATTCTTTGTTTACATTCCAAAGGCTTTCCCCTTTCCCAGTTTTCCCCCACCATACGTCCCATAATTCCTCCCCCCCCAACTATTCCCCAATCATCCCCCCCCCTTCTAGGTCTACAAAACTGGATCCAATCTTTTCAGGCCCAGGGTCCTCTCCTTTCTTCTTCTTGGGAATCATTTGACTTGCTAATTGTGCCTTGAGTATTTAGGGCTTCTGGGCTCATTAATATCCACTTATCAGTGATTGCATTTCATGTGTATTCTTTTGTGATTGGGTTAACTTACTTAGGATGATATTTTGCAGATCTAACCATTTACCTACAAATTGCATAAATTCGTTATTTTTAATTGCTGAGTAGTATTCCATTGTATAAATAGACTTTTATCCTTCTAAAAACCATAAGCAACCATATTGCTTATGGTTTTTAGAAGGATAAAAGTTCATCAGTGCTGGGAAGCATGGAAACGAGTCATGGGCATGGTAGCAGGAGTAAGAGGCTGAGAGCGTACATCTTCAAGTGCAAGCATGAATCAGGGAAAGAGAGAAAAAGCTATAAGCTACAAGCTCTCAAAGCTTTCCTCCATCAAGGTAAACCTCCTTAACAGGCAAACACAGCACTGCCAAAGGGAAGCCACTCCAAATATGCCAAACATGCAGCCCTATGAAGGGGACAAACCTCCTTAAAGATATCACAGGGAGAGTCACTTGACTTCAGGTATGTTAACCCTGAGTTGCTACCCACAGTCAGGTAAATGGTCATTTACTAAGCACATGCAGGCTTCAAGAAATGGAGTCTTAAATTAGAGTATTAAATTAGAGAAAGGGGGGAAAAGAAAGAGCACATATTATAGAGGAATTTTAATCTAGTAATGTGATTGCTGTGGCAGTCAAAAGATCTAGGTCTGTATAATCTGGCTGGAATAGACACTCACTTTAAGGTACAATTGGTTTTTAGAAGGAAACAGGCATATTTGAAGAGACAGTTAATTGAGGGGCAAGCAAAGTGACTAATGAAAGATATGACAGAATAAGGAAGAGATAGAATATGCCCAACTCTCACAAGAACAGCACAGGAAAGAGAACACAGAAAAGAGAGGTTATTTAAGGGCAGCTCAGGGAGAGAGGGTCAGCCAGTTGGGAGTCAGTGCAGTGACTACAGTGCAATTACAGTGCAGTGGAGTTTAGTTTGTTAATGAGTTTATACAGTTCAGTGATGGTCAGACAATAAGAAGGACCCAAAAAGTTAGAACAAATTGCCAGAGTTAGAGGCCAGGCAGAGCAATTCAGTCAGAAGCTGAGAGAAGCAAGTTTGAATCAGTCAGTTTGGAGAGGATTTCTGGCTAGAATAGCTGAGCTGAAAGAGCCAGACAGTTCACAAAGAACTTGAAAGGGTGAGCTTATTCAGCACTACACCTCTGAGATAACAATCCCATCTGGAAAATGAACAGAACATTTACAACAATGTTGGGAGAGTAAATTAGTTAAGAAAGGGTAGGGTTAGCAAGGAAGTAATGGGGAGATAAGTTAGATCTGAACATTTTATAAAATAAAACATTTCTTTCTTAGTAACCACTTGGACATAATGCCCAACATGTCCATTCTTTTGTATGTAAAGTGACTCCCCAAATTTGCTAGACTAAGGAAAGACAGAAAACAGTTGGTACTACTGTAAGTGTTGAAAATATTGGAAACCTGCTTTTTCCAGATTTCTCTTTCACATGTGGTAACATAGGAAAAACACAAATAATTGGCTCACCTGATTATGAATCATGACAAAGTGATGGATATATACTTTCTCTCTTTCCTCTTTTCTCTTCTTTTCTCTCTTCTCTCTTCTCTCTTCTCTCTTCTCTCTCTCTCTCTCTCTCTCTCTCTCTCTCTCTCTCTCTGTTTGATGAGTGGAGATGCATATGTGTGTTTGCATGTGTGTCAACACACTATGTGTGCAGGCACACACACATGTATTCATTTGTGTATATACATTTGGAGACCCAAGATTAATGTACCTATAGTGTTCTTATTTCTTGAGGAGGGTTCATCTAAATATAAAGCTTTCTAGCTGCTAGACACAGTTTTCTTTTTTCTTTCTGAAAGTTTAATATTTTTGAAAATAACATGTTTTGCTTCTAGGAAACAGGACTTTTGAAAAAATAAAATATCATAATTTTTCTTAGAAATCAAGTCTGAACATTAAAAATGCCTTTGCAAGATATTTATCATTATCCTCATCTTTTCAGAGCAGCTAAAACATTTGAATTTGCTAGTGAAGATTTCTTATTTCATATCTTACAAAACTCCCTGGATTTCCTGTCCCTGTGTCTTAGTCAGGGTTTCTATTCCTGCACAAACATCATGACCAAGAAGCAAGTTGGGGAGGAAAGGGTTTATTGAGCTTACACTTCCACACAGCTGTTCATCACCAAAGGAAGTCAGGACTGGAACTCAAGCAGGTCAGGAAGCAGGAGCTGATGCAGAGGCCATGGAGGGATGTTACTTACTGGCTTGCTTCCCCTGGCTTGCTCAGCCTGCTCTCTTATAGAACCCAAGAATACCAGCCCAGAGATGGCACCGCCCACAAGGGGCCCTCCTTCACTTGATCACTAATTGAGAAAATGCCCCACAGCTGGATCTCATAGAGGCACTTCCCCAAGTGAAGCTCCTTTTCCTATGATAACTCCAGCCTGTGTCAAGTTGACACACCAAACTAGCCAGTACAATTGACCCCTTGTCAACTTGACACACCAACATATCACTATTAAGCCTCAACCCTTACTTTCTTATTCATCCCCATGATCTCAATAATGTAAAAAGTCCCACAGTCTTTACATATTAAAAGTTCAATCCCTTTAAAATGTCCAATATCTTAAAATTCAAAGTCTTTTAAAAATCCAAGTCTCTGAACTGTGGGCTCCACTAAAATACCTTCTTTCAAGAGGGAAAAATATCAGGGCACAGTCACAATCAAAGGCAAAACTCAAACTCCAAAGTCTGGGATCCAACTCACGATCTTCTGGGCTCCTCCAAGGGCTTGGGTCACTTCTCCAGCTCTTCCCGTTGTAGCACACACCTTGTCTTCTAGGCTCCAGCTGCTTGTACTCCACTGCTGCTGCTGTCCTTGGTGGTCATCACATCGTACTGGCATCTCCAAGCCTCAACTCTTTTGCATGATCCCTTCAGTCCTGGGCCATCAATTACAACTGAGGGTACACTTTCACTAATGGCCTTCCATGGCCTCTCACTGTACCAAGCCTCAGCTGTTCTTCATGATGCCTTCATGCCTTCAAAAGCAGTACCACCTGGGTGACTCTTACACAGTACCAAGTCCTGCTACAGCACGAGGCACAACCTTGGCTATCTGGAACACATCCTCTGTGCTCTCAGAAAACACTTCCCAGAAGATTTCATCTCAGTGATGCTGGTTTCTTCTTAATCACCGCTAATTTCTTAGCTCCAGCTAACCAGCATCAATAGTCCCAGTAACACAAAGGCTGACTTTAATGGTTTTGGTATCTTGTTACTCACAGCTGATTCTTCAGCCCCAGCTAACCAAAACCACAGAATCTTCATGGCCCTGATAAGAGTCTTTAATCTTCCCTCTGAAATTTCAAATTTGTCTTAGTCAGGGTTTCTATTCCTGCACAAACATCATGACCAAGAAGCAAGTTGGGGAGGAAAGGGTTTATTGAGCTTACACTTCCACACAGCTGTTCATCACCAAAGGAAGTCAGGACTGGAACTCAAGCAGGTCAGGAAGCAGGAGCTGATGCAGAGGCCATGGAGGGATGTTACTTACTGGCTTGCTTCCCCTGGCTTGCTCAGCCTGCTCTCTTATAGAACCCAAGAATACCAGCCCAGAGATGGCACCGCCCACAAGGGGCCCTCCTTCACTTGATCACTAATTGAGAAAATGCCCCACAGCTGGATCTCATAGAGGCACTTCCCCAAGTGAAGCTCCTTTTCCTATGATAACTCCAGCCTGTGTCAAGTTGACACACCAAACTAGCCAGTACACCCTGCCTTGCCCAGATTGGAACTGCATACACAGTATACTACCTACTCCACATTTATGTGGATTCCAGTGACATAAACTGTTGGTTTTTTTTTTTTTTGCTTGTATAATACTTTATCAACTGAGTTATCTCTTGAGCCTGATTTTTAAAAGATAATTACAATTTATAATTAATTATAAATAAAATTAGTTTTAAATATATTTTAATATAATTTTAAAATTATAGTTCAGTGTATTTTCTGCAGTTGAAAAACAGGACACATTTTTGGAATGACTCTGCTGCTGCTGCTACCCTTGAATCATGACAGCATCCTGCCAGAACTCATCTGCTCACCTCTGTAACTGACACACATCTACTTCTAGGAAAGCAGCACAGATGTCACCAAGCCATTGATTTGCATGGCATCTTTCAGTTAACTCAGCTATTCTTAGATTCCCAAATATTGCTTTTGTAAGAGTTTCTGATTTATTTTTAAATATCTATAGATTATTTTTCTTAATTTGTAAAGTATTTTCTTGAAGGAAGATTTTTGAATTTCTAAAAATATAGTATTTTTCTCACTTCTTAAATGGATAAGGCTGTGACAGAAGTTTACATTCTTTCCTGCCCCACCTCAGATTTTCCATTTATTACTACCCAGTCACGCTAATTAAAACTCTGATTCTCAGCCCTTTGTAGGTGATGTTTTGTCTTAACTAAAGTTTCTAACGCTATAAGAAAACACTATGATCTACCCAACTTGTGGAGGAAATAGTTTATTTCATCTTATATTTTCAGGTAACAGTCAGTGACTTAGGGAAGTCAGAGCTGGAACTGAAGCAAGGCAACAACCTGGTAGCAGAAACTGAAGAGTTAGTCATGAAGGAACACTGCCTACTGCTTGCTTCTCCTGACCTGCTCAATTTGCTTACACTTACAATTCAGAACCACCTGCCCAGGCATGGGGTCAACCACAATGGGCCAGGCCCTCCACACCAGTCACTAATGAAGGAAATATCTCATAAGCTTGACTCTAGGACAATCCTATAAAAGCATATTATTTCTTCAATTGTGGTACCCTTTCCTCAAATAAACCTAGCTTGTCTTAAGTTGACAACAAACAAATTAACAAATTAAAATAATAGCAATAAACAGGCACCATTTTGGTGGCTTGATCTCTGCAGAGGTTCTCTGAGCTATTATGAAGGAATTCTAAATAACAATGTTTTCATTCCTTGTTGCTATAACATGTAGTGCCCTTTCACTATGAATACTAGACTCTCATTTATGGTCACAGATTTCTTTCCACTGGAACTCTCTACCTCCTTTTTGATATGACGTTTGGTTGTCTTTGAGATCAGTTTGCTATTCTAATTACACGCTTATGTCTGACTTCTCTCAGTCTTCAAAGACAATGCTTCCCCTAATGTGTCACTCCAGTTATTCTGTTTATTATGTTTACTTCCACTTCCATATTCTGGATATTTATTTCTTCCACCTTGCCCTTTTTCAATACTGTGTGATTTGTTCATCTTGAATTCTTTTGTGTGCTAACTAGGGTAGGAAAGATTATGTTGGAAATTTTAAGTTGCACTCATTCTCAGAATTTCAGATGTGCTGGAACAATACTCATTAAAATTGATGGAAATATAACTTGGTGATTATTCTTCCATGATATTTGTGTCCCTACAGTGCTGCATTCCAGAAACATTATACTTCACATTTCTGAGTATCTATGAGTCAGCCAACAACTTTAAACATCAAGCAGAGCAATATACCAAGGTTGTCCAGGTAAGCTGTGCTTCCTAGATTTTGATTCTATGAAGGATTTCCATTGGAGGGCTGGTCAGATCCCAAATCCTGCTTTTCCTAGAAAGTTAGCTGAATTTTTGACATTCTACTTCTCAGGCTCTACTGGCATTTTAGTTAACCATACTCCGACTTGAATAATATGTCAGGGACCAGGAGTCACTCAAGAATATGTTTTCGTTAATCATCCAGATTGTTTCCTGCATCCCAAATCAGTTCCTTTGCCACATCCAATCTCATGGAGTGATTGTAAGGTCCTGCTAGCAAAATGCCCTTCTTCATTTGCCATAAATGTCTCTGAGGATGCTATTTCTGAGCTTTTTTCCTGTCAGACTCATCTGTGTCAGCTCAATTTTCAAAACACCTAGAAATGTAGCCACTTTTTACAGGTCCTGGTACCATTCTTCCTGATCCATGATAATAGCTCTTTTCAATTTTTATTATCATCTTGACACTTCTTGTGAATAAAGAAGACAGCATTATACGAGTTGGACCTATTAACTGGATAGGCATAGAAGTTGCTTTGTACATCATAGCAAAACATGAGCTTCTAAGGTAATCAGTATTTTTGAAAAGCAAGATTCCTAGTGTACAGCTAAAAAAAAGAAGAAGAATGTGGGGTCTGTCATAAGAGGGATCTAGCTAAAGTTGAGGGAACCCAAATCATTCCTTCCTTTTATTTCTTTCCTTCATTTCATCTTTCTTTCTTCCAGAAAAATGTGAATGTAATCACCTACCACCTCATATTACACAACTGAGTGTCTCCACATCTGAGTAATTTACAGGGTTCTGCACACTCAGAATTCTATGGAGAGACTGACCCAGGAAAAATGTTTTGCTTGATCATGGC
Source organism: Apodemus agrarius (assembly GCA_964023405.1). Lineage (NCBI taxonomy): Eukaryota > Metazoa > Chordata > Mammalia > Rodentia > Muridae > Apodemus > Apodemus agrarius. The sequence goes on along the minus strand of OZ030020.1, from coordinate 15,034,498 downwards.
ATTTTCCCTGCCAGGTCAGTAGCCCCAAATACATTTTAATAGGAATAAGAATGAATAGACATTCCTCAAAGGAAGGTAGTTATCTTTCTTGCTCTGGCAATAATAAGAACTACTTGTGACTCTTGAGATGACCACTATTCTTCTCCCAAGGCTATATACTATACTAGCATCTTTTAAGTTAGTCCAGCACAGAGGCATTCATATCTGCTCTCAGATGACACAGAAACATAGGATTCTAAGACTCACAATGCCCAGTGGAGTTATGAGATGAATATTCATACAGATTTCTGTAAAGATAATACTTACACATCCACATTCATCTGAAATACAAAGACCTGGATTGATACCAGTAAAACTGTCCATTCAGCCCTCTATTCTAGCAAAAGACACTATTAGTTTCATTGTGGATTACTACTTGTACAGAAAAATATCAGACTCAAATATGAAAATTTCAAAAAATAAAGAACAAGGTCCATTTGCACCCTTTCTTTGGTGATCCATGACTTTGACATCTAACAATATTACTAAATAGTCTCTTCATTGAATCCTTGACAAGTTTGGGAGAGAATTCAATGAGAATCTAAGAGTCCTTTTCTCTTTGAACTTATTTTAGTGCTTTATGTCTGGCTTTGAATCATAATTATCTTGTTTCAATGTCCTTTATCATCTTATTTCTCAACTTCTTATGCATTATCTGCACTATCATATAAACTTAAAAAATATTTTAATCAATGTTAAATTTATTTCAAAGCACTTATCTGTTGACAAAAGATAATTTTTAAAACTTTTAAAACTTATACTTAGAAGCAAAATATATTCACTTTCAACATTAATCCCAGCCTATTAAAATTAACATTAGAATATTTCATTTTGTTTAATCGTCATTGCGCTAGCTTACCATAAATAGAAATGTGCATCAGTATTGAAATATTATTCCTCCTTATGTAAATTTTATTGGGAATCAAAGTGTGGATCATTTTAAATTATCTCAAAATGTTACATACTTTTAAACAGTGAACTGCAAAAATTAAATATATTGTGCTGTAGGAGGTAGGCTTAGATTTCTCAAAACAAACGTTTAATCAGTTTTCTAAAGTGCTTTAGTGCTTTAATGTCCCTTCTAACCCAACACCCACCAGACATAGTAGAAAGGAAAGATTAATTGAGTAAAGGATGTGGACCTATTTCTTCCAAGCAAATCCAATATGAATGGTCAGGATATTAGCATTTCAGCTCACGGAAATCAGCACGGGCAACATAATCCACTCACAACCACCATTCAGGAATCAGCAATGTCTAGTTGATCCACAAGAAACCACAAGGTTCTGCCAATAGACCCAGGACTGCAGAAGTGGCAAGAAGCTGCCAGAACATCATCAGAAGTTTTTTGGTGCATTTATCTCTATGAAGTCATAACAAATTAGGACCAATCAGAATGGTAAGCGATACTAATACCATCCAAAGTCAGCAGCGAAGAGCAATGTCAGCCAAGCCCAACAATGACCAACAAGGAATGGCAAGGTGTACCAATACCATACAGTGTTGTCCACTTTCTGTTTAGCTGTATTTGAATACTTTCCAAACATCACATGCTCTCTCAAACATCTGCTCTAGTAAAACATCACATAACCAAGTCTCCAGAGAAACCAAAAATTTCTACCTCAGCAGGGAATCTCATTAATATAATTGATACAGCTTTTGTATTATATCACATGACAAAAGATCATGTATTTAGGGATATGTTAAAGATAATGTCATTTAATGATTCAATTTAATATGAATACACAGAAATAAAATAACTATTGCAGTCAGGAATATGTTCTAGAAATAAACCAGTCTCATATGAGTTTGGAACTCAAGTGGGTGTCTAAATTTGCCTCATCAAGCCAACTTTCATCAGACTTAGGGTTATATAGACCCAGAGACCTTCTTATTCTATTATGGTCTTAAGGTGGTAGGGACAAAGGAAGTGTTTGGTTCTTGAAGAAAATCTCTGGTGACACTAAAAAGAATTCTTATTTTTAACATTAATGAACTCAGTTGGGTTTTTACCCTGACTTTGGAAATTAAAAATGCAACGAGTGATAATTTTCTACAGCAAACCAGTAGCCAACATCAAACTAAATGGAGAGAAAATTGAAGCAATCCCACTAAAATCAGGGACTAGACAAGGCTGCCCTCTCTCTCCATATCTTTTCAATATAGTACTTGAACTTCTAGAGAGAGCAATTAGACAACATAAGGAAGTCAAAGGGATACAAATTGGAAAGGAAGAAGTGAAACTATCATTATTTGCAGACGATATGATAGTTTACCTAAGCGACCCAAAAAACTCCACCAGAGAACTCCTACAGCTGATAAACAACTTCAGCAAAGTGGCAGGTTATAAAATTAACTCAAGCAAATCAGTAATCTTCCTGTACTCAAAGGACAAGCAGGCTGAGAAAGAAGTTAGGGAAAGAACACCCTTCACAATAGACACAAACAACATAAAGTACCTTGGCTTGACTCTAACCAAACAAGTGAAAGATCTGTATGAAAAGAACTTCAAGTCCTTGAAGAAAGAAATCAAAGAAGACCTCAGAAGATGGAAAAATATTTCATGCTCTTGGATTGGCAGGATCAATATAGTAAAAATGGCCATCTTGCCAAAAGCTATATACAGATTCAATGCAATCCCCATCAAAATCTCAGTTCAATTTTCCATAGATCTAGAAAGAGCAATTCTCAAATTCATCTGGAGTAGCAAAAACCCCAGGACAGCTAAAACTATTCTTAACAATAAAAGGACTTGTGGGGGAATCAATATCCCTGACCTCAAGCAGTACTACAGAGCAATTGTGTTAAAAACTGCATGGTATTGGTACAGCAACAGGCAAGTGGATCAATGGAATAGGATTGAAGACCCAGAAATTAACCCACAGACTTATGGTCACTTGATCTTTGATAAAGGAGCCACAACCATCCAGTGGAAAAAAGATAGTCTTTTCAACAAATGGTGCTGGTTCAACTGGAGGTCAACATGCAGAAGAATGCGAATTGACACACTCTTATCTCCTTGCACTAAGATCAACTCCAAGTGGATCATGGACCTCCACATAAAACCAGACACACTGAAACTATTAGGAAAGAAACTTGGGAAGACCCTGGAGGACATAGGCACAGGGGGAAAGTTCCTGAACAGTACACCAATAGCTTATTCTAAGATCAAGAATTGACAAATGGGACCTCATAAAATTACAAAGATTCTGTAAGGCAAAGGACACTGTCAGAAGGACAAAACGGCAACCAACAAATTGGGAAAAGATCTTCACCAACCCCACATCCGACAGAGGGCTAATATCCAATATATACAAAGAACTCAAGAAGCTAGACCCCCCAAAGAACCAAACAATCCTATTAAAAAATGGGGTACAGAGCTAAACAAAGAATTGTCACCAGAAGAAATTTGGATGGCCGAGAAACACCTTAAGAGATGTTCAACATCATTAGTCATCAGGAAAATGCAAATCAAAACAACCCTGAGATTCTACCTCACACCAGTCACAATGGCTAAGATTAAAAATTCAGGAGAAAACAGGTGCTGGTGAGGATGTGGAGAAAGAGGAACAATCCTCCACTGTTGGTGGGATTGCAAGATGGTACAACCGCTCTGGAAATCAGTCTTGCAGTTCCTCAGAAAATTGGGCATGACACTTCAAGAGGACCCTGTTGTACCCAGAGGATTCCCCTGCATACAATAAAGACACATGCTCCACTATGTTCATAGCAGCCTTGTTTATAATAGCCAGAAGTTGGAAGGAGCCCAGATATCCCTCAAAGGAGGAATGGATACAGAAAATGTGGTATATTTATACAATGGAATACTACTCAGCAATTAAAAATAATGAATTCATGTAATTTGTACGCAAATGGTTAAATCTGGAAAATATCATCCTAAGCGAGTTAACCCAATCACAAAAGAATACACATGAAATGCAATCACTGATAAGTGGATATTAATGGGCCCAGAAGCCCTGAATACTCAAGGCATAATTAGCAAGCCAAATGATTCCCAAGAAGAAGAAAGGAGAGGACCCTGGACCTGAAAAGATTAGATCCAGTTTTGTAGGAGAGTACCAGAACAGAGAAATGGTGGTGGGGGGTGATTGGGGAATAGTTGGGGGGAGAGGACTTATAGGACATATGGTGGGGGAGACTGGGAAAGTGGAAAGCCTTTGGAATCTTTGGAATATAAACAAAGAATATAGAATTAAAAAATATTAAAATAAAATGTAACTATGATGAGGTCAATTTAAACAAAGCAAAAAGGAAAGAAGTAAAAGAAAGCATGTCAATGTAGAAAACTACTACACCCTCACCTCTCTGAAATGGTACAATAGAATCAAATGTGGGACCTTTAGAAAACATTGGCTTCCTCGGTGGTTTCACTTTTGACCAAAATCTGTGTACTATGATGAAGAAGCCTCCTGCTGTATTTAGTTAGGACTTTCACCTTTTCAGTGGAGTCTTATTTACCAAAAGATGAGGAGCAGAGGTTGTATCTTCTCATGTTATAGGTTAAGAATATAGTATTGGCACAGGTAGCAATTTATCATCATGTCCAGATATAGTAAATGCATCAACACATCCATTCACTAAGATTTTGTATTACTTATCACACTTTTGTTGAAGTTTTTTTCCAAGTAAGTTGCATTTCCAAATAATGGCAAGTAAAACACCAAGAATCCCAGATCTTTGCAAATGCCAACTAACCATCTCAAAACTTTTATTGTGAATTAATTTTTGGTTAATGACATTATAGCCAAGTATTTTCAATTGTTGTTGTTGTTGTTATTTAAAGCTGCTAATGGTAGGTTTCTTGACTTTTACTTTCTTCTATATTTAAAGGGGCCTTCATGAAACATTATAGCTAAACCTTCTAGAGTTTGCTTCTTTAAAACCTTTTTCCAATCAGCAGCATGGCAATCCTGCCTGCTGTTTTGTGATGTTCCATCTTTATCTGTCATAGCGTAGCCTTCCCAGCTGAGTCCTGGTGTTGAACCTGTCTTTCTTGGTAAGAGTTTCCCTGAGTTTTTATCTAAGGGCATGGAGCTCCAATTATAGCCTGAGTGTGTGAAAATATAAAAAGATAGGTCCTGCCTCTAAGAATATTTTTGAATCCTCCCCCTTTTCATTCAGTTTTACTATAAAAAACAGAGACAAGACATTAAAGAACATTCAGGATTCCCACCAAGAAAGAATAGATACATTGCTCTCTTGCCTCTGGTATGCTCAAACTGAGTTAGAGAGAACCTAGCTATTCCAAGGTATCATTCTGCTATCCCTATCACACTCCTTTGAGCACATGTCTATGCCTTTAAACTTAATATTCTGACAGTATAACCCTCAGTGTTATGGTCCTAGGGTATAGAACCTTATAATAGTAAGAGTGGAAATCTCATAAATGAGAAAGCTGCTGTTATAAAACGAGGAAGAGGAAAGTATATGCCCCTCTCCTGGAGAGGATAAAATGAGACTGTTATCCAAATGTAGGAAGTAGGCTTTTCCAATCACTGGGTGCACCTAGACTGTGAAATTTCGCAGACACTAGATCTATTCCAAATAAGTGTTTTACATTTAAACTAACAGATCTAACATACTTCATCTTAGCAAGCTGGGCTATGTCACCTCTCCAGTATCGTAATTATTCATGTTTATATAGATTTTTTCTATTGTCATATGTGTATATATTATGAGTGCTGGTGTATGTGTGTGTCCACATGGATGGGATTACACATTCATAGGTGGATTTGCACATGTGCAACACAGAGGCCAAAAGTTGATATCAGGAATCATCTTCATTACTTGTCTACCTTTCTGACTGAGAATCTCACAGTCACACTGAGAGTCCATTAATATGGATAGTCCCAGAAGCTATCTTTCTCTGTTTCCCCATGGCTTAATTCTATTCCTGAAATTGCTCATGGACACCACATCCACCTAATATTATAAGGGTTCTGAGGATCAAGCTTACATGGCAAATACTTAACAGCAGAGCCATCTTGTCTGCTCTGTTTACTTTTATACTCCAAAATAGTATATTTTATGAACACATATCAAGCACCATATTCAAAATAACAGTGTAGGCCAAGGGCATACATCTAGAACATTCTTTCTATTAACTACTTATATATTTAAAAAATAAAGGCATAACAATTGCATATGCATTTGTTTAGTAAAAATGCCCACTCAGCAAGTAATTACTGAAAGAGAAAGAACAAATATAATAAGATGTGAAAAGAATAAAAGATTGTGCAAATAAATACAATCTTCCCAGCCACTGGTGTGACTACCATATCTCCCATTTGATGAGAAGTGTCAGAAACCCAACCAGAACTGTCAGGCTCTGAAAATGACTCAAGCGAGTTGTCTCAACAGCAGAGCATTTGTTAGATTCAACCATTAAAAGAAAACAGTCATATATTGTTTTAAAACGTTGAACCATAAAAATGACCGTTTCATGTTTTAATCTAATACTCTGCTGATGATAGTGGTGCTTCTACTTATTTGATTTGTAGGTACTTACCAGCAGTTGTGGTTTTAATCCCACTAAGGAGTGTGGTTTAAAACAGAGATGCAACACAAGTGCAAATCTTAAAGTATTTATATGCACACACAGTGTTAGAACAAGAGTTCTGGGAGGATAAAATTAACGTTGTTGTCCTCAGGCAACAATCTCAACTTATTTTTAAAAGATGCTAGTAACACTACTTTAGAGAAATTTTTTAAGAGTTTTTCTTCTGGTTGATTTTTGTCATTTTCTTGTCTGTGATTACCTGGATTTCCTAAAATTGCTACACTAAACCAATTGTAGTTCTGGCAATTTGAATATAAACCTTCTTTCTTCAGAAGGGAAAATGACTTGAAGAGTAAAGTCCATTGTTAACTTCTTCAATGTCTCCATGTCCCTTTGCCCTATAAAGCAGCACAGTGAACAATCAGCATAATTATGCAGCAAACAAGGTCTGCACTGCATTAGGAATTTGTCTTGATCAAGAATGTCTTCCCTTTCCTAGCCAGCTATGACTTCTCAGTAGAATAAATAGAGTAGACATCACCCAAGACCACATTTTCAAAAACATATCTTAATATCCAGTCAATGTATTATTATTCAAGACAAATATGTAATATAAAAGATTATATTAAATAATCATCAGATAGTACTGCAGGGATAGGTAAAGTGGCAAAATAATTTGCATGTGCACATATATGTAACATATCCAACAATAGCTATGTTATCCTAGTATTTAAAATGCATGGTCTATGACTAGGCAAGAAGGGCTTAGCTGCACTTTAGAGACAGTATTAGATAAAACACCTTTATGACTTTGCAGAGGACAGAATTCATTGATTAGATGAGATCCATTAAATCCAAATTTGAGACCAATTTAATGAGCAAGTCTCTGAATGCAATTAAGGAGAAATATTGAAGAGAAATATATCAAATGATTTTAACAAGAAAAGTCTCACAATCATCTTCCTGGAATTAGGAGAAATATACGAGAGAGAGAGAGAGAGAGAGAGAGAGAGAGAGAGAGAGAGAGAGAGAGAGAGAGAGAGAGAGAGAGGAAAGGAGGGACGAAGAGGGAGAGATTCTTGAAGTCTACATCCTTGAGGGCATAGCCACAAATTTATTATAGTCTCAATATTCTTATAAGGCAGATAAACAATTAAACAAGTATATATAACTTAAAAGTCAACAAAGTGATTTTAAGAGCTATTTTTAAGTAGAAGAATCTGAACGACTGGAAGTCCCACAAAGCTTTACACAAAGGCTCGGATGGTTGGTTCTGAATGGGAAAGGGGTTTTCTAATTTCGGCAGTCTTAATGTGTGTTGCAAATTAATTCTTACATTTTTATTAAAAGTTATAGATCATTCAGAAGCTAGAAACACCCTCTTCCTGGTGTCAGTGTTAATTTATTTTCTTAATGATACTTAATAGTCCAATAACTCACACAGCTAAATGAGCCCTACAACTTTAATAGCTTAAAAATGAGATTATGCTATTCCAAGCCACGCTAAATATCCAAAAGGAAAACTGCATTACATGATCTTAATTATTTAATTTTGTAACTATATTGTTACAATATACATTCACAGCAAATAAAATTGTTTCTCTGGGGAATTTCTTCTATTTTCATTTATTTTAAGACCTGGCATAATGCACCTGAAGGTGTTTCTGTTTACATGAGATTTTTATTATAAATAGCAACCATTCAGAATGCAAGGTAAAAAGCTTTACTATCAAAATATATGTAAAAGAAAACTGATTTGAAAGATTCAGGCAGGGATGGAAATGATTAGAAGGTGCCTTGTATGAAAGTAACCTTCATAAACAGACTTCTGGACTCTTTCCTGCAGTTGTGTATGGTGAGGGCCTGAAATCCTAATGAAACAAAGAACAACCAGGGAAGGTAAAGCCACACTTGCCCTTGACTCTTTGAGCCAAGAGACCATTCATCATTTCTTATTCATTGTAATCTGGTGAGGGTCAAAGACACGTAATGAAAGGGCCCTATAATAGCAAACATTTTAGGCTCTAGATCGTTGACCCCCAGTTATTCTACTGTGCCCTCCCATTGTGAAAGTAATTCCAGGCGTATCATGAATAACCTGTCATGGCTATGTGCATGTTAATCTTCACATAGAACACTAGTTCATGAGGATATTCAACGATATTTTTCTATAATATTATAAATACTTACATATAAGTATCAAATTTTATTTTTAATATGGTTTTATTTTAAATTTCAGCATCCTATCTTTATTTCAATTTGCACCATATGACTTTTGCAAAAGGACTGAAAATTCAGTTCACTTAGGTAATTGCAAAATTGTACTAAAACCAATGAGAAAATGATTACAGCAATTCCAGAGGAGGAGGGAGCTCCAGAATTGGTAATTCTCGGTTTTATTGTTAGTTTTACTGAGCAGTAAATATTCTTCATATAATATATTCTGATCATGGTTTCCCCTTCCCCACGATCTCCCGGATCTTCCTCATCTCTTACCCAACCAAATGCATACTTTTTTCTCTCTCTCAATAGAAAATAAACAGAAAACTAAACAAAAATAAAACAAACAAATAAACCAACAAAAAAACAGAATAAGGCAATAACAAATGGGGGGGGACAAAAAATCTACACAAGGAACACAGATAGACTCAGAGACACGTAGCCTGGTGCACACAAAAATCCCTTGAAAACGCAAAACCCTACTATCAAAAGCAAAAGACAGCCGGGCGGTGGTGGCACACGCCTGTAATCCCAGCACTTGGGAGGCAGAGGCAGGTGGATTTCTGAGTTCGAGGCCAGCCTGGTCTACAGAGTGAGTTCCAGGACAGCCAGGGCTACACAGAGAAACCCTGTCTCGGAAAAAAAAAAAAAAAAAAAAGCAAAAGACAAGTAAGTTTTTAAAAATAGCTTTATGAGAAAAAACCCACCAATAATTCAATTGAGTTCAATTTGAGTTGGCCATCTCCTCAGGGCATGGGGCTTGCACTTATGTGTGGTTTATGAGACTCCTTTGCAGAATACAAATTTGTCCTCTCTGAGCTGTTGTCTAACTCAAGCAACTTGTGCATTCCTCTTTTCTTAATATCTTTGAGTTCCATTAGTGCTGCCTGCATGTTAGAACAACTAGAGGTCATACCTATCTGAACGGGCTTAGCATACATCTCCAAGTATCAACTATTAAAAGCTCCTCAGTTAAGGGAAACATTATCATATCCACCACCTCACGGAGTGGAACTTGAACACAATTATAAAGTGGTGGGTGATCGCCATGACATGTTTGAGCAATCACACCAGTGTGTTTACCTTGCCAGCCCAATTGTATTGTAGCTCACAGGGTTCACAGCTAAATGAGAATAATGAATACTTTTCTCCTTTGGTGATACACATAACATCCTTCAGCCCTACAAAAGCTATCCAGGAAGGATGTAGCTTCTCCATGTTTTATGACTTGAGTTTATGGTATAGCCATCAAAATGGTTTTGCTATCAAGTTGTGTGGGGGGGAGTGGTAATCAAGAAAAATGGCAAGTTTATAATATTTAGGGGTCTAGAGTAACCTATTGGCCAACAGCTATGAGAGCTGTAACTGACTCATAACTAGGCACAGAATTGAACTCCCACCAAAGTTCCACAAGTATGTCTTAGAACATTAGAAAGCACTGCTCTCTAATGGCTGATTCTGGGACTTCTATGGGCTGCTGTACTGATATCTGTGATCTCTGTGATTCTCTTGAGAGATACTGTCTCCAATCTTAAAACATCATTGCTCTTGAGGTTTTAAGACAACTCTCAACCCAAGCAAGTGTTTTCAGAGTTCAAAGTCAAGTGTGGATTGCAAGGCAAGCCTGAGATCTGCAGAGTAGATGTTTATTTCTATGATAGGGTAAAATAAGCTTAATTTGATTTGTATTTTCATCATTGATAGTCTATCTTCTACTGAAGCAGTGATTTTTTTTTAGTCTTTTGTTTCTAATGTGTCCATGTCCTATCTTAATTTTTTATTAATAATTTTATTCGTTTATATTTCAAATATCCCCTTCCCAGCTTCCCCTCCAAAAGCCCCCTCCCCTTTGCCTCTATGAGGATGGTCCTCTACCCACTCACCCACTCCTACCTCATGGCTTTAGCATCCCCCTAAGCTAGAGCATAGAGCCTTCAAAGCACCAAGAGTCTCCCCTCCCATTGATGCCAGATAAGGCCATCCTCTGCTACCGTTTAACCATTTTATTCTGTGTGTATTGAATGAGGTCTAAGATTCAATAAAGTGGAGGCATCCTGATAACTATATTGTAATACTCTGTGAGTGAATCAGCTAATGAGAAAAAGCAAGATATTTTTGAGTGATCCATAGTCTACACTTCTGTTTTCATCGGCACTGCACTCTCAGAAGTTAGTGCCTGTGTAAACTCAGGCAAATTTTTAAATCTTTTTAAATATGAAAAAGAATTGGGAGGTGCATTTCAACAACCCTCAAACTTGCCATAGCCCTTCATGCAAACAAACAGAGGCTTGTAATTACTACTCCATAGAGAAATGAAAAAGTGAAGACCATTTAACCTCACACCTAACAAACTTACACATGACAACAGCTCCATTGGAAAGAATTTTTACCTTTTACTGAGTTTTTATAAATGTCTACTACCAAACAGAAGAAGACATCTTATAGTACAACAAGTAAACTTAATCTATGGATACCTGGGGAAAACTATGCAAGAAAATTAATCAAAATAACTTCAATACTTTCCCTCTTAAAAATCCTGGGAGATATGCATATCTTTATATTCAAAATGTCATTGACAGGAATGTGCTGTTGTCAGAAAAAAAAGCACTTCCCGTTTATATCTTATGATCTATATTTGGTATCTGAGTATCCACACCATCTAGACAGCACCATATGCAAACTTGATTGAATCCCACAGATTTCTTCTCTCTCTTTTTAAAAACTGTCACCTTTTTTTTCTTTCTTTCTTTTTTGAGTTAAGAGTTTTCAGTGATACAACCAATGTTTTTGGAAATGCATATTTTCTCATTTAAGAATCTATTCTTCAGGAAATCTTACCACACATCCTAAAATGTTGAGTTTATACCAGGTCAAGGTTGTTTCTTAATGCTGCAACCTCGATATATAGAAAATCTGGGCAGAAAATGATTTGGAAACACCTTGAAAACAAGCAAACCAATGAGCATGCCAGGGCTGTTCTAACCAACATGTGAAGCCCCTTAATCTGCAAAGAGTCACTGAGAATACGTCATGCATGTTTTACTAAAATAGCGAAAGCAGGCATAGTGTCCTAGTTTCTTTTCTATTGCTGTGTTAAAACACTGACCAAATGCAACTTGGGAGGAAAATGTTATTTGGTTTCATTGTAATTCATCGTCGAGGAAAGTCAAGGCATAGGCTGAATATCAGAGACACTGGAGTAATGGAAGCTATGTTTGCTTCACTTAGCTCGCTCAGTGGCCATTCATTATTCTGCAGGTCAAGGATAGCATGCTCCAGAGTGGACTGGATCCTGGTACATTCATGATCAATTAAAGCAGTACTCTACAGATATACACACAGGTCTATCTGATCGGATTGAGGAAAGTCCTCAACTGATATTCCCTCTTCCAGGGAACATCCAGGTTTGTGTCAGTGTGACAAAAACTAACAAGCACACACACAAATTACAAAAGGAAAAACAGAAAAAATATGTTTATAACACAGTTCCATTCAAATAAAATTATAACTAATGTTCCATATACTTTCCAGTCTTCATTATGAAAATGCATATGCATCTAAGTAGAAATATGTGTGTTTGTGTTGGCATAAATATATTTAAGTGTGTGTGTGTATGTGTGTGTGCGCGCGCACAAGTATAATTATATTTCCATTATAGTTTGTGCTCAGTATTTATATTAGACACTGTCACACAAAGTTTTCCACTGCACTGAAATGACAAACCAACATTTTAAAAGATTAAATATATTTCCTAATATAAATTTCATTCAGATCAGCCCTAATTTGGAACACCTGTGGCTTTTTAGAGTTTTCTTCTTTTTAACTATTTCAAGTAGCATTTCAGTGAGCATCCCAGGATAGAGACCTCTGCTTCAGTTACTATTCTTGGGGATTATTTCCTAAAATGGTAATTAGGCCCTAAAATTACTTTCTAAAGGACACCAAAATCCACAATGCCATTGTTGAGAAGTTACTTTCAAATAATTATCCATTTTTACTTCATTAACCTTGATGGAGTGCTTCTCAAATTCTCAACTTGGAAGTACAACAATTTTTAAATGTTTTAGAGAATAAAGTTTAGCATTTGATTTTTCTTTTCCTGCCACCACTATATTTGAATATTTTTATGTGTGTTACTTGCTAGCATTATCTCTTATAATATTTATGTCTCTTAATTTCTGGAAAAATAAAGGAAGCACTTTTACAATTTTTATGAATGCTTATAAATATAAAAGCTTGCAGACGTGTTGCTTCAACATGTTTTGGATAGAGTTTTATTTATAAGTGCTTGGGCTTTCATTTATTCTAGTTTAGTAATCTATCCTATAGGATGATTTTCTTGCTTTAATATGTAATATGTGTATGTGTACATACACATCTAGGTCTGTTTCTCATTGGTGGATTTACAGGCACACACGGATGCAGCAGGGGATGCTAGCTCAGACCATAATGCTCCCCTAACGGGCACTCACAACAGCTGAGCCATGCCTCTACTCCCTATATACTACTCTTAATAGGTCCCCAACTCACTATGTAAATATCCTTATTACATGACATTCACCTCAGACTGTGGGAGAGCACATGCAGTGAGTGGAGAGATCTCAGAGTGGTTTACACTCTAGCTTGAGCAGGTGCTTTGGTTTCTAAATGAAGGTGGAAAAGCCACCTTCCAGGCAGAAAATGTAATGACAGTGCCATCAAAGACTATTGATTTCTTTAATGTGGACTTATAGACTCAACATCTGCTGTAAAATATCTCCTAGCATATGCATCTGTTCCAGTCTTCTTTATGAGCCTCGTTGTGATTTATGAAGAGTGAAGGATGTTTACATCACAGCAGCAAAGTCAGCATATGTTAAACATCCAACTTACCAGCCTTTTATCCAGCAGAGAATAGAGCGGAAAAAATCTCTCCAAGTAGACATGTCCTCTCCCTTTTGTGTCTTTATTTGTGTGTGTGTGTGTGTGTGTGTGTGTGTGTGCGCGTGTGTGTTTTATACTTATGATGCTGATTTACTTAGATCTTCAACTGGATATCAGAGCCCTCATTGCATGTGTTTCCATTTGTTTCAGAGCCCATCTGAATCCACCACCACCACCATCACTTGCTTATTAAAAGTGCCTTCTGCCTGGAGGCTGTAATTACAGATGCATGCCTGGGGAGGTCTTGAGCCTAGGTTGCAGATGAGTTTCATCTCTTAAAATCAGAGACTAGGCAGAGAGAGAAAAAAAAAACTTCACAAAATTTCTCCCACAGGATCCCTATGGCAAAGGCCTGGTGCCTTGACAGAAGCAGAGAGGTGTCACCAAGTTGAACAACTCCAGACTTTCCCAGTAACTGCTCATCAACTCTCTGGTTCTTTCATGGTTGGTGGGTGATAATGCTTCATCTCTCTGCTGCTTTGGTCCCGGTGCTACTCTATGTTTTACCATACTCTGCCCAAATTACCATGAGTATTCCTTCCTTGCACATACCTCGATGACTTCCAGAAGATCCCAACCGCCTTCTCCATAGTTCGCGGTCCAATGCAACATAGTGTGTTCCGATTTCTAAAGTTTAGGTGCTAAATTACATGCACAGTGAGAATGGTGGGAGAGTCTAGTGGTTGCCCATGAAAGAAAATTAACTTATTAAGGTTGTATAGCATTCAACTGCATCATCAGTCTTTTTTTTCCCAATTTGTGTTGAACTTTGTTTCTAGCTTCTAACCTGTTCATTCATTTGGGAAATAAACATGTATAATTCACGTATACCTCTAGTCTATGAATTTTTATAAATGTTTTTAATGGGTAGCTAGAAAAATCAGTTATACTTATTTAACAAACTGTAAAGTCAATGAGTAACTCAGCCAATATTCTGAACTTAAAGATCTAGGGTCCTTACAAAAATGCCAGTGATCCCTGGATCATGTGTTCATACTGATGTATGAATTGCCCTTTCCTATTTTTAATCTCATTATGTTATTTTTTTGCCATGTTCAATTCCTACTACTACTATTATTATTATTAAGTTATTAGATTACTTTACACCTTGATCACAGCTTACTCTCCTTCCTCTTCCCTGTCCCTCCTTCTTACCTTGCCTCCTCCCATCCATGCTTCCTTTCCTTCTCAGAAAAGAGAAGACCTCCCAGAGATATGAAACAGCCTTGGCTTATCAAGCCTGGAAGACCAGGCTCAGCTCGCCTTCTCCTTTTGAGGCTAGGCAAGGCAGCTCCGTTAAGGGAAAGGGATCCAAAGATCCATTTTGTAGATTCTGACTGCAGTCAACGCAGTCAGAGACAGCCCTGCTCCTGCTTTAGGAGTCCCACGTCTTAGAGGACCCAGATGCATTATTGTTACATGTGTACAGACAGCCTCTGTTCATCCCAGCATGCTTTGTAGTTGGAAGTTCAATCTTCATGAGGCCTGAGAGGCCCAGGTTAGTTGATTCTGAATGTTTACTTATTGTGTCCTTGATCATTCTGGCTCCTACTATCCTTTCTCTCCCTTTCCCACAAGATTTCCCAAGCTACTCTTAATGTTCATCTGTGGGTCTCTGCATCAGTCTCTCTGTCGACTATTATGCTAGGCTCCTGTCTACAAATATAGCAGAAAATCATTAACAGTCTGTCAGGGGAGGGCTACCTTTTCTGGCATGGGTCTCAAGCTGGGTCAGTCATTGGTTGGCCTTTTCATCAAATTCTGCTCTACAATTTACCACTGCTCATCTTGTAGGCAGGAAGAGCTGTATGCCTAAGGTTTTGTGGCTTGGTTGATGCCTCAGTCCCTACATTGGAAGTCTTGCCTGGTTCAGTCTTCATATTGTTAGGAGTCTTAGCTAGAGTCACCTTCATAGATCCCTGGGGGCTTCCATTGTCCTAGTTATCTCGAACATCCTAGAGATGGTTGTCCCCCAAATCCAGTTGTCTCTGCCATGAATCTCTCCTTCTGTACTCCACTCACTTCATTTTTCCTGTTCCAATCTACACTACCCTCCCTCACCTGGACCCCTCTATCTAGACGCCCCTGCCCCCAGATCTAATCTACTTCTTCTTTTCCCTGAATTTTCAAGTGATCCTGCTTTGGGCCCCCGTTGTAACATAGCTTCTTTGGGCATCTGGCTTGTTGCATGGTTATCCAGCATTTTATGACTAATATCCACTTATAAGTGAGTATATGCAATGTTCATCTTTCTGTGTCTGGGTTACCTCACACAGTAGGACCTTTGCTACTTCTATCCATTTGCCTGCAAATTTCATGGGATGCCTTTGTTTTTAATGGATGAATAGTATTCCATTATGTAAATGTACCACATTTTTTCCAGTCTTCGCTTGAGGGACATCTAGGGTTTTCCCAATTTCTGGAAATTATGAATAAAGATGGCATGAACACAGTTAAGTAAATGTCTTCGTGATATAATGGAGTGTCTTTTGGGTATTTGCTGAGGAGTGGTATATCCAGGTCTTGAGGTAGAATAAAAAATTTCCAATTTTCCAAGAAACTGCCAAATTGATTTCCAAAGTAGTTGCACAAGTTTGCATCCCTACCTGCAATGGTGACTGATAGGTATAAGATAAATTCTCATAGTTTTTGCTGTTGTTGTTGTTGTTTTTTAATTTCCCAGCAACTAAAGATGTTGAACATATTTTTAAGTTCTGTGTGGCCATTAGAGAGTCCTCTATCAAAAATTTTGTTTAGATATGTACTCTATTTTCAATTGTGTTGTTTGCTTTGTTGATGTTTACTTTCTTGAGTTCGTTATATATTTTAGATATCAACTCACTGTGAGATATGTGACTGGTGAAACCTTTTCCCGTTCCATACTCTCTCATTTTGTCATCATTTATTCAGTTTGGTGGATTTCACTGAAGGATTTTCATATGTTGAACTGTCCCTGAATCCCTGGGATAAAACCTATTTGATCACGGTAAAGGATGTTTTTATGTGTTCTTAGGTTGATTTGCAAATATTTTATTGAGTATTTTTGCAGAGGAACCTAGAGGCAGCAGCTGATGTAGAGGCCATGGAACAGTGCTGCTCAGTGCCTTGTTTCTCCTGCCTTGCTCAGCTTGCTTTCTTATAGAACCCAGGGATGGCACCACCTACAATGGTCTCTCCCTCCTCCCCCATAATCACTAATTGAGAAAATGTCTTACAGCTGGATCTCATGGAGGCATTTCCTCAAGGGAGGCTCCTTTCTCTGTGATAACTCCAGCTTGTGTCAGGTTGACACACAAAACCAGCCAATATGAGTTTTGTTAGTTATAGTAGTCTGGGTTGACACCTCTGTTCTCTTAGATACTATAAGGAGGTCTTTCTAGGTTTTAGAGTCTATATTGAGAAGTCAGATGTAATTCTAATAGGTTTATCTTTTTAAGTTACCTGCCTTTTCCCCTTGCAGCTTTTAATATTTTTTCTTTGTTCTGTACACTTAGTGTTTTGATTATTATGTGGTGGGAGGATTTTCTAATTTAGTCCAATCTATTTCATATTTTGTAAGCATTCTGTATGTTTATAGCAATCTCTTTCTTTAGGTTAGGAAAATTTTCTTCTCAGATTGTATTGAAAATATTTTCTAGGCCTTTGAGCTTGAAGTCTTCTACTTCTTTATTCCTATTATTCTTTGGTTTGGTCTTTTCATGGTATCCCAGATTTCCTGGATCTGTGTCAGAATATTTTTACATTTAACATTTTCTTTGAATGATGTATTAATTTCTTTTATTGTATCTTCTATGTCTGAGATTCTTTCCTCTATCTCTTGTATTTTTGTTGGTGGTGCGTGCTTATGTCTACATATTTTCCATCTCCAGGATTCCCTCAGTTTGTGTTTTCTTTATTGCTTTTATTTCCATTTTCAGGTCCTGGACTGTTTTATCTAATTTTCTTCACCTGTTTGATTGTATTTTTCTGTATTTCTTGGAAGGATTTATTCACTTCCTCTTCAAAGAACTCTATCATCATTATAAGATTAGATTTAAGGTCATTTTCTTGTGTTTCCACTGGGTAAGAATATCCAAGGCTTGCTGTAGTAGAATAACCACTGTGCACTCATGGAGCTATCTTGTTCTGGCTGATATGGATCATGTTCTTATTCTGGCCTTTAACTATGCAGGTTTTGTGGTTATTATAAGTTTAGATGCAGAATTCTAAGTTTATCTTTGTTGGGCAAGTGGTTTTCATCGTTTGTTATTCCTGTTTCCTTTAGTCTTCTGGCCTGAGTGGCGTGGGGTTCTGGTGATTAGGAAGTCTTCAGGTCAAGCAGGGTATCAGTTGTAAGGTTTCCATGGCCTAAATGGAACCTAAGGTTTTGGATGTTCCCTTTGCCTCTCAGTCCCTAAGTACCAGCACAAGGTTGGCAGGCCTCACGGAAAGCAGACAGAGTTATGAGCCAGAAAATGGAGTGCAGAGGACAAAGGACAGTTTACTTCCGATAAAAAGGTAAACCAAAAAGACCCTGTGATTCCATCTTACGCCAACCAGAAGGGCAAAGATAAAAAACTCAAGAGACAGCACATGCTGGCAAGCAGACTCTGATGGTTGTGTTGTAAGGGGGACTTTGGCAAGCAAGAGTTTGGGGGTGAAAGCTTACGTAGTTTTCCATGGTTCTCAAAATTTAGAGAAATGGATGGAGCTGGAGAACATCATACTAAGTGAGGTGACCCAGTCTCAAAAGAATACCCATGGCATGCACTCACTGATAAGTGGATATTAGCCTAGAATCTTGGGACACCAAAGACATGATCCACATACCAAATGATGTCCAACAAGGAAGGAGTGGACCCTGGTTCTGAAAAGGTTGAAAGACTCAGTATAGGGGAATACCAAAACAGGGAAGTGGGAAGGGGTGGATGGGGGAACAGGGGGAGGGAAAAGGGCATGTGTGACCTTTGTGAGACAGGGAACCAGGAAAAGGAAAATGAAATGTAAATATAGAATATAGCCAATAAAAAAAAATTTTAAAAGTTCATTAGTGAAGTAGAATGAGGTTCTACTTATGTATTCTTATTACTTTTAATTTATTTTATATTTGAGATTTTAATGTAATTTTCATTCCCCTTTCTCCATCAAAACTCTCCAATGTACTCCTCTTTCCTCTCTTTCAAATTGATGGCCTCTTATATAAATTCTTGTCACATGTGTACATGTATTTACATATGTATATCTAAATTTTAGCTGATTGGTCTGGCTTCAAAGAAAGAAAGTCATTGTTGACATTGGGTTAATAAAAATAAACAAATAATTTGGAAAATCCAGAACAACATAATGTGTTGGTGATTTAATAGTCAAACCTCCTTTAAGTCTTTTCAAATAATTAAAAGTACAAATTTCCCGTATGCTTATTGTGGTGGTTTGGATGAGAATCACCCCCATAGGAAATTATTTTTGAGGATTTAGTCCCTAATTGTTTAAAACTATTTTGAGAAAAAAAATAGTATGTACGGCCTTGTTGGAGATTTTATGTTGCTGGAGTTGGGCGTTGAGCTTTCAAAAGCCCATACCAGGCCCAGTCTTATTTTCTTTCTGCCTTCTGATTACAGATTACATATAAGCTATTATTCAACTACTACTCTGTGTCCATGCCTGACAGTCTACTGCCATGTTCCCAGACATGATGAGCACATATCCACCCTCTGAAACAGTAGCCGAGTTCCCAATTAAATGCTTTCATGTTTTTCTTTTTTTATTATTGGATATATTCTATATTTACATTTTATTTCCCTTTTTGGGTTCCCCACCCCCCAAAGGTCCCACATGCCCTTTTCCCTCCCCCTGTTCCCTCATCCACCCCTTCCCACTTCCCTGTTCTGGTATTCCCCTACACTGATGCTTTGAGCCTTTCCAGCACCAGTGTCCACTCCTTTCTTCTTGTCAGACATCATTTGGTATGTGAATTGTGTCTTTGGTGTCCCAAGATTCTAGGCTAATATCCACTTATCAGTGACTGCATACCATGGGTATTCTTTTGAGACTGGGTTACCTCACTTAGTATGATGTTCTCCAACTCCATCCATTTCTCTAAGAATTTCTTGAGTTCATTGTTGCTAAAGGCTGAATAGTACTCCATTGTGTATATATACCACATTTTTTGTATCCATTCCTCTGTTGAGGGACATCTGGGTTCTTTCCAGCTTCTGGCTATTATATATAAGGCTGCTATGAACATAGTGGAGCATGTATCCTTATTGCATGCTGGGGAATCTTCTGGGTATATGCCCAGGAGTGGTATGGCTGGGTCCTCCGGAAGTATCATGTCCAGTTTTCTGAGGAAACACCAGACTGATTTGCAGAGTGGTTGTACCAGCTTGCATTCCCACCAGCAGTGGAGGAGTGTTCCTCTTTCTTCATATCAGCGCCAACACCTGATGTCTTCTGAGTTTTTAATCACATCTGACTGGTGTGAGGTGAAATCTCAGGGTTGTTTTGATTTGCATTTCTCTAATGACTAATGATGTTGAACATTTTTTAAGGTGCTTCTCAGCCATCCGAATTTCTTCAGGTGAAAAGTCTTTGTTTAGCTCTGTACCCCATTTTTGGATAGGGTTATTTGGTTTTCTGGGGTCTAACTTCTTGAGTTCTTTGTATACATTGGATATTAGCCCTCCGTCAGATGTGGGGTTGGTGAAGATCTTTTCCCAATTTGCTGGTTGCCGATTTGTCCTTTTGACAGTGTCTTTTGCCTTACAGAAACTTTGTAATTTTATGAGGTCCCATTTGTCTGTTCTTGATCTTAGAGCATAAGCTATTGGTGTTCTGTTCAGGAATTTTTCCCCCGAGCCAATGTCGTCAAGGGTCTTCCCCAGTTTCTTTTCTATTAGTTTTAGTTATAAGTTGCCTTGATCATGGTGTCTTTTCACAGAAATAAAAACGTAACCATGATGATTTTTTCAAAATTTTACATATGAGTCCAAGGGCTCAAGAGACAAGAGAAGCTGTAGCACATTAGGTACAATGAATACTTGTATCAACATAAATTGATTTATTACCTAGAAGACATACCTTTTACTGTTGGGTTTCCAAAGAGTCTCAAATAAGATCCAACCCTGAATGTGGTTGGCACTATCCAATAAGACAATATCCTTGCCTGAATAAAGATTAAAAGGATAAAAGTAACCACAAATTATCTTTCTACTTCCTGGCAATAGACACCATAGAACCAGCCACATCACATTCCATCACTAATGCCTGGACTGAACTGACTCAAACATGGGGGAATGAGAACATTTTCTTTCTTAAGTTACTTTTGTAAAGTATTTTGTCACATCAAAGAACAAGTACCAAAGCTTACTGACTACTCCGGTATGAGCATTGAAGACCACAATGTCGAAGAGATACACAGTTAGTAAAGGCAATGCTCGTGATGTTGGAGAACGGAAAATGGACATTATTGGGCACTTGGAGAGGATACTATTTGCTCTTCATCCTAGCAAACAGTTATGGTTCCTGATGCAATAGTCTCCAAAGCTTGAGTAAAACCAAATTCCAATTTAATGATCTGATTTTCTTAGTGAAAGAAATCTCAAGACAGGATACGACGTGGGCTGTGATATGGAGCCACTCACTGCTCTTAGCCACCTTTACATTGAGAATAACAAGTGGAAAAGACAAGCATAAATTGTGTTTAATTTGTCTAAAATAAATAGTTCAAGAGAGATTACAGATGCAGTGATGGATGCTGCTGTGGATGGAGCATAAAGTTTTAGAGTAATCATCATCATTCAATAGAAGAAACCTACATCTTTGCACTGGGGCATTAGAAAAATACCGTGATAATAAGATTTCCATCCTATTGAAACCATTATCTTGTGAGACCATTTCCATTGTTCATTGGGAAAAAAGAGCGCCTAAATTAAAAAGTGGTGCTGAGGGGTTCCTTGATTTTAAAAGCTACCTTCAGTATTGTTCCCTTGTTCAGACACCCAGTTGCATAAAGTATACAATAGCTTTGTTGTAGAAACTAGCTAGACTACATCTTGGGCTAACTTCAGAACAAGACTTCTACCTGGGTTTATATGTATCCCGTTTGCAAGAAGCCCAGGGTCATGAAAGCTTTTTCAAGAGTTCTAGGAAGCTACTGAGTATAATCAGTGCATGTCAGTGTTGGATCCCAGCAAGGAGGCCTTGGCAGATCATTGGGTGAAATTGTGCTGGTGACATCTAAAGTTGAATGGAGAACTTGTGGTATCAAAAGCACAAAGGCTGCAGAATATCTGCCAAGGAAAGCCCTGTGTATGGAATGGAGTGAGCCCAAGGGACATGTTGCATGTGATGTAAGCAGTATAACTGGAGGGACAATGTTGTTCCAGGTTTGAGGGCATCAGATGATTCTACCAAATGTCATACATAAAGATAAAGAAACTGGTGTTATTTATGCTCAATTTATGTCTTGCCATGACCTGGTTTTTCCTATTTTGGTCACATTCCTCCATGTTGGAATAGAAGTGTTTATTCTAAACAATTATATATTCAAAGTGTGTATCTTATATATTTTGTTTTATGGTTTTCAAAATTGAGAGTTTTCCTTTAAACCCAGAGGAGATTTCAGTTTTGGACTTCTGAATATTTTTGGACTGATAAATGACTGTGGAACTTCATAATGGGACAGATGTATTATACATTATGAGGAGACCATGAACCTATGGACTCAAGAGTAGAATATTATAATTTAAAGTGAGTTTAAAAATTGGGCCAGTGAGATGGATTAGCAGGAAGTCGGGCTTGCTTCCCATCTACAATCTGAATTTGATGACAAATCCCCAGAATTTATCATTTACATGGCTTTAAACTTTTTATGAGATGCAATTAACTATGTAACTCAATAAACTATATATCATGGTATTGTATTACTGAAGTTTGACCTCTTATGTAATGAAATAACCATAGCACAAAAACAACAAGCAAAAACACTAATTAAAAACATAAAGCAACAAAGAATGTAACATTTGTATCACTGAGACTCACAGTGTAACCATTCCTTTAAAGTAGGTCATACACTTTAAAGTAGGTATACAAAATAGCACACATTTGCAGATGAGCTCCTGAAAGGAATATAAACTTTTTCTTTCAAGTCTTGTCAATGTTAAAATGTCTTCATATATAAGAATATTCTAGTTTAATATTTATAAATCTAGGAGGCACATTGTTGGGAAAGCATAAAATTAAAATTATATTTGCATGGGAGCAACTATAATAGATTTCACTACTTTAAAATTCAAGGCTGATCTACCTGTGAGCATCATGAAAACTTGCTTATAGCTCTGCAAGTGACTAAGCAAAATTCATTATCTCTTCTGGGAGGTACATTCACAAGAGACAGAAGGTGACCCTTCACATTTCTGTAATGACTACAGGCATATAAAACTTTGATAAAATGTTGAATAATCTGCAAGTCCACAACTCAGTTTTATGTTAATGTGAGAAAAATGTGTCCCATAAAAGTACAATATGTTGTTTAGCCTTTTTTATTAATCCCAATTTATATATCAAGAAATTAAGCATTCTCATAATTGCATATAAATTAAGATGGGCTCTTTTAAGTCCACTTGTTTGCATATAATTTATTATAATAAAATTAGAAAGGCATGAAAGCAATTTAGGATATGCTCCCAGATGCCTAGCAGATTCTAATCCATTCAGTTAAATAATTAGTCTCAGTTTGTAAGACACACAGTAGTGAATCATTTTTTTGGCCAATGTACCATTTTAGATGCACAGAGATGCATTAATAGTGTCATAAAACATGCATGGCTAACAACTCTGTGCAAAGCTTTATTCTCATAATTTGCATAGACAATCAACAGAATATGTGAGAAGAACAGACGTAAGGAATGCCAACTCTTGAGAGCTGAGGCTTCCTAAAGCACAACAAATGGAAATAATTGTTTGTAGGGTATCTGAATGCCAAATTATCCAGTCAGACTATTAATTACATCGTCAGTGATTATAAACATAAAGAATACATTAAAGCGAGTATCCTCCTAAAAAAAAATAAAGGCTGATAGTATGTGCCTTCAATGTATTGGTATAGATATTAATATATGCATCTCACATAAAATTTGAAATAAATTGCATAAGTATCAATGTCTTAGAGCTTTTAGAGTTCAGAAAACTATTACGAAATATCAGCTTCCCAATGCACTGGCCTTTTATTTTGTAAAAGTTATTGTCTTTCAAAGGATTTTATACAGCAAGGGGCCAGGAGGGTGACTCCTTGGGTAAAATACTTGAAAGCATGAAGAACAAGTTCAGGTGCCCAGAATCGATATACACATAAATATTGGGTGGGCCTTGTCACCCACATATAATTCTACCACTCAGAAGGCACTGACAGGAAACTCTTGTTTCCATTGGGAAACCTGCCCCGCAAATAAGATAGAGACTGATGGAGCAAGATTTCTGATTTCAATCTCATGCCTCTGCATACATACACGTGTACATTACACATATGCTTTCTCTTTCTCTCTCTCTCTCTCTCTCTCTCTCTCTCTCTCTCTCTCTCCACACACACACACACACACACACACACACACACACACACACACAAACACAAACCCACACATACAAACACACACAGTCAAGCAGCACACAAGTTCATATAAAAAAATAAAGTAAAAAATAATCAGCATAAAATAATCCTAATGAACACATGGTGTTCGTTACTAAATTATATGTAAAAGACAAATCAGCAAATACAGATATAAGTTATTTTCAAATATAAGTTATATTTGGGGCTTTTGCATCAAGCTATAGAGGAAGACGTGGAAGAGCTTATCTAGAAACTATTTTCTTCTTAAAGCTTTAGTAATCATAGTAGACACTGAACAAGAACAAAAATTAAAATTTACTGCTAGACCTTAACTGGAGCCCCATTCCTCTTTCAACTATGTGAAATGCCAAGGAAAGCATTTTCCTGAAACTCAAATTCAGAAGTGTTTGCATTCAATTAGTCAATTGAATAAAGTCAATGTCAAACTCTCAAACATTTATACTTACTAAAGGTGGTTTCAAATTTACCTCAATAGAAATACTAACTGCCCAGCCTCAGTAAAATTATCATGGAAAATAATCAACAATATAACTCAAAAATAGTCAAGCCAAAAATACAAAGCCTGCCAATTGCAAGAATGTATTGAAAGCATTTTAGCCGGCAAAAGAAGTTTGTCACGTTTCAACTAAAATAATGATAAACAAAATATCTAAAACAGCTTCAGAAAGAAAATGAGAAACAATGGCTTACCTCAATTCAAGGATGGAAATTAACTTCTTAGTATCTGAGGTGCCAGACTTTAACAATGTTTCAAAATGTTTACATGAATATGTGCAGAAGCTGGCTTGTTGGGATATGTGTTTTTCAAGGAATGTCAGGAAAGGTAACTTGAGGCTCATGCATGTGAATTTATTCTTTAGCTTAGTTACATGCACATATATAGATTTGCATAGCAAAGCTAGTTGCCCCCCTCCCATTCTTGCCTATAAGACAGATGAACGATCTTTGCACACTTTGACATTGGCCACACATTTGAAAATCCTCCAGACATGGAAACTGGATTGTTTTTCAGCACATGTATATATGTTCCAAAAAGTCCATTGGCACCTAAATAAAGTGAAACACAAAAAGAAAAAGTATCTTAAAAATTAGCCATTGAGATCACTACTTAACTAATATTTCTCACTTTAAAAATATCGCCATCATGTTATGCCAAGGGACTGGTGTATTTACAGTGTGAATAATTAATGAAAATGTGCTATTATTCTATTATATGCTAAGAGTAATTTACTAAAGGGCTATCTGAGAGTCCTGAGGAATTGAGAAGGAAACATTGCCCAATGATGAATGATTTGGTGATGAGCTCTTCTTTCTCCTGAGCCAGGTGGTTCTTTTATGCACAGTTAGTAGTGATTTTGGGAGTTAATTGCTGTGAGAGTTATTTGGCTGTGGCTCTTGAACATTTACTGAATGCAGTCTAAGGTACATCTTTGAATATACTCTTACGGAAATGCACGAGGTAGCCATGTTTTCAGAGAAGCATGCGATAAAAATCCAAGTGACAACCTGGATTAAATCACTGAGGCCAGCAATCTCCTCAGGGTTCCTTTCTGATGGTGAAAATACATAGATGCTTGGGACTATATGTTTTAGGGCTTCTGGAGCTAGATGATATCATAAGTTATTCTGAACGTCTATTTTTGTTAATAGAGGACCAGCAAAGCCTCCACTGCATGTGTCAAATCTCTTAGGGAGTATCCAGTCTCACTATTTCTGATTATTTCATCAGATCTCACAATCATGAGATTTTCAACTTTAGATAATATTTGAAATTTCTTCATATATGACTTACAATGTAACTCAAACATGGTAGTAATAATCCATTCCATTGTAATTCTGTAACCAACAAAATTAAAGTTAATAAGGAGATGTATCCCAGAGTTTAAATCTTTTGAAAGCTGTTTTTAGAAAACTTTCCCATTATGCTGATTTTTTAATACAGAACATATGTGGAATCAATATTAGTATTAATAAGTTAAGATAGATTTAAACAAATAATGCTATTTGATACTGAAAATGGAAAAATAGAACTACATTAGTGAGCATGGTTGGATACTACAAAATAAATTGATTAAAACCATCAAGATGCAAAAAGTTGTACTAATAAATTTTGTTTAATTTCAGCCACAATATATAATATAATATAATATAATATAATATAATATAATATAAGTAATAGTATACCATAACAATTTGGGGGGCATTCAGCTTAATTCTCACATCTGAGAGGACTGACATCCATAAAATGAATTAAGTAGATAGAGAGTATTCTTGTCCCTCAAAACAGCCATTCAGTGGATTTCATCTTGGATATGCCTAGGTAAGCTAGTCAGAACACACCATTCCTCATTTGTGCCATCCTTATTTCATTTTAAACTTCTTTTCAGTTCAAAGCCTCCACTTGGCAGTGTTAAGTCAGCTATTCTGCTTCTCAGTTTAATTTAATTCTATGTATTCCATCTCCCTTTATCTTTTTAAAATTCAGTTCTATTAAATTCAGATAGTTTGTTTTTTTTTTAATTTGAGGACCACATTTAAACTGACAAAATGAGAGTATTTGTCTATACACATAAAAGATACTTAACTGAAATTAAATCATTTAAAGAACACACTTCTGCCATTATTATCATTTCATAATCCTGGACACAAATCAATACCCAGAAGAAACACCAGGATCTAATCAGTGGTATTTTAGTAATTATCAAGAGCTTTGTAGCCATATTTTAAATTTTCACAGAAATGTATATTTTATGAGTTAATAAAGAAAAACTAATTTTTACCCAGTTAAAATTGTAAAATGCAATAGAAAACAGCAAATGAAAAGAATATTACTTAGATGGAAAAGCTGCATTAGCTGGCTTCTTCTTAGTGCTGTAGTTATTTTCTCTGTCATAGAATATAAGATGCCCCCTTTTAAGATATCACGTGTTCTCCCAAGCTCCCATCTACCCAGATGCTCTGTAATAGCATTGAGCTTCTAGCTCGTGATGTGCTTTCATATCATGAAATATGAGTAGAATATTCAACTCCCAGATTACATTTATCATTTCCCATAGGGTTAAACACGGCTTGGTTCTAGAAAGCTATTTTCATCTCTTAGGTCAATTCTGAAGCCTTATCTCAGAGGTCTCCATTTCCAGAGTAAGGTGTATACCTCTCCTAGGTGTGTATCTATGGAGTTAGAACACATTGACCCTTGACAGAAAATCATTCATTGTAAAATATTTTCTTGTCTGATGTGCTGGTTAGTTACCACTATCAACTTGACATCACCTAGAACAACCTGGGAAGAGAATTTTAATGAGTAAATATCAAGTTGAGCATGAAGTGGGAATTTCTGCTTTTATTAGTGACTCATTTGTGTCATGTGATCTTTTTATGTAAGCTGTTTTAAAAGAGGATGTTTTGTTGAAAACAGATATGTGGTGTTTGTCTGGAAGCTGCCTGGTAAAAAGGCATGTGATGTTTTGCTGGAGCTAACATGTGAGAGGACCCAGGAAGAGACAACACCCCAACAGACAATGGAGTATACTTATTGGTATTGGGTCATCCTGCTGGTGTTCACTGGGCTTCATTGATGGTCCTCACTGACAATGCTCTTGCATTGGATCACCTTGCTTTCTTTTCTTCTCTTTGCTTGTCTTGACTTTGTAGACAGAAGTGCACCGAAAGACTTCTGGTGGTGTTCCTGCTGTTTCTTGACACTTCAGCAGACTGGTGCCTATCACCAGAGCCTCATGGTTTCTTCTGGATCAAGCCACTGCT
The DNA here is from genome assembly GCA_964023405.1 of Apodemus agrarius. Classification (NCBI taxonomy): domain Eukaryota; kingdom Metazoa; phylum Chordata; class Mammalia; order Rodentia; family Muridae; genus Apodemus; species Apodemus agrarius. The sequence continues at coordinate 15,006,428 of OZ030020.1, read as the reverse complement.
GCTGATTCATGTCTGGTCGTGTGCTTGTGGACTGAATTGCTGGCAGTGAAGATTAAAATCACGCCCAAAGAACTACTTCTAAACAGGTTTCACTGTCTAGTTTTGTGTGTCAACTTGACACAAGCTGGAGTTATCATAGGAAAAGGAGCTTCAGTTGGGGAAGTACCTCCATGAGATCCAGCTGTGGGGCATTTTCTCAATTAGTGATCAACTGGGGGGAGGGCCCCTTGTGGGTGGTACCATCCCTGGGCTGGTATTCTTGGGTTCTATAAGAGAGCAGGCTGAGCAAGCCAGGGAAGCAATCCCTCCATGGTCTCTGCATCAGCTCCTGCTTCTGACCTGCTTGAGTCCCAGTACTGACTTCCTTTGGTAATGAACAGCTGTGTGGAAGTATAAGCTCAATAAACCCTTTCCTCACCAACTTGCTTCTTGGTCATGACATTTGTGCAGGAATAGAAACCCTGACTATGACACAAGTCCACATCTTCTTTGCCCTATTAGACATCTTCTCCCCATCCTTTTGGTCAGTGGGCTCTAAGGGGGGTTGAAGCATTTAAGAACCCTTAATAAAGTAGGTTTTGAAATTTTTAAGTGTACATGAGCATGTCTTTTATAATTGTTTTGGTTGTTCATTTGTGTAAGAAATCTCAGTTCACCTTGGGTGGCAGCATTTCCTACTTGGAGGGTCCTGAACAGTATAAGAGAAGACTGAGCTAGCTCAAAGCAAGTAAGCAGGAACCCTATGTATTTACTCTCTGTGTTTTTGAGTGTGGATGTAATATTGTGCTCTCCTGCCATGACTGCTTCCAAATGAAGGATTAGAACTTGTAATTTTAAGCCAAGCAATGTTGTTTTTATCGGGGAATATTTTGCCACAAAACAGAAATGAATCTAGCACACTTGGCTTCAATAAGTTTTCCTAGTATGCAATGTGAGAGAAAAATAAATATCAGAAACACTTAGAAACTGAAAATATTGAAAGCCTTTCAGAGATGATCAGAAAAGGTTAATATATTTTTATTCAGACTCTATAGAAATTTTGCACACAGCATGGTTTATAACACTCAAAACAACACTATTAAGTTGGTGTTTTCATCCTGACCCTATGAGAGTCAAACACTTTCCCAGAAGTTAAGTGTTCTCAGCTACAGAAAATAAAAATAGTTGAAACACTATTGGGAGGAAAGATGCATGATCTTATGGTTTTCAAAAGTCTAAAAGTTTCCTTATCACTACACTATCATTTCCTCAAACGTTGATGAATTTAAATAATTATATTTGTCTACACTTACCTTTTCCAATTGCCTTTATTAGGTGCCTTCATAACAGTTCCTTGAATTCCCAAATTGAAATCAGCCATGTGTTACCCTCTGTGGCAAAAGAAAATGTAACCTATTTGCAAACCAAATTACATTTGATTTGACAACATAGCAAATTTTAATGAGACCCATGACCGTTGCACTAGACTGATAATAAACCTTTTCCATAGATACCTGCCCAAGAATTCTTTGATACTTAGGGAGAAAAATGTATTTTTCTAGTCTGATATATTACTTGCTCTTAAGTTTCTTCTAAATATTTCTTGAATCATCCTGGAGATGTAAAGATTCTGACAGCCCACCACCATTTCTAGAGCATGGCATCAAATTACTTCTTTTCCATCATCTCTATCCCCATTCCAATTCTTTCTGGATTTCATTTTTTTTCTCTGTGATAGTGTAGAATTTGTCTTCTTTTCCCTTTTTGACATTGGTGTTCATCTTTCCAACTTTATAGCTATTGAGAGTTTTATCATAGTCACTATCAGAGTTATTCTCTGATCCTCTGTTTGATCTCAGCATAAATGAAATATCCCTTATGCTGTAGGTTTTTCTCCTCTGCTATGAAACAGAACTAGATTTTCTGATACCTTTCTTTTCTATGAATTTTTTTTTCATTTCAGAGCTAGTAAAGGCAATAAATTCTATAACTATAAAAAATGGTATTACCAGTTTATAGCCTGTGTCACTTTGAACAATTACTTCCAATCTTGTTCATCTGTAAGACAGGTAATATAAGTATATCATCATGATAATGTTTAATAAGAACTGAGTAACTTATGCATAGTAGAGAATCAGCCCAAACCACCATCATTTTATGAAACTGACAACTCACAGAAGATATATTCCAAAAATATCTTTGCTGAACTTCACATAAACAGATTTAAATCAATTATTTTTAGCTAACTTATTGAATTATTCTTCTCCAGTTTTTAGTGATTTATCCTCCACATTGTTGTTCCTCAGAAAAGGTAATCACTTTTACTGAGACTACACATAATAAAAATGAGAACTGTAATTTCCATCCCAGCAAGGGGCATACTAGCCTTTAATAGGAGGCTTATAATAGAATTCATAATCAATTTTGCTTACCTCGCTTGTGTCACATCTTCTCTCTACACTGATATTGTTAAAATAATAGTCAGATAATTAGTCAATCAGCATTTATCTCACCTTTTTCTTTTTCCTAATCCCCAAATGCTTTATGCTGCTGCTACTTAGACCCCACTGTCTACATGATTTTATGCCATGAGTCTGTATGTGTTCAAGAAGAACAATTAAAAATGAGATTCAAGTTAATTTCAAATCTAAATGAAATATTCTAATATTATTACTTTACTTGATTTGTAGGGGGTATTACCTTATTATCCCCTTACTTTCTATGATTGCATATATGATACATTCTTACTCTTCTTAAATGATCCAGACATTTAAATAATTCTTACACATTTTTAAAATTTGAAGTTTTGGGAACCAATTCAACTCAACAATTATTGAAAAGGCAATTACACTGGACACATTTGTTCTACAGTAAATTATAAAGCAAGTGCAATGAAGGTACAGTCCTTGATGTCATCTTGATGAAAGTACTCAAGTAAATACAATTTTCCATAATATATAAATGGTATGAATTTCCTCATAACAAATAACATACACACATATTGCTATGTTGTAAATCTTCTAAATCCCATAGAAGATTACAGAGCATTTTCTTCCCAGACACAGTTTGTCAAGTTTCAGTGAAAAGTAAACCTTGGGGTTTTCTCATTTAGTTTCTTTATCATTCATGTTACCATGTCTAATATACATTTTACTAACAGAAGAAAAATGTTTGTGCTGTAATGATTACATGAACCACTATGAAAACATGCTCATGAAAGTATGAAATATGATAGATAGATAGATAGATAGATAGATAGATAGATAGATAGATGTTTTAGTAACTATATAAATATACCTTAATCATTACAAGCAAATTGTTTCTCATTTGGAAGTATTAACTTTTTGTTAAATTTAAAATCAGCCTAGAAAAGGACCATGAAAAATATGTACAAGCAGTTATGTAGTATTTATTTCTAATAACATCTGTTTCTTTATGGGAATTCATTTTTTCACAATTCAAATTTCACTGAAGCATATGACTATTTAATATAAGAAGCATGAGTCCCAGTCTCCTATATACTTGATTTTAATAAAATGATAATATCCTGGTAGTCTTTGGTCTACAGAGATGGCTCAGCAAGTAAGAATAACACTTGTGGCTCTTGCAGGCAACAGAGATTTATTTCCGAGCACAACGTGGTAGCTCACAACCATTGGTAGTGATTCAATTCTACTGCTCTCTTCTGACCTCTATGAAGGTAGGTCATGCATGTGGTCAACAAGCATAGACACATCCACATGCTAACACAGGCATACATACATACACACATACATACATACATACATACATACACAGGCAAACATACATATAATTATAAGTATATTAAAATATACTTTTAAAAATAAAAACATTATTATTTGAAAGTAAATAAACTGGTTTGTTTGTTCTAGAAAATGAACACACAGTTTCTAGCAAAATGTCCTTGAATGATTGTACTTGTAGTCTTCCTTTCATTATGTACCTGATCAAAATGGAGACAGGGTGACTGAATCTGTAAGAGTCACCAAAAGTCACAATTAAAATTAATAACATAAAGCCACATAGAGGAAACCAACATGCCTTATTTTAAATGCCACACTAGCAAAATCTGAGGGTTTTTGTTTTTTCTAAATAAATAGCTTTTGCTAAATTTACAAAATAGTATCATACATAGCAAAAGAGCATTTGCAACTCTACATACACAGAAGTAGTTTAAGTTAACACAAGGCTGGAACACAAGCAACATATATTATTTAATTTTTTTTCAGAATATTTTGAACACCATAACTAAAAGTTAGATCAACATATATAATAGACGTATAAAATTATACATATAAAATTATATAATAGTATAAGTACAAAAATTATAGGAAAGAGAAAATTTCCTTTTCTAAGTAATATGTAGTAAAGACAACTATATTTTCTAGAATGACTTTGACTTTATTGGGTTTTCTTTCTTGGAAGAGTTCCAACCCATAAAGTTTGGTGAATCTCTTCAGTCCCTTTCATTTGAAAACCTCTTCCTAGGTCTATATGTCAAACTTACCACAGAGATCAGGAGGAATGAGATACAATAAAATTGAGGATGATGAGTCTTCCTCAGCAGCTGATACCACTGATGAGCATCATCCTCCATGTTTAGTTGGTTTGGAGCGCAGGTTAAGTCTAAACTCAATTCTGGAAGAGGAATTCTAGCATAGGGAAGTAGAAATAACAAGAACTATGTCATCTAAGCCTCACACTGCATACTGAAAAGGGAAGAGTCTCTCAATAAGGGCCATGAGTGTGTGTGTGTGTGTGTGTGTGTGTGTGTGTGTGTGTTGAAGCCTGGGAAGGAGGTCGGAGGTCAACAGGTAGGTCGGAGGTTCTCCAAAGGAGTTTGAAAAAGCTCACATTCTCCCAAGCATTAGAGAAATGCCACAGAAAAGGTAGAACCCCAGCACTACTCTGTGACATTCACAGTTGAGCAGTCATAAAGTCCAGTGGAGGGAAGAGTAAAGCGCTCAGCTGGCCACCTTCAAGGAATAGCACAAAAGCTTGTACAATCAATCATTAAGGACAAAGGAGAAAAACAACGTGTCAGATATTTTTCATATAATCCTTTGATGCCTACACCCAAGTAAGGACCAAGCAAATGATCCCCCGGTCCACATTCACAACAGACATCTTGGAAATGACATTTTCTTACATTTCTTACATTAGAGCCACTCTCTAATATCAGCTGGTCACATATGCTGATGCTCCTTGATTACATTTCTGGAAGGAGACCACCAGATTTCTCTGTTATAGAACTCTCCTTCCATTAAGAGTTACCAGGCTCTGAGGGGGTTGCTTTAACACTTGGGGAGTATTCTCCATTAGCTTTTCACCCAGTGATTTTAGGGTCCACTGCTGAGCTTTGTCTGATTTACAAGCAGTATGAAATTTGCAAAATAATTATTTCCCTAAGCCTATAATTCCTTCTTCCTCTATTAGTCACCTTTCTATTCTTGACAATTTGACCTTTTGAGCAACATATAGAATGTACTGAATCTTCATTATTTTATGTGTTATAACTCATTTCATAGTTATTCTTTTTTCTCTTTAAATTTAATTTTTAAATTTTTTTGAGAATTTCCGACATGACTATTTACATCATTTCTATGTACTCTTCATACCTGCAAATCTTTCCATGTCTCTCCCAATTTCTCTCCTTAAATACTGTTACAGATACTGCACGCACACACACACACACACACACACACACACAAACACACATACACACCCTGCCAAATCCATTCAGTGTTGCTCCTATGTTATTCCTTTTGATGAAAGAATTAAATGCAGAATGTCAGCACCAATTCCAACAGAATGCTTGTTTCTATTTCTAACTTGGAATGATGAATGTGTCTCTTGTTTTTTAAAGATAAATCTTAGTATAACAATGTATCATAAAATTATCTCATCATTTATAGAGCCTATATTTGTCCAGATGTTTCTTTAATATCAGATATTTCTTTAATGTATTTTTTGTTCTGTTAGTAGAGCAACCAGGCTTCTGAAATGGATGATCTACAATGTTGTTAATGTGGTTTTACTCATCTACTTTCAGTCATGATAGTAAATGCCTTAAAGCCATGGACCGCCTCTTTTCACTGGGATCCACCATGGGGAGACAGTCAGCCAATCATAGGGAACACCCCAGGAGGCTATAGGTGCATGCTATGCAGCGGATGACATCGTAACAGGAGTAGAAACCATAGGCATTTGGCAACTTCTGCATGTACCTTACTTGTACCTTCCGGACCTGCTCAGGCCGGACCACATATATACCACCTCCATTTAATAATATACTGCTCTGCACCCCATTTCTAATAGGGTTATTTGCCTCTCTGGAGTCTACCTTCTTGAATTCTTTTTATATCTTGGGTATTAGACCTCTGTCTGATGTAGGGTTGATAAAGATCTTTTCCCAATTTGTTGGTTGCCATTTTGTCTTTTTTTTTTTAATTTTTATTTTCTATATTCTATGTTTACATTCCAAAGGCTTTCCCCTTTCCCATTTCCCCCCTCCCTATGTCCCATAATTCCTCTCCCCCCCAACTATTCCCCAATCATTCCCCCTCCCCCCACAGTTTCTCTACAAACCTGGATCCAATCTTTCCAGGCCCAGGGTCCTCTCCTTTCTTCTTGGGAATCATTTGACTTGCTAATTGTGCCTTGAGTATTTAGGGCTTCTGGGCTCATTAATATCCACTTATCAGTGATTGCATTTCATGTGTATTCTTTTGTGATTGGGTTAGCTCACTCAGGATGATATTTTCCAGGTCTAACCATTTACCTACAAATTGCATGAATTCATTGTTTTTAATTGCTGAGTAGTATTCCATTGTATAAATATACCACATTTTCTGTATCCATTCCTCCTTTGAGGGATATTTGGGCTCCTTCCAATTTCTGGCTATTATAAACAAGGCTGCTATAAACATAGTGGAGCATGTGTCTTTATTGTATGCAGGGGAATCCTCTGGGTATATGCCCAGGAGTGGTATGCCAGGGTCCTCTGGAAGGGACATGCCCAATTTTCTGAGGAACCGCCACACTGATTTCCAGAGCGGTTTTACCATTTTGCAATCCCACCAACAGTGAAGGAGTGTTCCTCTTTCTCCACATCCTCGCCAGCATTTGTTGTCTCTTGAGTTTTTAATCTTAGCCATTCTGACTGGTGTGAGGTGGAATCTCAGGGTTGTTTTGATTTGCATTTCTCTGATGACTAATGATGTTGAACATCTCTTAAGGTGTTTTTGACAGTGTCCTTTTCCTAACAGAAACTTTGTAATTTTATGAGGTACCATTTGTCAATTCTTGATCTTAGAGCATAAGCTATTTGTGTTCTGCTCAGGAAATTTTCCCCTGAGCCCATGTGCTCAAGGCTCTTCCCCAGTTTCTTTTCTGTTAGTTTCAGTGTGTCTGGTTTTATGTGGAGGTCCTTGATCCACTTGGATTGAGCTGAGTACAAGGAGATAAGAATGGATCAATTTGCATTTTTCTGCATGCTGACATCCAGTTGAACCAGCACCATATGTTGAAAAGGCTGTCTTTTTTCCATTGGATGGTTGTAGCTCCTTTGGGGTACAGAGCTAAACAAAGAATTTTTACCTGAGGAATATCGAATGTCTGAGAAGTGCCTAAAGAAATGTTCAACATCCTTAGTCATCAAGGAAATGAAAATCAAAACAACCCTGAGATTCCACCTCACACCAGTCAGAATGGGTAAGATAAAAATTTCAGTAGAAAACAGGTGCTGGCAAGGATGTGGAGAAAGAGAAATACTCCTCCACTGCTGGTGGGATTGCAAGCTGGTACAACCACTCTGGAAATCAGTCTGGTGGTTCCTCAGAAAACTGGACATGAAACTATCAGAGGACCCTGCTATACCACTCCTGGGCATATATCCAGATGATTCTCCAGCATGTAATAAGGACACATGTTCCACTATGTTCATAGCAGCCTTATTTATAATAGCCAGAAGCTGGAAAGAACCCAGATGTCCCTCAATGGAGAAATGGATACAGAAAATGTGGTATATTTACACTATGGAATACTACCCAGCTATTAAAAACAATGAATTCATGAAAGTTTTAGGCAAGTGGGTGGAACTGGAGAATGTCATCCAGAGTGAAATGACCCAGGCACAAAAGAACATAAATGGTATGTACTCACTGATAAGCAGATTTTAGCCCAGAAGCTCAGAATACCCAAGAAACAATTCACATATCAAATGATGCCCCAGAAGAAGGAAGGAGAGGCCCCTGGTCCTGGAAAGGCTCAGTACAGTACAGCAGTTTAGGGGAATACCAGGACAGGGAAACAGGAAGGGGTAATTGGGGAACAGGGGGAGGGAAGAGGGCTTATGGGACTTTCAGGGAGGGGGATCCAGGAAAGGGGAAATCATTTGAAATGTAAATAAAGAATATATAGAATAAAAAATAAAAAAAAATTATATACTGCTGCTGTGCCTGTCCTACTTTTTGAGCACCCAGCTCATGAATGGTAGCTCAGGTCGCATGGTAACTTGGTGTCCTATTGTCAGACATTCAGTTTCCACTAAGGCCCAATAGCAGGCCAAGTGCTGATTTTCAAAGGGAGAATGGTTGTCTGCAGATGTTTTGCTCCAAAATTCTAAAGATCTCTTCTATGATTCACCTACAGGAGCCTGCCAGAGGCTTCAAATAGCATCTCTGTCTGCCAGTGATACCTCAAGTAAGAACATGTCTGCTGGATCATATGGTCCAAATAGTAGAGCAGCCTGCACAGCACCCTTGACCTATTGAAGACCCATCTCTGGTTCTAGGACCCGCACAAAGTTAGCAGTTTTCTGAGTCACTTGGTAATGGACCTGAGTAACACACCCAAATGACAAATGTGAAGTCTCAAATATACCCGCTGAACATTGTCCTCCCTTCCTAGTGGTGGGATGGGCTTGAGAAGGAATTCTCTTCATGCCCCATACTACTGGCTCCTAAGCTCACTTTGTCCAATCAGCATAACGTCATCAATATAGTGTATCAATGTGATATTTTGTGGAAGGGACAGACTATCAAGATCCCTTCTAACTAAGTTATTACACAGGGCAGGAAAGCTAATATATCTTTGAGGCAAAACTGTAAGTGTATATTTCTGGTCTTGCCAACTGTAATGGCGTTTTGTGTGTCAACTTGACACAGGCTGGAGTTATCACAGAGAAAGAAGCTTCAGTTGGAGAAGTGCCTCCATGAGATCCAGCTGTGGGGTATTTTCTCAGTTAGTGATCAAGGAGGAAGGACACCTTATGGATGATGCTATCTCTGGGCTGATAGTCTTGGGTTCTATAAGAGAGCAACTTGAGCAAGCCAGGAGAAGAAAGCCAATAAGTAACACTTCTCCATGGCCTCTGAATCAGCTCCTGCTTCCTGACCTGCTTGAGTTCCATCCTGATTTCCTTTGGTGATCAACAGCAATGTGGAAATGTAAGCTGAATAAACCCTTCCCTCCCCAACTTGCTTCTTGGTCATGATGTTTGTGCAGGAATAGAAACCCTGATTAAGACACCAACTGAAAGCAAATTGCTTCTGGATGTCCTTAGAGACAGGTACTGAAAAGAAGGCATTTACCAGATCAATAGCTGCATACCAGGTACCAGGAGATGTCTTCATTTGCTCAAGCAATAAAACTTCACCTGGTACAGCAGCTGGAATCAGAGTTACTACTTGATTTAGGTGTCCATAGTCAACTGTCATTCTCCATGATCCATCTGTCTTCTGCACTATCCAAATAGGAGAGTTAAAGGGAGATATGGTGGGAACCACCACCCCTGCATCTTCCAAGTCCTTGATGGTGGCAGTAATTTCTGCAATTCCTCCGGGAATATGATACTGTTTTTGATTCACTATTTTCTTTGGCAGAAGAAACTCTAAAGGCTTCCATTTAGCCTTTCCAACCACAATAGCCCTCACAGCACAGTTCAGGGAACCAATTTGAAAAATTCTGCCAACTTCTATGTATATCTATCCCAATTATACATTCTGGCCACAGGATGTGTTCAGGGACATAGTGCACCTACTGTGAGTTGGATTTCAGCCAAACCTCCATTAATCACCTTTCTCCCATAAGACCCTACTTTAATTGAAGGTTCACAATGTTTCTTGGAATCTCCTGGGATAAGCACCATTTCAGAACCAGTTTCCAATAGACCTGGGAAAGTTTGATTATTTCCTTTCCCTTAGTGTAGTTGTTCTTGAAAGGCTATAGGTCCTTTTGGGGAAGAATTGGAGAAAGGCTAACAGCAAAACTTTTAGGTGTCTTATCAAGATCCTTTCTCAGGATAACCTGGCCACCCCTTCATTCAAGGAGTTCTGGATTTGCAAACTAGCTGAGGTCTGGAAACTGATTGGCTGGCAGAGGTTACCTTCTGCCAAGATCCAAATGTAACCTTTCTTTTCATTAGTTTGAGAATTTTTATGCTTATACAGATTAAACAGATATGTAGTAGGCTTTCTATTTCATGCCTAGAAACTAATTAGCCAGTACTAAAGCTGACTAATTAGCCAGTACTAAAAGTCCATATGAGTGATGCCATTATATTCATCTCTCCTGTGATAACCATTATGGTCTAGGTCATTATAAACATTGTTTTATTTATGCTGCCCATTATAATAACTACAATCATCTTGTCTCTGGTAATTCAATGTTGCCACCTAGCCCTTGCTACCTCAAGACCCAAATAAACCCGTTGCATTTAATTCATCCAATTGAGCAGCAGCATCTCCAACCCTAAGGTATGGTACAAGGAAAAGGGCTAGAATAAAACTCTTCAAATGTGACAGTACCCCTCTCACCAGTTTGCATCTTATAGAATTTGTAAAGGCCATGTCTTCTGGCCCTTCCCATTGTGGAGGATTAAGTTTTACACAAGGTATCCACTCCAGCATTGCAATTTCCCTGAGCCTTAAAATCCCTTCATCAACACTAAGACAAGAGATATCAGGCATCGCCATTCCTCCCCCGACCCCAAATTGTAGAAATTTTTGTATACTTGGTCACCTAGTCCATTGTCAGTTACAATTAATGGATCAAGATAATCAAAGGCATTAATTTCTTTAAATTTGAAATATAGTTTCCACCATGGGTCTTCAATATTCTCCAAGCTCACATGAGAGAGTACCTGGAGAGGTTTCAGTAGTTGAAAGTGCTGGTGAATTCAGCCAACTCCAGATACTTAAAAGATTTATCCTTATACTTCTGTTCCTCTAGAACCACTCCTGGTATCAACTTCTGTATTTGTCGGGGTTCTCTAGAGTCACAGAATTTATCGAATGTCTCTCTATATTGAGGGAATGTATTGTAATGATTTACAATGTGTAGTCCAACTAACCCAGGAATGGCCAGCTATGGACAGGAAGTCCAAGAATCTAGTAGTTGCTCAGTCCCATGAGGCTAGTTGTTTCATCTTGTCTTCTGTAGAAGTAGGTTCCAACAGATGTGCTGGCAAGTAATTTCAAGCAGGCAAAGAAGAACAAATCTTCCTTCATCCAGTTTCCTTATGTAGGTCTCCAGCAGAAGGTGTGGTCCAGATTAAAGATATGTACCACCACGCTTGCATCTGGGACTTGCTTTGTCCCAGACTGACCTTGAATTCAGGATTGTCCTTGCCTCAGTCTCCAAGTATTAAAGGCATGTACTGCCTTGCCTGGGCCTAAACTTTCCATGGACACTGTGCCTCAAGATCTCCTGCCAAGATCCAGGTCAGAAACTTGCATCTTCCAGCCTCAAGATCTGGATCACAGGTGTGCCCTCCAATCCTGGATTATAGTTCATTCCAGATAGAGTCAAGTTGACAACCAGGAATAGCTATTACAGGTGTGTAAAGCCAATAATAGAAAATTTAAATATGTTGTTATTTAAAGTGATTGCTTTGATCACAGTCTCTGGATCAAAGATCTCTTACCTTCTTTAGAACACTTTTTGCACCACTAATCTGATTACTTCAAGCAGTATTTTTAATAGATGAGTAACATTTTAAATAAAACAAAAAAATCTGATTGTACAAAACAAAAATGTACATTGTAAACCTTTTTAAGGGTAGATAATGATAGGGCTGGGGCTGTGAGATTATTCCCTACATCAAAGCATATCTGGTAATTTTTTCCTTATTCAGGTCTCATTAGACAGCCATATTGTTGAAACTTCATAGTTGAAGCTATTCTGACATTTCTAGAAGACACATTTTCACAGGAGACCTCCTGTTCCTTACAATTTTTCAGCCTCCTTTTTCACAATGATCCCTGAATCCTAGGTGCAGCAAATGCACTGGAGATCTATCAGATAGGACTGAGATCCACATGGACATTGTTTTCTGCGGGTTAACTGTGGCTTTCTGTAACTGTTTCTGTCTATAGCAAACTCTAGATAGAGAAGTTTGGGAAACTAAGTAATACTGAGAGAGAGACAAACAGTGTTTCCCATGGAAGAGGCCCTCAAATGGTTACCCAATACCAAATGATCAGCACTGAAATGATACACATGTGTGCAATATCATGCAGACTAAGTAGTTTGTATCTGTGCATGTAGGGGCGTATATAACCAAAATTAAAGAAAAAGAGGCCCTGACCAAGTTTTATGGGAAGGATTGGAAGGAAAAAAATAAAGGGGAGAGAGAATGATGTAATCATATTTCAATTTCAAAAATAATATTTACAGTATAATTATTATTATATATATGATATATCTAAAATAGCCATATTTTTCTAGGCTTTGAAATTCCTCAAGGGTCCAGGTACATAATATGTTGGGCGATTTTGTTTAAATGCCTAGTTAATAAAATGTTTTCTGGGTAATTCTTTTAAAAAGAAGCTCTTGGGATGGCTGTGGTGAGTGATCTTCTCTCACTGAACAGAGGGGCATCGCTCGCTCTCCTGTGTGGTTAAGCTCCATCTCTAACCATGAGGACTTACAAGCAGATCCTGTTGGTGCTGTATTTAGCAGTGCACTGTAGGAGTTAGGAGAGCCAGACACTGTGTGCCAACACTGATATTAGTACTGGAGATGCAGAGGCAGAAGAGCCATGACCTCAAGGCTAGCCTGGGCTACATAGCAAGCTCCTGAGAAATCTGCACTATGTAATGAGAGCACCTCTCCTACCACCGTTCCCACAATGATACCATTATGAAACATGTTATAAAACAATTTACTTTCAATGGAAAAGTTTCTAGCTGGTTCTGTGCTTGGTAAAGCTTGTACCTTTCTTGTCAACAGTCAATTATTTCACTGTCAAGTGTAAAGATATAAATATAAATATTTTACATGGTTTCCTCCCTTGGCTCTGTTGTGATGTTTAATATCTATTATTTAGTGTGTTGTGGTTTTTATTAATACACTTGCATATTGGCTACAGGGGTATCATGGTATGAAGAAATATGCTAATAATTTTGAGGACTCTCTTATTTCTGCGTGGCCTAATTAAATGCAGTTTTGGAGACAGAAAAGAAAATGAATACGTATGGCAGGATGTCATATGTGTGGTTTTGGACCAAGCTCAAGATACTCTGGGAACTCAGGAGGGCTGCATAACTCGGACAGGAAGAACTACAGGAAGTAACACTTGAGCTTGTGATTAATGATGATACCAAGCTGGAATACACTTGCAGATCAGGAAGTATAGACAAAGCGGTGTATAAGGTCCGGAGTGATGACGCTAAGATGTGTAACCCGATACCTGGCAGAGACATTGGTACAGCAAAGGATTTCAACACAGAATTGTAAGACACCTCATAGCCTATATGATATATTCGGCAAATACAGAACAAAAATGGGCCAAGCTGAGAGAAGAATATACATAAATTATTTACTCTTTCATTAGTTTTCATACAGACTTAAATTTATTTAAACATAAATATAATCATTTAAAAATAAAAGTTTTTAAAAAAAGATGATTTTACCCTAAGTTCAATCACATCAAAGAAAAATTCAAAGTTATCAGCCATTCTTTGTGGAATCAATTTTGATCAGATCACATAAAACAATTGAAGCCACTGTTGAGCTTTGATAATGAAGAAAATAATGCCTTTTATCAATTTAATACTAAAATAATTCCATAGAAGAAAATCTCTGAAGAAAAATAACTCTACATCTCAGGAGAAAATTTTATACTCTGCTGCCACAGGACTAACTCAGGAGAAAAAAAAAAACTAGCCACAGCTAAAACATTTTCGAAAACTAGGGAAGAAAAAGAAACCTTTCTACATTTAAAAACCTGAGTGTCTCTGGTGTTTTGTCATAGTGCCCAAAAGACAAGTCACTCTGAAAGGCAGTAAAACACGGAGGGAGTCGTCACGACAGGTTTTCTCACTCGTCATACCCTTGATCCCTTGATCACACAATTTATTGTCTTCTGCTACTCTGCATTTTGTATTTCTTGTTCACTTAGCTCTTTTCTGGGGAGTAATGGAGAGGAAGTGGATTGGAGGAAACCAGAGGGTGGTTTGGGAAAGCTGACAGGCAGGAGGGAGGGAAACTCTGGTCAGGATATATTGTAAGAGAGAAGAATCGATAGTCAATAAAAAAAGAGAAAGAAAGAGAAAATATTTAAATGGCTGTGCCTTTCTTTTAGAAAAGAAGTATTTTGAGGTAGCTTTATTAAGGAGTTTGCGTAGAGTATATTTTATCACGTTCCTTCTCCCCCCACCCAAGACTTCCCAATCCTTGTCTTCTCTAGCCACTCAATTTATGTTTATGTTTTTCTGTATCTCTTGCTTAAAAACAAAAACAAAAACAAATAAAAACAATTAAACCCATAAAAAACACAAAATTTAATATTAAAAAAGTAAGCAAAGTACTCCCCCTCCACCGCCCGCCAAGTTAAACAAAACCAAAAGAAACAAACTCTAGGAAGAAGAAACAGTAACAGGGAAAGGGGAGGGGGACCCCGTAGGTTAGAAACAGCTTCACAAAGAGGAACCACACATCAACACCGAATACATAGAGCAGTGAACAGCTAAAACTGTCGCCTGTGCTTGCCGAATTCAAGGTCACTGTGAACATCAATCAGGAGAAGGCTTTTTTGGATGTCAGCTTCAGGTGCCACCTGGAATCAATTTTCCCGAAAATCCAATAACCTATTAGTTTTTGAGTGATGGCTAAGTCACTGATTGCTTAGTAGAGGCAAGCGGGCAGCTCCCTGAATTGATTTCATCCTTACTCAGGAGGACTCTCTCCTCACAGAAATGTTGAAATCTTACTACAGTTTTCACCCCTCATCTTATTGGTGTATGTCAGCTTTAATAATCAAATGCTTTTCTCATTTTAAAGCGACAGCTCTTCCACTCTGGTCTTTCCTTGTCTCATTCTGAGGCTCCCACTCTGCTAACAGGAGCAGCAACTTTGCCTTCCGTCCATCCTTCTCTCTTGTTCTTGAAGGACATTAAATGACTAAAGACTGCTTGCTATGCCCGTGACTTCTGTCCACTGCAGTGTGGCATATACTCTTACAGGCTCGGAAATGGTGGTTTTGCATATGTGTATGTATATAGGTTTGCATGTATGCATATGCCTTCTTTAAATAATTTGAAATTATTTAGGATATACAGTAGATGTAAGGAGTGTATCAAGAGTTGATAACCTATATTGTTTCAGGAAATGCACTTTTAATATTTTCAGTGCAGATACAGTTTTTCAGTGCTTTGGTCTATGTGTGAATATGCCAATGTATAACAGATAGAGTGGCTGGCTGAAGGCTTTTTAAAACATTTGAGGGACATCTGGGTTCTTTTCAGTTTCTGGCTATTATAAATAAGGCTGCTATGAACATAGTGGAGCATGTGTCCTTATTACATGTTGGAGCATCTTCTGGGTATATGCCCAGGAGTGGTATATGGGTCCTCAGGTAGTGCTATGTCCAGTTTTCTGAGGAACCGCCAAACTGATTTCCAGAATGGTTTTACCAACTTGCAATCCCACCAGCAATGTAGGAGTGTTCCTCTTTCTCCACATCCTTGCCAGTATCTGCTGTCACCTGAGTTTTTGATCTTAGTCATTCTGACAGGTGGAGGTGGTTCTTGAGGAGTTCTTATCCACACCATTGCAATGTCAACTTACAATGAGAAAGCTAAGTTTTACATCAGTCAGCATGCATGTTGGTATTACACACATTTGCTGTTTGCAAATGTGAATTTATTACAGTTTTGGCAAAATAAATTTCATATGAAAAGTAACAGTAATATGTATCTTAGCTGAGAGTTAAATGTTCCATTTATTTTCTACCAATCAATTTTATAATACTTTTAAGTTCGCATACCAGTATCTCTGAATATATATGTAGTGTATACATACACTATTTTTAAAATGCCAGTTAAGAAAAATCTACCAATATTTTGTTTATACTATAGTTTCTTAATGGAAATTCTGTTCCTAAGTCTGATATGCACACTTAGATTTTATTTTATTTTATTTTATTTACTTTTAAAAGAGTATATATTTATATGAGTACACTGTAGCTGTCTTCAAACACACTAGAAGAAGGCACTGGATCCCATAACAGGTAGTTGTGAGCCACCATGTGGTTGCTGGGAATTGAACTCAGGAACTCTGGAAGAACAGTCAGTCCTTTTAACCACTGAGCCATCTCTACAGCCCTATTTTATTGTATTTCTAAAAGCATACATTCCTTTTTTTTCTACTCTGTGTCATTTCTGAGACTTATTATAGTCTCTCTTACTATGATTTATTTTAGTAGATTATTCAGCTAACGGTGATTTAGCTGAGTTTCTCAAATTCATCTTGGTTTTGGTGTGTTTTTAGACACCTTCTTTGAGAGTAGACCAAGTGTACACAATCAGATGTGCCATTTGCAGTGGTGTACAGTATGGCTTATATTTGAATTTATTATTATTCTTTTTATTAGATATTTTCTTTATTTACATTTCAAATGTTATCCCCTTTCCTCATTTCCCCTCCAAAACCCTTCTATGCTATCCCTCCTCCCCCTGCTCACCAACCCACCCACTCCTGCTTCCCTGTCCTGGCATTCCCCTACACTGGGGCATTGAGCCTTCACAGGACCAAAGGCCTCTCCTCCCCTTGATGTCAGACAAGGCAATTCTCTCCTACCTATGTAGCTGGAGCCATGGTCCCTCAATGTGTACTCTTTGGTGGTTTAATCCCTGGGAGCTCTGGAGATACTGGTTGGTTCATATTATTGTTCTTCCTATGGTGTTGCAAACACCTTCAGCTCCTTGGGTTCTTTCTCTAACTCCTCCACTGGGGACCTTGTGCTTATGCCAGTGGTTGCCTGAGAGCATCCCGCCCTGTATTTGTCATGTACTAGCAGAGGCTCTCAGGAGACAGCTGCATCATGCTCCTGTCAGCAAGTACTTGTTGGCACCTACAACAGTGTCTGGGTTTGGTAACTGTATATGGGATGGATCCCCAGGTGGGGCAGTCTCTGGATGGCCTTTACTCCAGTCTCTGTTCCACACTTTGTCTCTGTATCTCCTCCCATGTGTTTTTTAGCCCCCTTCTAAGAGGGACCAAAGTATCCACACTTCAGTCTTCCTTCTTGAGCTTCATGTGTTCTGTGAATTGTATCTTGGGTATTCCGAGCTTCTGGACTAATATCCAGTTATCAGTGAGTGCATACCATGTGTGAATTTCTTCTTATTTGTTCCTCTTGTCCCCTAGAAATCTTTGTCTCTCCAGAGTCTGAAAGGCTTTCAACATGGTGGTTTCATCCTTGCAATTAGGTCCTACATTGTTACTGGTAGGTATTTACTCTCCTTGGCAGAGAAGAGCCACCCCTGAGTTTTTGATTGTGAACAGGACAGGACTATTTAGCATTCCTGTATTTAGCATTTAGTAGTTGGAATGCAGCCACCCAGATATTTAGGTGTACTATGGTGCTCTTGTCAGACCTTTCGTCATATATCTTTGATTTCTTTTCCTATTTCTAATTGCATCATTTCTCTCAAGCTTTGCCAAACTAAGATGTGTACTTTACAAAGCAATGAGACATCAACCTTCTACAGTTCAGTTAGCCAGACTTAATGTTTTTATGCCAGATATCAAGCATCAAATATAAAGTTGTCATCATGATTATCAAATTATTGTTCCTATTTTAATAAAAAATATTTTTCCATTTGTCTGTCTGTGTATGTTAGTATGGAGCTATGTACACATGAGAAAATGTACCCACATGGGCTAACAGGTATGCCGGAGCTGGAGCTACAGGAGGTTATGAGACACTGAGTGAAAAATGAGACTTGGGTCCTCTGCATAAGCAATAACCATTCTTAAGAGCCATCTCCCTAGCTCTTGATAAATTTATTTAGCCTGCACCATACACAAGAGTTTTTTCTGACAGTAGTGGGTATATCCATTTTAGTCATAATTTTATTTCTTTGTCAACTATAAAGTAAGACATATAGTTGATACTCAGCAAAAATATTTAATTGAATAAACTTATCCTTCTAGAGAGAGTTGCCAATATGAAGACTAGTGTAATGGTTCATAAAATTTATTTGTAAAATTATCTAGTTGAAGTTTCAGGAAAAGCAGGACTTCTGCCAATTCTTTCTCATGCAATGACAAAGGGCATCCCCTTGCTTGGATGGGATGCATGCTTGATGAGAAGGGACCCTTGTTATCACATAGGCTAAGTTTACTGGTTTAGATTAAGCAACAGAATACATGCAAAACTAAGGAGTGCATTGAGACTATGGAGACTGTGTAATACTATGCTGCAACTTAATGTTTAATTTAAGGCTATCTGATTTTGAAAATAAGAATTGAGGGATAAGAAATAGAGCTCAAAGATAAATATGGAATAGAAGTCTGTGATATTAAAATGTTTTCATGACAGCAGACTGATTACTATATATATTACATATTATAATATAGATAATACTCTATATTGTATTATATTATTATACATAATTATAATTAATATAGATATAGTATATATAACATAATATATAATACATTGGATGTATATACAATTTATATTATATTACATTATATTAATATATACTACATATACATATATGCTATATATTACATGCTATATATGATATGGCTATATATTTATATAATATAGATATATATTTGTAACTATGCATGATTATATATATCATAGTATATAATATAAATATATACACATATGTGTGTATGTGTTTTGTGATTTTAGGTGTGTGCATATAGATATAATAATATTTTGGCAAAAAATTGTATTTCATTCTTATCACTTAATTATAAACACAAATTGTCATTTTATATTTGAAAAATCTAATTATTCTGTATTATACAATGTTTTACTCTCACTATTGTATTTCTTAAAGATATTTTTTGTTCAGTATTTTAAATTTTAAACAAACATAGCATTACACCATAGCAGTGGGATTTTGGACATAATTGACTTATATAACTAGAACATATTGTTTGACATAAGGAGTCAGACAAAACAGTGAGCTAATTCCAGAGGAACATGTGTTATTTTAATGTCTATGTCACTAACATTAAATAAATAAAATAATTACATAACAAATTTTTAATAGATTTATATATGTTAGCTTGTTTTAAAGAAATATTTTATCAGTTAGTGTATTGAATTTATAAGTTTTTCTATCTCTTCCCAATTACTTACAATTATTTACTCTATGCTATGTTTATATGGCATTATTTGATAAAATAATTTTAAATATCTATAATACTTTATATATAAAATTCAGAAATACTAAATTATAAAGTGTACATACACACACAAATACATTTATACATCCACACATATATATCATCCAGTCCAAAAGTTGAGAAATTAAAATAAATAAATTTTATGCATTTAAAATCATATGAGAAAACAGTTCTATCAAGTATACCTACATAAACACATACACACACATCACACACTCACATATACACTACTACTGAAAGCTCACAAATATACTTCAAATAACATCACTGAAACAAACTACAAATTGTTGGAAGCTATTTCTGCCAAGTATAATTGAAATTTGAGCTTAACTACCATCCCCTTAGAGATTTTGAGGCATGGAAGATGTATTCGTCAGGGTTTTTTAGAGTTACAGAACTTATGGGTAGTCTCTATGTAGTAAGGGAATTAGTTGATGACTTACAGTCTTTGGTCCAACTCCCCAACAATGGTCAGCAGCAGCTGTCAATGGAAGTCCAAGGATCTAGCAGTTGCTCAGTCCTACAAGGAAAGCAGGCAAAGAAGAGAGAGCAAATTTTACTTCCAATGTCCTTATGTAGGTCTCCAGAAGAAGGTGTGGCCCAGATTAAAGGTGTGAACCACCACGCCTGGATCTGGGACTTGCTTTGTCCCAGATGACCTTGAACTCAGAGATCTCCTTGTCCTAATCTTCTGTGATTCATAAGCACTATGCCTCAAGATCTCCATGCCAAGATCCAGGTCAGAAACTTGTGTCTCCCGGAGTCTAGTTTAGGATCACAGGTGAGCCTTCCAGTTCTGGATTGTAGTTCATTCCAGATGTAGTCAAGTTGACAACCAGGGATAGCCACTACAGAAGATAATGTCCAATTCTGTAAGGATAATTTAAAACAAATTTAAGTAGACATGAGTTTCTGTGAATCTCATTACACTGTTCTTAATAATACATGTTCCTTATGCACACTGAAATAACAATGATGTCTCATCATCATCTTACATTTGAGTTTGCATGTATATATGTATGTGTAACTACACGTTGTATATGTGCAGTGACCATCAAGGCCAAAAGAAGGTATTGGATATCAATTGGTATTGTGGGGGCAAGAGCCAAATCTGGATACTTGGCAAGTACAACCAGTGGTCTAATCACTCAGCTCTCTCCCCAATACCTCATTTCCTCTACTTTTAAAGGACAGATTTAGTGTTTTGGAAGTGTTTCAGAGAGGAAATCATTAACAATCAAAATTCTCACAGACCTTTTCTCTTCTTCTATCGTACATGACCCTGGGTGATTAAACCAGCCATTATCTTTGCAAAGGTCACCCAGGAGTTTCAAATTAGTAGGAGTTAGAATGGTGCATGTTTACCTTGTGAATTATTAACCACATTAAGAGTGGGTTAAGACCCAAGGCACTCAGAGAAAAAAATGAAGCCTGCAAAATCTTGTTATATATGTCCAAAGAGTTTATTATTTATTGTCTGTTTCATTCTAGGTTACAGACTCTACAGAGCAAAAACGAGGGTCACTGTCATCAGTCATCAAGGGGAATGACAAGGTGACAGGACAGAAGAGGCTGTCTGTCTTATCCCCCAAGACACTCTAAAGGGCAAACTTCAGAGCTGGCTGTGAGTTTCATGCAAAAGCCCAAATTAAGGATAAATAAACCTGAATTTTTTTCTTGTTGCATTTATGGTAATCTATTCATTATGTATAATATCTTAGAAGGCACCATGTCAATCACTGTGACCAACTTGAAGCACATAACTGTACTTAAAGGGTTTCTAAGCACAGTGCACAATAAGCTTCAGATGATACAGTCTTAGAGACTAGTACAATACACATCATTAGAGACATTTTCCTCTCAATGACAGAAGAACAAGAGAACTCTATACAAACAGTAGATTCTGTCTGGCATCTATTTTGGCCTTCCTATTTTGATGTCTGTGTGACACCTGTATCCTCAGTTTATCTCTATATGATCATAAACATCAGCTTTCTGAGCTTGAACAGAATTGCTGTTACTCATTCATTTGTGTAAAACTACAGTAACTGGGGCTACTCAGGTACATTTTAAGATTCATTTTATTACATTCACACAAGGGTTTTGCTGTAAGGCACCAAGCCAACAATTTAGTCCAGAACACACGTGATCTTGTTTCTTTCAGTGACACTCAGGAAAATGTACTTTGAAGTTACTGCCTAAAAGAAGCATCTATTCCCCCAGTTGATTCATAGGACTAAATTCTGAACTATAATTCCTACATGAGGTTAATTCAAACAAAAATTCAAAATAAAGAAGAAAATCTAAAGGTAATCTTCAGCCATAACATCCTGCATTTGGATACTAATGAAAACTAGTTAACAGTCTCCAAAATGGAACATAAAATAAATGCACCACAATTTCAAAATCATAAATAAATGAAAAACATTCAAGGCTTGAGAACATGGAGAGACAACAAAGTATGGGTAGAAAGAACATAATTTCACAATTTCTCTAAAAAACTGTAGATAGGCCTTAGGGAGTTTCCCAGGAGAAAACTAGGTCTGTAAATAGATGTCATAGAACACAGAAGACAGAATGGCAAATGCTAAGTATTCCTCAATTGCAGAGAGATGAAAATTGGGTGTGCAAGGAGAGGAACAGAGCAAAAGGACAATTACCTATGTTCAAATATGAATTTACCCAAAGATTTCAGTAATCACTGAGTAAGGAAACACACGCACCATCACCCAATAGAAAAGTGTCTTTTGCCGGGCAGTGGTGGCGCATGCCTTTAATCCCAGCACTTGGGAGGCAGAGGCAGGCGGACATCTAAGTTCGAGGCCAACCTGGTCTATAGATTGAGTTCCAGGACAGCCAGGACTACACAGGGAAACCCTGTCTCAAAAAACAAAACAAAACAAAAACAAAACAACAAAAAGAGAAAAGTGTCTTTTACTTCAAACACATGAAATATTTTTTAAAAATGTTCAGCACAAACAATGTCATCAAAAGGCATAGAACAAGAGGGAGCCAATATTTAAAGCATCACAATGAAAACTGCAAAAAGGCAGCTACCTCAAATGAAGGGTTTAGCAGAAATACAAAACTTAGTAATTCTAGCATAAGGAAAAGTAGATATCACTGGTAGACGAGCAACATGAGAATATTTGGCACCTACACAAAATATCAACGTTACTATGGTTTTCGTTAGCTCACATTCTTACTAGTTACCTGTTGCAACACTTTAATGCTGCTTGATTGTTACGTAGTATTCTTGAAGCTTACAACAGGAAACTTTCAGTTCTGTAATCATCACCTGGACTTTTACTTCAGCAAATAGTATCCAAGAGGATTAAACTAGAATTGAGACACACATCTTCTGATTGGTTATTCTCAGTGCAAGCTCATGCCTCCTTCCTGCTGAGTGCTTGTTTGTGCAGGCTGTAGGCTAGCACCCGTGGGAATCTGAGTTCTCCGCACCACCGAGCCCCCTGTAATCTATCGTATCTCACCACCTTACAGATAAAACTCATTCATTTTATTTCTTTGCAAGGATGGGAGGAGCTATTGGAAGTGGATGGCTGCTGAGGAGGGAGCCGGTCACACTCTTCATCAAGAACATCTCTGACTGGTGTGCTAGTAGATACTCACATACTCGAGTGCACATAAACAGTGCTAACTGGATTTGTGGATTATTAATAAAAATAAATAGAAGACAGGAAGTTGTATCTGATGGCATCAGGGGCATTAAGGGAGATTTGGAGGAGGTAGGAGTAGAAGGATATAATGGATAGCCATTGTAAATGTGTATGGAACCTTCAAAACTGAAAAGGTCTTATTGTAAAAATAATTATTTGCTAAAGCTGGGGATGAGATCAGTGATGAAGTGTTTCACAACAAGGTGCATGATGCTGGGTTCAGTTTACAGTGCCAAACATCAATCTGACATTGTGTACTAAATGGCATTATGTTCAATTATATAGTGAGCATAAGGGATGTTTTACATATTAAGAGTTATTTCAAAATTCAGGATTCTCATTACTTTTTTTTTTTTTACAATGCTTATGATTTATTTGTTAAAAAATACTAGGATGTTCAATGATTCAAGGGAAACCCAGATAAACACATGATGATGGAATTCAGGGACATGAGATGAATGTTCACATGTAAAAAGAAACTAAAGCTCATTAAGAAATTTGAGGAAAGGTAACTGTCTTAGTCAGCATTTCTGTTCCTGAACAAACATCATGACCAAGAAGCAAGTTGGGGAGGAAAGGGTTTATTCAGCTTACACTTCCACATTGCTGTTCATCACTAAAGGAAGCCAGGACTTGAACTCAAGCAGGTCAGGAAGCAGAAGCTGATGCAGAGGCCATGGAGGGATGTTACTTATTGGCTTGCTTCCCCAGGCTTTCTCAGCTTGCTTTCTTATAGAACCCAAGACTACCATCCCAGGGATGTCAACACAGACAATGCACCCCCCCCTTGATCACCAAATGAGAAATTGTCCCACAGCTGGATCTCATGGAGGCATTTCCTCACCTGAAGCTCCTTTCCCTGTGATAATTCCAGCTTGTGTCAAGTTGATACGTAAAACCAGTCAGTACTGTAACTTAAACATTAAGATGAAAATTTATATCTTAGAAAATCCAACAGAAAAAAATAGCCATATTCACACACAATTAGAAGTTCTAAAATTGAATACTCTATTTGGAAATTTATTTTCCCAATATGCTTCCTCAAAACTAAAGAGTCTTTGTCTAGGAAGACCTGCTTCTAGGAATTAACCTAACAAATTCACTCAAATACCTACTCAAAGGAATTTTAGTGCAGTTTTATAATTAACATTTAAGTGATCTTAATTCTCATTAAGAGGGTTCTAATTAGTTAAATTATGGGTAATTTAAATTATCAGTTACTACCTGAGCAATCAAAATGAATCTACAGTATATGGATATACAAAGCGAGAAGTGAAGAGGGGATTTGGAGGTGAGGCGAGAGATAGTTCTCTTTTCATTAGGTACAATTTTTTATGATTAAGCTAAACTGTAAACTTTTAAACTTCAATAAAAATTAACATTAAAGCAGATTTACAAATGCTACATTAGTTATAATTGTGAGGTAGATATTAGAACAGGAACACACACACAAGCTTATTTTGATTTGCTAATGCTCCAATTTTTGAGATTTTTTTGTCATTCAGGCTTAAAGTTGATGTGGACTTTTTAATTTTTGTTTCCTTTTTCTTTTTAAAAGAAATCCTTCTTAAAGCAGCGTTTTAAAGAAACAAATGAAGGATAAAACATTGGTATTAAACAACTCTAAAAAACAAATGACCATTCAAGAATTAATCCTTTGTGTAATAATGACAAAGAGCATTGGTCTCATCAGTATGTGACTGGATTTCATTGTGAGTAAAACTTTAAATTTTACATATTCTACATAGCTGTTTTAAAATATTTTTATTGATCTATTGTCAGTAAATGTTTGATTTGAATACTTATCTACATATCTATATTACCTAGAGTCATATAAAAATTCTTCAGGCAAGAGGGCATGCCTAATTAAAATATTTAATGGTTGGTGGTAAAAATATTTAAGACACTCCGTTCTCAACAATACCTCCAGTCTTTATTTCCATTTATTTCCATGATGCAGATGTGAACATGGAAATTTTAAGTTAATTTCCTGGATCCTCATTATACTGCAGGGGAGTCCTTAAACTTCTTAACTGACTAGTTGTCAGGTTACCTTGCTTCTAAGGACTATTACAGCAGAAACCAGAGGCAGCCTTGCGGGCACAGTCGTTGTCACAGATGAGGATTTTGCTTATCAACAGTCATTTTTTTAGGCACACCAATATGATTATAAAATAATTTTAAAAGGCTGTAACATGGGAATTGCCCAGCAGCAAATTTACATAACCTTGGGAAAAATATGCTAAACTTAAGAAGAGCAAGAATGTAAAAATACTGACATTAATATTAGTGTTACAGTAATGTAAATATTTCAAATCGCTAATATGTTTTATTTTAATTCATAAGTGCACATTCTCTTTGCAGAGTATTTGGCTGCATTGTTCTACTTTATTATGGGGGAGTTTTGTTTAGTGTGATTTTGAGATGAATAACTTATTTAGTAAATCTAGATTGTCATTTTATAAAGACGATATGTGATTGGAAAGGCAGAAAATATATTAGAAATGGAAAGTAAATATTGATATAGTTCATCAATTTTGTAGCGGGGGCAAATGTTCTGAAAGCAAACATCAGTATTTCATTAATTTGAAAGCCTCAGTTCTTATACAGTGTTTAGTAAAAATGGGTTTAGTTTGAAAACAATCTTTTTGGCATGGGTTCTATCAGATAAACCTCTAAAATGGTATTTCTGGATAATGAACTTTTATTTTGTTTGTTCTGTTTGAGGTTTTATTTGTCTAGTCCTATCTCTTCTCTTGATCTTATATTAAAACCAAAGTTTTTGTTTTTGGGAAACATGAAATTGAATTATTATTACTGTTATCATCATCATCATCATCATCATCATCATCAGTTTTAGTAACTAGTATTGGTTTTGTTCTTCCTAGCACTATTTGC
Source organism: Apodemus agrarius (assembly GCA_964023405.1). Taxonomy (NCBI): domain Eukaryota; kingdom Metazoa; phylum Chordata; class Mammalia; order Rodentia; family Muridae; genus Apodemus; species Apodemus agrarius. Next base: position 14,980,194 of record OZ030020.1, on the reverse strand, counting down.
ATTTTACAGAAATCAAAACTTTCATGTTAATGGTGAATTGTTAATACTCATCTGGTTGATTTCTTTGGAATAAGTTCCTTTTTATCTTTATGAATTGCTAATAAAAACCATGTGTTGGCTTAGCTTGAGAGGTTTGGCTTTGCTCTGGTTCCCTCTATCTGTGGAAGGAATGATGGGCTGTCTGTGGACCTGAAACAGATTTCTTATTCTACCGCTACAAATTTTGAATAGTTTTAGACGCAAACTAAAGTCATAAACATGAATTAGAACATGTGGCTAAGGCTGAAATCTTGGGGTTTCTACCACAAACAGTGAGCATATTTTTACTGTACAGTTGCACGAATGAATGGAGAGTGTGACAGAGCGACCAATCTCACAAGGCTTGCACAATTTGTTCCTCAGCTGATGACGTTAGCATAGACTTTACTTCAATTCAGACTCTGGAATTCTGAAAAGCAAAGAAGCTAAAATGATATGCCTGGTACTCGGTGCAGACAAGGTTGAAGGCTGGGGCAGACAGAGTATTTGTTGGACCTGGCTTATGAAACGCATCCCAGGACCAGTCTGGGTCTCACTTACTCTCTTTGGCTTGTTTTGCTGCCTATTCTCTGCTAAAATTATTCCCCTACAGCCCACTAAAATCCTCATAAATTACCCCCTTGAAAGATTCCTATCAAGTATAGTAGTTGACAGATTTAACCCTGGCTCTTGGAAGTTGGGGAAGGAAGGTTGGGAATTCTTACTCAATACCCTTTGCATAAGAGTGGGGAATAAAGACAGCAAATAAATAAAATAAAGGATTTCCAATGCTTAGCAGGTGTTTCCCACTTTAAGATAAAAAGAATTTTCACCAGAAGAAATTCGGATGGCCGAGAAACACCTTAAGAGATGTTCAACATCATTAGTCATCAGGGAAATGCAAATCAAAACAACCCTGAGATTCCACCTCACACCAGTCAGAATGGCTAAGATTAAAAACTCAAGAGACAACAAGTGCTGGCGAGGATGTGGAGAAAGAGGAACACTCCTCCACTGCTGGTGGGATTGCAAAATGGTAAAACCACTCTGGAAATCAGTTTGGCGGATCCTCAGAAAATTGGGCATGGCACTTCCAGAGGACCCTGGCATACCACTCCTGGGCATATACCCAGAGGATTCCCCTGCATGCAATAAAGACACATGCTCCACTATGTTTATAGCAGCCTTGTTTATAATAGCCAGAAATTGGAAGGAGCCCAAATATCCCTCAAAGGAGGAATGGATACAGAAAATGTGGTATATTTATACAATGGAATACTACTCAGCAATTAAAAATAATGAATTCATGCAATTTGTAGGTAAATGGTTAGACCTGGAAAATATCATCCTGAGTGAGCTAACCCAATCACAAAAGAAAGCACATGAAATGCAATCACTGATAAGTGGATATTAATGAGCCCAGAAGCACTAAATACTCAAGACACAAATAGCAAGTCAAATGATTCCCAAGAAGAAGAAAGGAGAGGACCCTGGGCATGTAAAGATTGCATCCAGTTTAGTAAAGAAACCGAGGGGGGAGGGGGAATGATTGGGGAATAGTTGGGGGGGAGAAGAACTATGGGAACTATGGTGGGTGGGAACTGGGAAAGGGGAAAGCCTTTGGAATGTAAACATAGAATATAGAAAATAAAAATAACTAAAAAAAAAAAAGGGATTTACTGGAGAGGAGCTGATCAGAAGATAAAATCCACAATCGCTTAAAAGACAACTGTTGCAACTCCTGCACCCACAACTGTCTCTGTGAGGTAAGGTGGAAATGAACCTGTCTGTTCTGGAAAATTCAATATAAGTTCTAATACTTGTTTCCACAGGAAGATATCTAAAGTCCAATTACCTTCAAGAAAGTTTTCAAGTATGATTGAGCTGGAGAAAATAGTTTTAGCATTTAAGTTCAAATAACTTGCAGAAAGACATTATAATAGCATATGTGCTATTATATATATATATATATATATGTATATGTATATATATATATACTCATGTTATTTACTTTCTTACATAAATATGAATTTAAGTCTAAACTCAATGTTCAAATATTTCATTCAAAAGTTTTGATTTTTGGTTGAAATCAGTGATATTTCTCTTGAAAGTATAAGGATCACACAGCTCTCATCAATTTCACAAACCTTATAAATGGTTTATATTTTTTAAGTAACTGGAAAGTTACCTAAATCATTAGTGGTGTTGGGAGGTAATGATAAACCACATTTTTACACTTTCCTCAAATGTCAATCGAGAAAATAAAATAATTTTACTCTAAACTTAAGATGAGAATGAGTAAGCAGTGACTTATATTGTTTATAATTAATAATCACCAACACAACACAACGAAAGCAAAGCAAACTATAACAAAGAACTTTGGGTGATATTTGACTGTTTTGTGATTTCTGAAACTGATTTAATGGGATCAAAAGTGCTGGGATTGCAAGCTGGTACAACCACTATGGAAATCAGTCTGGCGGTTCCTCAGAAAACTGGACACCATACTTCCGGAGGACCCTGCCATACTACTCCTGGGCATATACCCAGAAGATTCCCCAGCATGCAATAAGGATACATGCTCCACTATGCTCATAGCAGCCTTATTTATAATAGCCAGAAGCTGGAAAGAACCCAGATGTCCCTCAATGGAGGAATGGATACAAAAAATGTGATATATATGTATATATATATATATATATATATATATATATATATATATATACACACACACACACACACACACACACACACAATGGAATACTATTCAGCCATTAGAAACAATGAATTCATGAAATTCTTAGACAAATGGGTGGAGCTGGAGAACATCATACTAAGTGAGGTAACCGAGTCTCAAAGGAATACCCATGGTATGCACTCACTGATAAGTGGATATTAGCCTAGAATCTTGGAACACCAAAGACACAATCCACATACCAAATGATGTCCGACAAGAAGGAAGGAGTGGACCCTGGTTCTGGGAAGTCTCAATGCATCAGTGTAGGGGAATACCAGAACAGGGAAGTGGGAAGGGGAGGAAGGGGGAACAGGGGGAGGGAAAAGGGCATATGGAACCTTTGGGGATCAGGGAAGCATGAAAAGGGAAATGAAATGTAAATAAAGAATATATCCAATTAAAAAAAGAAACAAAATATGCTAATCAAGAAAGGGGTCTGTTCAAGAATCTTAGTGGGAGCTAATGGCATTTGAAATATTTAGTTGGGGCATCTCTCACATATTATTTGTAAAAGCACTTTATAGTAGCTGTGACAAATCTTAAGCAACCCAAGTTTATATAGCCAGACACTATCTTCAGGCTTCATTGGGCCAAAATCAAGTACTTGGGAAGACTCAGTTTCTTTTGGAAATCTCTAGCAAACATATCCAGCATTTTGAAACTGAAAAAGAACATTGTCAATTACGAAGTTCACTATGGCAAACGGTACAACTGATTTATAAATCATCCCTCCAAAGTCTCATAACTCTTTAAGTAATTTATGCTTCTGCACTTGGTGGCATTCGTCATTGTCCTGAAATCTGCCAATCCCACTTCCATGGATATCTTTATTCTTCACTGTTAGGTTTCAGCTTCAAGCATCCATGACTCAGGGAGATGCCTTTGACTTCTCTGCTTCTCTTTTCAAAACCATGATGAGAGACTGAGCCTTAAGAAGTCCTTTCTGGCCCTGATCACAGATGGGGAAAATCCTGTAATTGTCAGAATTAGACATTGTGGTTACAGTCTATTCACTCTCATGAACAATTTTAACCTAAGTTCTCAACTCTAATCAGACTTGTAGATACCTTTTTCCCTATTAGGTACCATATTTATTGATTCTGGATACCAAGACACAGCCTTAGCGATTATTCTACCTACCACACTACTATAATCTATGTACAGCCTCCAAAATATGAGTGAGTCAGTGGTAATTCTACAGTGTTTTAACTTAACAAATAATTTATATCTGTGCACTAAATATTTTAGAGTTTTTCAGACTAATAATATAAATATAAATATAAATATAAATATGATCTATAGTCAGAAACTTTTAAAATTATACAGCACTCTTTATAACACTGGAGTTACAACATTGTAGAAGTCTCAGGGAAAATTTTAAAAGCATGGCAAAATAGTCTAGGAGACCAATCAAACAGACAATAGTTCAACACAAAATCACATGAAGTATTTTCAACACTACTGAAATAATGTAGCATAGAGGAATTTCAATATAAATTTTATCTATCATAAAATATCATTAATAAGAATCATACTACGAATTGCAATATGTTTTCTTTGTCAATAAGATCCTTCTTACTCTTCTTTAGGCTCTATACAAGTTAAATATCTTTTATTTAAAAATCAAAGGAATTAATTATCAAATTTAATATGTCTCAACCAGAAACTTTTAATTCTAGTATGGTGCCATACATAGAAAATTCTGCACCTGATGTCATGAAATGGGCATTTGTCAAAAATATGGGTATACAGTATTGAACTGTATTACTGTCAAATGATAATTATAAGGTAAGTTTGGTGCATTTAAGAATTTTCATGTTTAGATTTGTGCTACATCTACAAGATCCAAAATTGAACCTCAGGCCCAAACTAGACACTCACTCTCCAGTATTTCAGTCAAGAAATATTCACTTTTTATGTATACTCCTGATGATGATACAGTCAAAATTCCTTTTTGCTCATAGCAAGACATGGAAGTTCAATAGCAGGGACAGAGTGACCCTTATCAGAGATTCTGTTGCAGTAGATAGCTATTAACACAGGAAACCACAACTGGTGTACTTAGTAAGAGAGTGTGTAATGCTCAGTGCTCAGTGAGCCATCTATATTAGACCCCTCCTCCCAGGCTGCAAGATTATTGCAGAAGAGAACACTGAAGATTCAGAAGAGTCAGAGGAGGTGGACACCTTCAAGGACACTGTTTTCTGGGCACAGCATTTGAGCTTCTTAACAGACAAGAAAACTTTCTCATCATTGTGTTTACTATGCTGAGAGACATTTTCCTAGGAATATCTCATCCAAGAGACTATGTTGTTAGTCTTTTCATACACCCTTGGGGTGTAGGGTTTAACTTTAATGTAACAAGGATACGGACTGTTAACATTTGACCAAAGATTCCTTGTCCAGCTCAGGGTGTCCTCAGCAGCAGTTTCTACTGAACCTGCGGGCTCAGCCTATACACCATCTCAGTATGGAGATGATGAGCCCAAGTACACCTTTGACAGCTTCTCATTCCCTCCTCAACAGACAGCAGGTGCCTTATTTGAATTGATTCCCCTGTTCTCAAAATCCATGTAAAACTAATAGGCCGCTGGCCTCTGTGACTGAGTATTGCATGGGCTATTTGCTATTGTGAATAGTGGGTTGGAGATTAGAACTATGCATGAAGAAAGATGCGTTTAAGAAACAGCGTAGTCTTGCAAATGGATTGCTAGAACATAGATCGTTCTTTCCGGAGAAAGATATTCTATTTATTATTCTCATTTCTGGCTTAGGAATAAATTGGCCTTTATTGTAATCCATCAAGAAGTATAAGAGGAACTTTATCTTTAAAACTGAAATTTAGACAAATGTGTATACTATTACACAAAAACATTATGAGTATATTGAAGAAATTACCAGTGCTTCTTGCTCAAAAGATGCGAGAAATGGAAAAAAATTAAATATTCTCATGTTATTTCTCATTGATATCTGCTCTTCATAAATCTTACTATTGGTTTTCATTTTGCATTTTTCTTTATTATAAAAATAAAATTTTATTATTCTAACAATTTTCTAAGGAACCAATTCCTGTGTTCTCTGGTAGTCAGGAATAAACATGCATTCTGGTATTTGTAGGAATGAAAAATTATTACTGAAGAAAAGTCTTAAATTTTTTTCATTGATAGAAACACAATTCATAAGCCAGGCAGTGGTGGCACACGCCTTTAATCCCAGCACTTGGGAGGCAGAGGCAGGTGGATTTCTGAGTTCGAGGCCAGCCTGGTCTATCCAGAGTGAGTTCCAGGACAGCCGGGACTACTACACAGAGAGACCCTGTCTTGAAAAAAAAAAAGAGCACCAGTTGCTTTGGCTGGGTGGTGGTGGCGCACGCCTGTAATCCCAGCACTTGGGAGGCAGAGGCAGGTGGATTTCTGAGTTCGAGGCCAGCCTGGTCTACAGAGTGAGTTCCAGGACAGCCAGGACTATACAGAGAAACCCTGTATCAAAAAAAACTAAGAAAGAAAGAAAGAAAAAAAGAAAGAAAAAAAGGAAGGAAGGAAGGAAGGAAGGAAGGAAGGAAGGAAGGAAGGAAGGAAGGAAGGAAGAAAAGAAACACAATTCATTGCTATTTCTTATGAGAGAAGTGTTAGTGGAACATTCAGCCTCAGAGAAATAGAGATAATCTTTCTCATCCCTAGGAAAATGCAGGCACAGTAACTTGAATGAATCTCAGATATCTATTTTCTCCTGAACATGAAAGTTATAGGGGTTCATTGTTCATTTCAAGTTCACAGATGTTATAGTGGCAAAACTATAGTACATTGAAAAATGTCACTGAGTCTAAAGCCATACTTACTTCAGCAGTAGCTGAAATCAATTCTGCATTAAACCTGGTTACTCTGCAGTTCAATGTTTTGCTTAAGTCCTTCCTCTGGGCTAGGGTGTGAGAAGGCCTCTGAGCTCACATCTCATTTGAAGGAAAAAATTAGAAAAGAAGATCAAACCACCTTCAAGTATATATCATACAGAGTTCAACCAATAGCCTGAAGAGTTAAGAGTTGGTGAGATCCCTTCCTTCCTCTTAGAATCCTGCCCCACATAATGTTTCTGCCTAGAGAGCTTGGTCTAATACCTTTCCAAACATCTAACTTCTTTTGCTGTTGGGGTCTATTCAGAAACTCAGAATTAGTATTTCATAGAGCCCTAGGGAATGATTGTGTATTGGCAGTGGGTCTGGGATGCTCCTTCACTCAGATTCTAATTGATAAGTTCATTTGCAGGGCTGTTGGAAAATCAGCACAATGGAGACCTGCACCAGCTCCATCACAGAAATCTTGTAGCTTCATAAAATGGATACAAGTAAATTAATTTTAAAGATGATTCCTCCTTATACACAACTTCTATTCTCATAAAAATATGGGTTCATATCTTGATTTTGTGGAAGACACTTTATGTTTCCCTAGCTGCTCTCCATGAGAGGAATGGACAAAGCAAACATTCCTTGCAATTGAATAAGTTCACAAGTAAAAATGTGGCTTGAGAATATACAGTAACATAAATATTCATTGTAATTAAGGAGGCAGCCAAGTCCCCAACAGGGTCCAAATATTTGATTCAACTTAAATGTAATTAGAATATATAACATCTAAAATATGCAGCTGCACTGTGCAAAGAACACAGTGGTCAGAATCTATGTAAAGATAATAGCACTTAAGAACAGTCGGGCTGGGGTTGGGAATCTTGACTATTATATGTGTCAGAACTATTCAAGTTATCTATCAAGTCATGGCAATGCTGCTGTAAGGATATCATTTGATTAAACCCAAGAAATAATATTTTGTTTAATATGATCACTATGTGGTTGACTTAAAATAATACTTTCTCAGTGACATGAAATTTGTGGTATTATAATGAGGAACACATTCAGATTAAAAGAAGCCATGTGAAGGTGGTATTCTGCAAGGGCACAAAAACACTTCCTTTGGTTTGTTCTTGCTCTCAATTGACAAAGAGGGTTTACCCACTGTAAGCAGCACATGAACATTATAGATTAAAAGTTCTAGCATCCATCACAGTAGAGTCTATGTTTGATTTCCTAGATAACAGAAATGAATATGTAACTGATATAATATGTGTACCTATATTTAAATGCAAAAGTGAACTTGCTTCAAAATAAATGATGGAAGAAGCCAAAGTATAAAAGAAAAGTTATAATTGTCTGGAGACATTCCACCACTGCCTGAATTGATTACTGAGAAACTTACTAAATATTAGAGCTTCATTTAGCCTCCCAATTCCAATTTTAGACAAAGCAGAGAACTCAGTGGGAATAGAAATTCTTTGGATTGCTCCTGTGTGGTCCAGGATCTAGACAACACACACACACACACACACACACACACACACACACACACACATCACACAACCTTTGTTTAGAAGCTGCAGGGCATCCTGTCTTAGTCTCTGGAGTTGGTTAATTCTCACATGTTCAAGCCATTTTTCTAAACTGGAATCAGGATGAATGGTAGGGGATTCAGCTGCAGCAACTCATTTTCCTAGAACCAATCCAGACATGTAACTGGAGTTACCAATCTAACCAGTGTTCTCTCATACTTTCTTCTAGGGACTCTTTATGTCTTTTTCTGGCTCTGTGTTTGGGGCAAGCTTAGTCCATATAAGCAGTTTGAACTATATTATTATAAATTAGTCTTGATTCAGGAATAGTAACAAATCTTTAGCTCTTCACAGGAGTCAAGTTTCCTACCAATAAATTTAATTCTTTGGATTAATGTGAAGATACTATTCTTGAGTATTCCCATATTCTGATTGTATTTAAAAGATTTGGGGAGATCTTGGGAGTGAGAGGGACATAAAACGAGAAGAGCAATTTCTGAATCTTTAAGCAAAGCCTCAACGACTTTAATGATTAGTTACATAATTTTTCTAAAATTAGCAAAAGAATATCTTGTGCCTTAAAATGTCAGGAGCCCTGGAAATCTCATCTAACAACAGGGAAAAAATTGTCATTATTTTCTTCCTGCTCTATATTCATTTTTAGTAACCGGGGAAGCAATTTGAAATGAAATACAACAGTTAAAGCAAGGGAAAGGGAAATGGATGCCAGGAGTAAAAGGGAAGGAGAAAAACGGTTCAGTGTGTTCCACAGCAGCCCCTTCTCTCTCGGGATTAAACGTTGCAAATTAAACTCTTAGTCTTCCTTTTGAAAATCTGAGACCATGAAATCATAGATTTGATCCTGAATTTGTTTCGTTGCATTGGTTCTGTTAAAAACACATGTTTGGCCTCAGGTTATTTCCCTGGGTTTCTTGGAGAAATTTCACTTTTTTTTCTATCTTATTTATGAAGATTGAAGATGACACACCATGTGCTGCCTTAGCATGCGTGGAGGGCATCAACTGTGATTGTTACACATGATATCACAGCAATCACTTGCTGTTAGTTTTCAGGTATTCATTACTGATAATACATTTCTGATAATGATTTGTAGATAGGGTTCGTGTGATTAAGGTTGCTATTTGATTCGATCACAATGAGAGTCACAATGAAAGTAAGGCTACCGGCAATGTCTCACTTTCATTCAATAACTGAGCACACACTGGGTGAGAAGCTGAGCTGGAATCACTTTGGTTTTGGGATTGTCATTGTCAAAGTTGAATTAAGCTGCTATAGAAAAAAATATTCTGTACATAGCAATTTATGAACAATAGGGCTCATTCCTCATAGCCTTTTCTGTGGACCTACAAAACTATAGTAGCTTAGCATTTCCCTCAAGGTTTTACATAAAGATTATCTCATTCATGATGGCATAGTTCTTATAACCTGATAACTTTCCAAAGCCCCTATCTCATAATAGGACCACACTCTATAGGATTTCAACATATGGCATTTGAAGGTATACCAACAAGTAAACATTAACAATGGGTAAGCAAAGGATTCTATCCTTATGTGTCATGTGGTAGACACCACATGCTAAGAAAGGTGGGCATAATCAGGAGGGAGGTTGATGTCTGGTTTTAGTTTCTGCATTAATTCTAGGTTTCTCTTGCCTGGCATCCTCTCCTGGTGTTGGTTAATATTTATGTGCCTCACTTTAAACAGTTATTTGTTACTATCATTCATTGAGTGGGCTTGGACCCAATGGACTTTTCTATTGGGTTTCCCTCTTACACATTTTAACTATAACAAGAAATCAACATTTATTTTGTTTATTTATTACTCACCATTCATGTTTATTCATGACTAATGTTATTTTAGTCCCAGATATATATATGTATAAATGAAACTCGTTTTCTCATTTTCAAGGAAGTTGATCTCTTAGGAAAGACATTGGGAAACAAGCCATCGAAACTTAATTATATGACTTTAGGTTTAATTTACAATTTGAATGATTTTTATATAATCTCACAGACTAGCAGTAGATGGAGTAGAGTATATGAGGAACTTGCTTAACAAAAGGTAAAGCTTTGTTCAGTTATAGGTCTTATGGAGACTCTACCTCATCGCAATGCAGAATGAAGTGTAAGGGATTTATCAGCAGCTGCTCTTCTTGTTCATTTCACTGTGGTGCTCAACGACTGATCTCATAGTTTCACATCTTTAAATACACTGTGGAAATCATTAGTCAGGAAATTACTCATTTGCAATGATGTTGGCATGAGTCAATAAACAATTGGGTTGTAGTTATATGTTAGAGCCCATGAAGCCTTGTTCTCTTCTTACCAGAGCAACACCCTGATAAATATATGAGTCTAAGGAAATACAAAAATCTGTAAAGTGGGCTAATTGTGGTCAGTGGAGATGGAGCAATTATGAAGACAGAGGAATACTCACCACAAGCTAAGGTATATATGATGAAGACCACACCTAGCAAGAGCTAAGTGTATACAATTTTTATAACTGGTTGTAGGACAAGTATTATAATCAGAGCTCTAAGCAATTAGTATTGGTTAGTCAATGATAATTTCTGGGACGAACAACAAAAATAATATTTCTTCTATCCCTTAAATACATGAATTCTTTCATAAATCTCCAAGTGCAGGCTTTGGCAAACATCTTCAGGATTATGTTTTCACTCTCTCAGTGTTTCATTAAGGGTGAAACTTGCCCCTAGAATGACCAGAATACCCAGAGAAGCTTCCTGTAAATCTTTTCCATCTGATGCACGGTCACCTGCAGAGATGATTGACAGCTGGATTTGGAAAGCCTCCAGGCCTTTTCAGGAATGATTGCTGTTGGAGCTGAGTAAATACAATTTTCTCAGGACACAGCATATTTGGATTTCAATCTAGCTTCAGCTGTGGTCTGAATTATAGAAATTCCACAGAGGTCCTGAACAGTCATCTCAGGTCCATAAGCTGTGGCTAGATGCCCTTGTTTCACGTGGATCAGTCTCTCGTGAATTCTCTGCACTCTTTCAACTGTAGTTAAAACTTATGCCAAACTGTAGTAGAAACTTGTGCCTCATGGCCTCCTCTTACTTTATTGAGTGAACCATCCATGTCCCTGCCCTCCCTGATTCTGAACCCATGAAAAACGACATCTGTCAGAGAAACTTGGACACATACATCTTGACTGATGCGAAGATAGGCTCACCTTCAATCCTATACATTTTAGTCACTTTGCTTTCACACAATGCAGAGAAACAACCTGAAAGCTGCAAGTTCCAAGAACCTTCTTCAGTCTCTGCATTACTGGAGAAAGGGCCTATTTTCTTCTTAAATAAATGAAGAAAAATCTTCAAAGGGGCCGGATGTTTAGTTCAGCAGTTCAGTACTTTTCTAGACTGGACAAGTATCAGCATTTCCAAAGAAAAAGTTACTAAGTGAGAATTCTGACTGTTTTCTACCAAATTATGCAAATACAATCATGTCTACACTTGGATGTCATCTTGACCTTTCTTGTTAGAATATGATGTGTCCACCATGCTTCAAATGCTAACTCTCACTTACACTCTGAACTGTAGTTTTCAGGAAACTTAAGCTTCTGTTTCTCCACTTCTTTCGTGTACCATTGCCTTGCTTCTTCCCTTCCCAAGAAATTCTTGGATCTCTTCTAGCACAGAAGAGATCTTCTTGCTAGTTCTTGACTTAGTGCTATCCTCAATTTGTACGACATTGCCTCTTCTTCTTCACAAATATTAATTTTTAAGAGGCGAAGATGGTAATATTTGAGAGAAGTTATAGATGAGACATAGCTTCAACTTCCTACTCCACAGATCCATGGAGGTATGAGCAGTGTAACTCCAAGCATGTAAGGTGAAACGTCCAGTGAAGAGACCCACTTTCTAATCCTGCAAGGGGCTTTTAATGAGCCCTTGTTGTGAGAGAAGGGTTGTGTGAAAAGAAAGAGCAGAGAAACAGGGCATGCAGGAGACAGATGTAAGTCAAGGGGTCCAGGGATTTGTGAGAAATGAGTAAGCATGGGAAAATTGAAAAGTAAGTGAAAAGCTATAGCTAAAGGGAAAACCAGGTCCATTGTGAAAGTGAGTTTGAGCAGAAATAAAAGACAGTTCCCATGAGAGAAGGACAGTTTGGGACGAGGAGTGTGAGCTCTGGTCTTGGTCTCAGATAGGAGGAAACATAAGACACCCAAAACTGAAGAATGCCTCAAGTGCAGTGTGTATACAGCCATGGCGATGCTGATGGTCACACTGAGATTCTGACAGGATAAAAGTAAAAGTAAAAGGAGTAAAAGTCAGGGACTTCATGGGAATTCATAATGATACAGGGTTAGAACTGTGGCTTAGGAGAGAATTAGCTCATGGCACAGTAGTTGATAAACTGTAGATTAAAAGATTGGAACTTGTACTAACAATGATGATTAGGGTCATCTCATTTTAAGTTACTAAAGACTTGCTATCCAAAATTCAGGGAAGGGATCAATATTGCACTACTTATGCATAATTACGATGCAAAGAGACACCAGAGGTTTCTTGTCAAAAACATAAAGGGCATCCTCAGCGGCATGGAGGTGAGGTAGATGTAGTGATGACATATGGATGTAGTTCAGAGGGTAAAAAGATAAATGAACAATTCTCTATCAGTAATCCTAACACCCAAAATGTATTCTTTTTCCTTTTTTTATGAATACATTTCTTTATTTATGATGACTGAGTAAAGAAATACTAAAAAAAAGAATAGACAATTAATGAGGATATTAAATCAATAATCAAAAGTCTCCCCAAAATGGCACCTAGTAGCTGTCAATTGCAAGTAACTACTTAGCTAGGGATGTGGCCTCCTGAGTCATACATTGTTTATTTATGTATGTATTTTCTATATTCTTTGTTTACATTCCAAATAATTTTTCCTTTCCTGGTTTACCCCTCCCCCTAAGTCCCATAAGTCCTCTTCCCTCCACCAGTTCCCCAATCAACCTGCTCCCACTCCTCTGTCCTGGCAATCCCCTGTAATGCTGCATCAAGCCTTTCCAGGACCCAGGCCCTCTCCTTCCTTCTTCTTAGGAATGATTTGATAAGTGGATTGTGTTTTGGGTATTCTGTGCTTCTGGGCTAATTTTCACTTTTCAGTGACTGCATTCCATGTGTGATCTATTGTGAATGAGTTACCTTACTTATTATGATATTTTCCAGTTCCAACCATTTGCCTAAAAATTTCATGAATTCATTGTTTTTAAATGCTGAGTAGTATTCCATTGTGTAAATATACCACATTTTCTGTTTCCATTCCTCCATTGAGGGACATCTGAGTTCTTTCAAGCTTCTGGCTATTATAAAAAAAGGCTGCTATGACCATAGTGGAGCATGTGTCCTTATTGCATGCCAGGAAATCCTCTGGGTATATGCCCAGGTGTGGTATAGCAGGGTCCTCTGGAAGTGTCATGCCCAGTTTTCTGAGGAACTGCCAGACTGATTTCCAGAGTGGTTCTACCAGCTTGCAATCCCACCAGTAGTGGAGGAGTGTTCCTCTTTCCCCACATCCTCACCAACACCTGCTGTCTCATGAGTTTTTTTTTCATTTCCCTTAAGTTTATTTCACCACGGTAATAGCTAAACAATTAAGGCACAGACTCAGTGAAGAAGCTACAAAAAATGAAGAAAGAGGACATGGATGAGTTCATAAGATTTCTCTGCAGGTGATAAGAAGAGAAAATGCATGAGTCCAAGGGGTCTGTAGAAAACCTGAAAAATCCAGGGATAGGGTCTTTTAATCTAACCAGTTACTCTTTTTTTGGCTTGGTTGCTTTTATTTTTTTTTCTTACTGACAGGCTTTGGGTCTAAGTTCTAGGTATGACTGGCATTAATAACATGCATCCCCAGATTCCACCCAGCATTTAGGTTCCTTTCTTTTTTTTCCCCTCTTTTTCCCAGGGATGCAGGGATGGTTCAATATACGGAAATTCTGAGTTTTATCCAGTGGACAAAAGATAGCCTTTTCAACAAATGGTGCTGATTCAATTGGAGGTCAGCATGCAGAAGAATGAGAATCCTTGTACTAAGCTCAAATCCAAGTGGATCAAGGACCTCCACATAAAACTAGACACACTGAAACTAATAGAAAAGAAACTGGGGAAGACCCTTGAGCACAAGGGTACAGAATGAAATTTCCTGAAGAGAACACCAATAGCTTATGCTCTAAGATCAAGAATTGACAAATGGGACCTCATAAAATTACAAAGTTTCTGTAAGGCAAAGGACACCATCAGAAGGACAAAATGGCAACCAACAAATTGGGAAAAGATCTTCACCAACCCCACATCCTACAGAGGGCTAATATCCAATATATACCAAGAACTCAAGAAGTTAGGCCCCAGAAAACCAAATAACCCTTTTAAAAGTGGGGAACAGAGCTAAACAAAGAATTTTCACCTGAAGAACTTCAGATGGATGAGAAGCATCTTAAGAAACGTTCAACATCATTAGTCATTAGGAAATTGCAAATTAAAACAACCCTGAGATTTCACCTTGCACCACTCAAAATGTATTCTTAAGTCATACATTTTATCTTCTATGGTCTGGAAAAATATTCAAATAGTCACCACTAGTACGAGCTAATCGACTCAGAGAATTAGTCCAGGTGGCTACAACCCACACCATCTGCTTTGGATCCACTTTCCAGTCTGCTGTCCTGGATTTCTCTGCCATTGGCATCATGTCTTGGAAACTGTCCCTCTGCCAGGCACCAACAGATTGATTACCTATTTGGACAGTCTGCTCTGCTTTGGACAATCACTGCAACATGTGCAGCTTCTCAAATTACCCTGCCCAGCACCCGTGACCAGCTGTAAGTGGTGTCTCACCTTACTTTGCAGCTCACAGGACACTTTCTGTGCCCATTTGGGGGAGGGGCATTGAGAGGATCCACTGCTATGCTCCTAGACTGGACAAATTCTGTGTTCAAATTGTTGTTGGAAACCCTGACTCAGTTGATGTATTAGTTGTATGTTACAATACTCAAAATCATATAAGATAAAGTATGAATCCTAAAGGGATATAAACATGATGACTAGGACACTTACTCCCAAACACAATGATGTCATGACAGGAAAATTTGACTCAGATCAGAAGAATCGCTGTGATATGTTTAAGATAGAATAGCAGCATATTTGCTGAATTGTTTTTATGTTTTGTTTAGTTTAAAAGCATCACCAGAAAGACAATAATAATTTGAGAATCTATTGGGTTTGAGTGAATTTGAAAATATGAAATATTTCAGTGTTTGCCTTTGGAATTTCTTTTTTTTTAATTTTTATTTTCTATATTCTATGTTTACATTCCAAAGGCTTTCCCCTTTCCCAGTTACCCCCACCATACGTCCCATAATTCCTCTCCCCCCCAACTATTCCCCAATCATTCCCCTTCCCCCCACGGTAAGCAGGACAGCCTCAGACATACTTCCACCTAGTTTTCAGTGAAAAAAAAAAAACCACAATTGCATATTAGCTGATTGTCTGTCAAACACAGAGATCTCTGGGTGGTTTGTTTTGTTTTTCTTTTTGTTTGTTTGTTTGTTTGTTTGTTTGTTTGTTTTGCTGGCTTTCTGAGTGATTCGTTCTGCTATGGAATGAATGGGCAGGAAGCTGCTCTTTGCCACTCATTGGTACCCTCTAGCATTAGTGCATCTTCTGTAACGAAGTCAGTACTGCCCACAGAACCCAAATCATTGAATTTTTTCTTGCTATTTTACTGTAGTTTTTGACCTTTAAGCTGTTTGGGGACTTTAGTGTCCATATCTGTAATTGGATTGGTTGACACAGTCTTTCAAAAGCTGTGATGTTTGCATGAAGTTGTTAGAGTGACTCTGGTTTTACAATCATATACAGCACAGTCACACACTTCACAAAGCCATTCTTTAGATTTCCTTCAATGGGCACCAAGCAGGGAAACACTACTCATGTGGATGTAAGCCTTCCTCTTTCAGAGTAGGTCCTCAGCTCAGCTCAGTGGAACACACTAAAAGATTACAATAGGAAAATTGTTTATATGACAAGTGTGATGGTTTGTATATCATTGGCCCAGGAAGTGACCTCATTAGGAGGTGTGGCCTTGTTGGAGTAGGTGTGTCAATGTGGGTGTGGGCTTAAAACCCTCACCCTGGCTGCCTGGAAGTCAGTCTTCTACTAGCAGCCTTCAGGTGAAGATGAAGAACTCTCAGCTCCTCCTGTACCATGCCTGCCTGGATGCTGCCATGTTTCTGCCTTGATGACAATGGACTGAACCTCTGAGCCTGTAAGCCAACCCCAATTAAATGTTGCCTTTTATAAAACATGCATTGGTCATGGTGTCTGTTCACAGCAGTAAAACCCTAACTAAGACAACAAGCTATGGTCCTTTCTTTTCCATTGAAATGTAGTTATTGCTTCATAACAGAGAAACTATCTTTAGCCATGTAACCATTGCTCAAGCAATCTATTTCTATGTACATACACACACACACACACACACACACACACATGTACACACACACATACACAAACACACACTTATAAGTGCTCATATGTAGGCTCATGTAGAGGCCAGAGGTCAAATTCATATTTTTCCTATTGCTAGATACTTTATTTCTTAATGCTTTATTATTATTATTATTATTATTATCATCATCATCATCATCATCATCATCATCATCATCATCAACAACAACAACAACATTATCATTATCATCATTATTATTTCAAAATTCTCCAAACATGGATCTGGCTAACAAACTAGCTTAATAGGGAGATTCAGAATATTCTTATCGTTGCCTATCAGCATTAAGGTTTCAGACACTCACTGCTCTTTCTGGCTGTTTAAATGAGAACTCTGTATTCAAATTCAGGTCCTTCTAAGTGCACACCAAATACTTTATCCATTAATTCAACCTCCCCAGCTACTGCTGTTTTAAAGCAGATAAAAATATACATATATGGAGTTTCATTTTATCAGTATCACTAGAAAACACCAAAGAAAGCATCACTCAATTGCTTTAAAATCATTTTCTCCTCCATTGAAATATTTGCATATTTATTCCTGGGAATATTGTTTGTTGTGAAGTGAATAACCTAATTTGCTTTCACAAATTGATTGAGGAACTCCATTATTACATTCACCCAGGTAGCATATGAATCTATTTAAAAGTCTCATATTTCCACTTTTGTTAGGATGGAGAAAAACTATTTTAAAGCCCCACCCAAATGTAGTGCGTGAATAATATGAAAATACAACACACAGCCTGTGATTCTGTCAGGAACTTCATTTTTTTCTTTAAGCATCAATATATTATATATTAGCAAATGTTTCACTGATAGATCTTATTTTTTATTAAAAGTATTTATTCATTTTACAATCCATTATCAGTCCTTCCTTTCCTTCCAGTACTTCCTCACACAAGTCCTTCCACCATTCCACCTTCCCTACTCTTTTGAGAAAGGGAAGCTCTTCTCTGGGTGTCAATAGCTCCACCCTTGCACATCAAGTCCCCATGTGACTAGATACATCGTCTCCCACTGAGGCCAGACAAGGCTATCCATTTGGGGGTGTGGGATCCCCAAGCACGCAGGCAGGCAGCAGGTTTGAGGACAGACTCTGCTCTGGTTCTTGAGGGGAGCCACATTAAGACCAAGCTGCTCATGTGCACATATGTGGAGGGAGCCTAGGTCCAGCCCATCCTCACTCTTTGGTTGGTGATTCAGTCTCTGGAGTCCCCAAAGGTCCAGGTTAGTTGACTCTGTTGGTCTTCCTGTGGAGTCCTTGTCCTCTTTGGCCCCCTTAATCTTTCTTCCAACTCTTCCTTAAGACTTCCTGGATGCTATCTAATGTTTGGGTGTGAGTCTCTATATCTCTTACCATTAGCTCCTAGGTGAAACCTATAATAGGATAGTTTGTTAAAATCAGCTTTATTGTTAAGAGTCAGAAACTGAACAGATAGAAGAAGATCAAACTAAACCCATGCCTCCTATCAGATCACTATGGAGTAAGAGTGGTCTTCAATAGCAACAAAAACAACAGAAAGTCAAGCCCACATACTCATGAAAGATGAACAATACTCTACTCAATGATACCTTGGTCAAGGAAGAAATAAAGAAAGAAATCAAAGACTTTTTAGAATTTAATGAAAATGAAGGCACAACATACCCCAAATTATGGAACACTATGAAAGCAGTGCTAAGAGAAAAACTCATAGCCCTGAGTGTCTCCAAAAAGAAACTGGAGAGAGCATACACTAGCAGTTTAATTGCACACCTGAAAGCCCTGGAACAAAAAAAAAGTTAATTCACCCAGGAGGAGTAGAAGACAGGAAATCATCAAACTCAGGGCTGAAATCAATCAAGTTGAAACAAAAACTCAGGGCTGAAATCAATCAAGTTGAAACAAAGAGAACCATACAAAGAATCAACAAAACCAGGAGGTGGTTCTTTGAGAAAATCAACAAGATAGATAAACCCTTAGACAGACTAATCAGAGGGCACAGAGACATTATCCAAATTAACAAAGTTAGAAATAAAAAGGGAGATATAACAACAGAAACTGAGGAAATTCAAAAAAATCATCAGATCTTATTACAAAAACCTATACTCAACACAACTGGAAAATATGGAAGAAATGGACAATTTCTTAGGCAGATACCAAATACCAAAATTCAAATAGATTATCTAAAGGGTCCCATAAGCCCTAAAGAAATAGAAGGGGTCATTGAAAGTCTTCCAACCAAAAAAAAACAAAAAACAAAAAAAACACAGGACCAGATGGTTTTAGTGCAGAATTCTATCAGACCTTCAAAGAAGAACTAACACCAATATTCTTCAAACTATTCGACAAAATAGAAACAGAAGGAATACTACCCAACTCGTTCTATGAAGCCACAATTATGCTGATACCAAAACCACATAAAGATCCCAAAAAAGAGAACTTCAGACCAATTTGCCTAATGAATATTGATGCAAAAATACTCAATAAAATTCTTGCCACCCAAATCCAAGAACACATCAAAACAATCATTCAACATGATCAAGTAGGCTTCATCCCAGAGATGCATGAAAGGTTCAATATATGGAAATTTATCAATGCAATACACTGCATAAACAAACTCAAAGAAAAAACACATAGTCATTTCATTAGATGCTGAAAATCATTTGACAAAATTCAGCATCCTTTCATGCTAAAAGTCTTGGAAAGAACAGGAATTCAAGGCCCATACCTAAACATAGTAAAAGCAATATACAGCAAACCAATAGCTAACATCAAACTAAAAGGAGAGAAATTTGAAGCAATCCCACTAAAACCAGGGACTAGACAAGGCTGTCCCCTCTCTCCATATCTTTTCAATATAGTACTTGAAGTTCTAGATAGACCTAATAGACAACATAAGGAGGTCAAAGGGATACAAATTGGAAAGCAAGAAGTCAAACTATCACTATTCGCAGATGATATGATAGTATACTTAAGTGACCCAAAAAGCTCCACCAGAGAACTCCTACAGCTGATAAACAACTTCAGCAAAATGGCTGGTTATAAAATCAACTCAAGCAAATCAGTAGCCCTCCTATACTCAAAGGATAAGCAGGCTGAGAAAGAAATTAGGGAAATGACACCCTACACAATAGCCACAAACAATATAAAGTACCTTGGTGTGACTCTAACCAAATGAGTGAAAGATCTGTATGACAAGAACTTCAGGTCTCTGAAGAAGGAAATTGAAGAAGACTTCAGAAAATGGAAAAATCTTCCATGCTCGTGGATTGGCAGGATTAATATAGTAAAAATGGCCATCTTTCCAAAAGCAATCTACAGATTCAGTGCAATCAATCCCCATCAAAATCCCAAATCAGTTCTTTACAGAGTTAAAAAGAGCAATTCTCAAAATTCATCTGAAACAACAAAAAACCCAGGATAGCTAAAACTATTCTGAACATTAAAAAAGTTCTGGGGGAATCAGTATCCCAGACCTCAAGCAATACTACAGAGCAATAGCATTAAAACTGCATGGTATTGGTACAGTGCCAGGCAGGTAGATCAATGGAATCGAATTGAAGACCCAGAAATGAACCTCCACACCTATGGTCACTTGATCTTTGACAAAGGAGCTAAAACCATCCAATGGAAAAAAGATAGCCCTTTCAACAAATGGTGCTGTTTCAACTGGAGGTCAGCATGCAGAAGAATGCAAATCAATCCATTCTTATCTCCTTGTACTAAGATCAACTCCAAGTGGATCAAGGTCCTCCACATAAAACCAGACACACTGAAACTATTAGAAAAGAAACTGGCAAGACCCTTGAGGACATGGGCACAGGGGAAAAGTTCCTGAACAGAACACAAATAGCTTATGCTCTAAGATTAAGAATTGACAAATGGGACCACATAAAATTACAAAGCTTCTGTAAGGCAAAAGACATTGTCAATTGGACAAAACAGCAACCAACAGATCTTGGGAAAAGATCTTCAACAACCCTACTTCTGACAGAGTGCTAATATTCCATATATATAAATAACTCAAGAAGGTAGACTCCAGAGAGCCAAATAACCCTATTAAAAATTGGGATACAGAGCTAAACAAAGAATTTTCACCTGAAGAATTTCAAATGGCTGAGAAGCACATTAAGAAATGTTCAACATCATTGGTCATTACAGAGATGCAAATCAAAACAACCCTGGGATTTCACCTCACACCAGTCAGAATGGTAAGATTAAAAACTCAGGAGACAGCAGGTGTTGGTGAGGATGTGGAGAAAGAGGAATACTTCTCCTCTTCTGGTGGGATTGCAAACCGATAAAACCACTCTGGAAATCAGTCTGTAGGGTCCTCAGAAAACTGGGCATGACACTTCCGGAGGACCCTGTTATACCACTCCTGGGCATAAGGACACATGCTCCACTGTGTTTATAGCAGCCTTATTTATAATAGCCAGAAGCTTGAAAGAACCCAGATGTCCCTCAATGGAGGAATGGATACAGAAAATGTGGTATATTTACACAATGGAATACTACTCAGCAATTAAAATAATGAATTCATGAAATACTTAGGCAAATGTTTGGAACTAGAAAAGATCATCCCAAGTGATATAACCCAGTCACAAAAGAACACACATGGAATGCAGTGCTAAGTGGATATTAGCCTAGAAGCTCTGAATACCCAAGACACAATTAACATATCAAATGATTCCCAATAATTGGTCCTGGCAAGCCTTGATGCAGCAATGTAGGGGATTACCAGGACAGAGAAGTGGGAGGGGGTTGATTGGGGAATGGGTAGAGGGAAGAGGGCTTATGGGACTTTTGGTAAGGGGGAAACCTAGAAAGGGGAAATCATTTGGAATGTATACAAGAATGTAGAAAGTAAAAAAAAAGGTCAGAAAGTGGAAAAAGAGGAACACTCCTCCATTGCTGATGGGATTGCAATCTGGTACAACTACTCTAGAAATCAGTCTGGTGGTTATAATAGCCAGAAGCTTGAAAGAATCCAGATGTCCCTCAATGGAGGAATGGATACAAAAAAAAATGTGGTATATTTACACAATGGAGTACTATTCAACCATTAGAAACAATGAATTCATGAAATTCTTAGAGAAATGGATGTAGCTGGAGAACATTATACTAAGTGAGGTAACCCAGTCTCAAAAGAATACCCATGGTATGCAGTCACTGATAAGTGGATATTAGCTTAGAATCTTGGAACACAAAAGACACAATCCACATACCAAATGATGTCTGACAATAAGGAAGGAGTGGACCCTGGTTCTGGAAAGGCTCAGTGCATCAGTGTAGGGGAATACTGAATAGGGAAGTGGGAAGGGGTGGATGGGGGAACATGGGAGTGGAAAAGGGCATGTGGGACCTTTGGGAGGCAGGGAACCAGGAAAAGGGAAATGAAGTGTAAATAAAGAATATATCCAATAAAAAAAGAAAGAAACTGGAAACAACCTAGATGTCTTTCAACTAAGAATGGATACTGAAAATGTGGTATATGTACACTAGAATACTAATCAGCTATTTAAAATAAGGACGCTGTGAATTTTTCAGGTAAATGTATAAAAATAAAAGAATCATCCTGAGTGAGGTAACCAAGGACCAAAAGTACATGCATGACATAAACTTAGCATAACTGTCTGCCAATAGACATTATTATCTTAGGCTTTTATATAATAAAAATGTACTGTAAGTCAATGACTCCAAACTAGTTACAGTGTTTTGTAGGACAATAATTATTTTATAACTTTTATCAAATGAATGCAAGCTAACTTTAATTCCAGAAGTAATAGGTTTATGAAGATGAGAGTATCCATTATGAAATATCTGCTATCTTTTAAATCTGAATTTTCCCCTATAAGAAAGCTACTATTTTAAAAGTTATGAGGTTGTGGGTCCTTATCTACCTTAACTTATTTTTGTTAAGTTTTGTAGCTGCAGTGATGTTAAACTTTCTAACACTGAGGCTGTATTTCTTTGATAAGAAAGATACATTGACACCACCTAAAGAATAGTTTCATGCCTAGCCTTATTATAATTTGTTATGTGATGTTAAGTTGATACCCTTGAGAGGTCTGCTGATTTTTTCTCAAGGAAACAGAGGATAATTAGATCTAGAGGACAGGGGAGGTGGTGGTAGGGACTAGGAGCAGTAGAGGGAGGGAAAATTTAGGTCATGATCAGAGAAAAATAAATAAAAATGAAACCCAAAGAAGTAAAAGTGAATAGATATTGTAATCACATGTTATATGCCTTTTTAAACTTAATATCAATACTAATTTAAATGTTTATGGAAAAGATTTACTTAGATTTCTAGCTATTGCAATCCCTTACTCCCCTTGACCCATAAATAGGGATCTCTGTGTTATTACATTTTGGGATGATATACTGAAATATTGAAGTCTTTATTCTATTTTCTTTATCATATTTCAATTATATATTCTATAAGACTTATCCTACATAAGTAATACAGATAATTCATGAGAGACTTTTAATATAAAAATGTGCAGGTGGATAGCATTTTGGATGGAGATAAAACATGATTAATACAGTTAGAAGAAAGCTCTGTGTCTGCCAGAGAAGGATATGGCAAGTTAAGGGAGAAAAGCACCCTAAAAAGCTGACAAATTAAAAAAAAATACTGATACTAATCCAGCAGCAGAATACGCAGTTAAAATAAGAAAGTATAATAAAAGTCTTACAAACAGAGTTTGTGGGTACCAACTATACAGTAAGTAACCCATCAGGATCCCCAAGGAAACCCAAGGAAGGCAGGGTAGATCTTAGAATGGAATTGGCTGCTGGATTATCCTGAGCTTTTCATACTGTAAAGTGAATTGTTTCCAGGGAAATTAGTCTTATGAGATAGACACAGAAAGAGAGAAGAGAACATTCCAAACTTGAAAATGTCAAGGGAATCATCATCAAAGTGTGATGTCGTGATGTCATGGGGAGATGAACTTTCAGAGATAGACAGTGACTGTGAGTTAGAATTCACACTCTTTCCTTATCTCAAAGACCACCTTCTCAGCAACCATTAAGCTAAAGTGTCTAGGAAAGAAGGGGTACCTAAAACAGACCATATTGGTGAATACATTTGATAGGACATGAATTGGTTTTGATAAATAAGGAAGACAAGACAGAGTTGTTACTTCATGTTGTATCTATCCATCACAGGATTGTTTCCGCACCATACTTAAGAATCATTTCATGCTCAGATTAATTTAAAGTGGTACATTGGATGAGGACTTGACACAAAACACTTGAAAAATACTAACAAACTTTTAGGACTTATACTTTACGATTTTAGAACTCACTGAAATATGACAATAATTAATATAACATATTAAAATAGATACACATATATATATAAATCAATGCCATCAAATGTAGGGTCTAAGAAAATCAGAACTTTTAACTTTTAACCAACTAAAATTTGAAAAATATCCAAAGAAAATTGAATGAAGGTAAGACTGAATATTTCTGGGATGTCTGGATGACTGCATGTAAGATAATGAGATTGGAGTTCTTCCTCACATGACATTCATATACTGACTCAAAGTGCATCATGACCATATATATATGGTCATGATACAATTTGTATATATGTATATATATGCTTATATATATATATACATATATATATACATACATACATACATACATAAAGTTAAACCCACTAGTTCTCCTAGAAAAAAAATATGAGAACAGATCTCTATGCTTGGGTTTAGTCTTGAGTTTTTGTATATGACATTAAAAGTACAAAGACTGAAATTAAATGTTGTTGAATAAGCTTCATCAAAATGTAAGCTCGTGTTTTAATGAGAATCATATATTGTGTGTGGTATATAAAGTTATTAAATAGAAGAAAAGCATTTTCAAGTCATTTATCAGTAAATATATAAAGTGCTCTTACAATTGAACAACAAAGATATTTTCATTAAAAATAGCAGATTTGAATATGATCTCTCCAAGAAAATATAAATGTAACCAACAAGTACATGAAATATATGAAAGATATAAAATTTTATAGATTGTAATAAAATTTATATTTAAAACTACAATTCACATATCTGCATCAAAAGTTACACTACAAATATGTACAAATTTTTATGTTAAGTAAACCAAATCTGTTTAGAAATTTATGATTTTAATAAAATCCTTTCAGCTCTTTGGGCAGGTATCCTTTTTACTACATCAAAGACATGGTCATGAAAAAAATACAGAGACAGAGAAATTAAAATTAGAGAAATGGACGGAGCTGGAGAACATCATACTAAGTGAGGTAACCCAGTCTCATGCAGTCACTGATAAGTGGATATTAGCCTAGAATCTTGGGATACCAAAGACACAATTCACATACCAAATGATGTCTGACAAGAAGAAAGGAATGGACACTGGTGCTGGAAAGGATCAAAGCATCAGTGTAGGGGAATACCAGTACAGGGAAGTGGGAAGGGGTGGATGAGGGAGCAGGGGGAGGGAAAAGGGCATGTGGGACCTTAGGGGGGTGGGGAAACAAAAAAAGGGAAATGAAATGTAAATATAGAATATATCCAATAAAAAAAATTTCCAAGATGGAGTACACCCTTTTTAAAACTGTGTCTATACCACTCTCTGTATTTCTTCATTTCCTGATATTTAATCCCTAATTTCATTTTAGATTTCATTAATTTGTATAATTTTTTATCTTTTAATAAGAGTTTGTTTACCTTGTCTAATAAAAGGTTCAAAAGACCAAAAAAAAAAAAAAACTGGAAGATGAAGAAACATTTCCCCCCTCAGAATGCCTTTTCCAATATTTGCTCTATCCAGTTTTTGTTGTAGTAGGAATGGAGAACAGCATAATTATGTAAATTTAAACTATTTTTGGAGATAAGATCTCTAGCTCCCAATTGGTGTTGAACTACTGATGTTGCATCACAGCTATGATCATCCTCCTTGTACCTCTCAAGTGGTAGAACTACAGGTGTGGTTCAACAGATTTAATTTATATGTTACTAGTACTGTGATTCAAACTGAAGACCTCATGCATGCAAAGAAACCATCCTACCCAATAAGCTATAATTCCAGACCACCTTTTTTTTCTATTTTTAAATGTATTTTGAGACAGGGGGTGAGGAGCATCTGAGGGGTGAATACAAACAAGGTAATATATTGTACATGAGAAAATGTCACAATAGAACCCACTCTAAATCCCTTTAATTGAATAAAAATGAAGGAGCATAGATATTACCGTATACTGCCATGCCTGATGCCTTCTGTCCTAAGGTCATTTGAAATTGTGATGAGTATATATCCTTTAGTTTAGTGTTAGTTGAATAAATGTGTAGATTCATTATTTAGGACATGCAAGGGTGAGAGAAAATCAAGTTATATACTTTGCCTTTGATCAACCTTGGGCAAAATGTCTAGATAGAGGACTAAATAAAGACTCCTTTAGAACTGTGCTTAACTTCAGAAGAGAGGGGAAATGATTCTCACCTGAGACCTTCAGCAAATGAATAAACAGCATGGGTCCGATTGGGAAGCTGCTCTGTCATAGTCAGAGGGCAGCAGTTATTAACCAGTCTTTGAAGAGATTATGTTATTTCCACCTCTCCTGATGAGCAGAAAAATCGATGGAAAAGAAATGAGTTGCCCAAAATAGACCCAATGATGATGTTATTTGTGAGGTCCTCGGGTGTAAATGGAATTGGTGACAGACTCCGTTGTGTCTGGACACTGCAGAGTTAAGGTAGCAGATGAGGATATGAGTCTCTTAAATGCAGTGATGAGATGCAGCCCTTGCTCATCTGGATATTAAATCTGAGTTCAATGGGAAAAAGAGATAGAGTTGCAGCCACGTTAGAAGTTAGAATGTGAAGGCTCTCTTGTTACAGGTAAAGGAATTACCAAGATACACAACAAGGTTTCCCTTTTGTCTAACCACCGTGGTTTTCAATCAGGCATTTTACATTTATGGATATAGATACTTAGCAATGTTTGGGAATGCTTTTTGACATTCCAGCTGACAAGGAAGTTTCTACTGTCACTTGGTGTGCAGCCTCCAGGATTGCTAAATAGGACAGCACAGTGTCATGTCTGTTTTTGCTTTTTGTCCTCAAGAATAAATGTAGTAGAGCTTAAAGAAAGCTCAGCCAGGAGAGGGCTTGCCCTGAAAGCATGAGGACCTCAGTTAGATATTAAAAAAGAAAAAAGAAAAAAAAGAAAATGTAATACATGCATAGTAGCTGTCTTAGATAGGGTTTTACTGATGTAAACAGACACCATGACCAAGGCAACTCTTATAAGGGCAACATTTAATCTGGCTTGATTTACATGTTCAGAGGTTCAGTCCATTATCATCAAAGCAGGAACAGGGCAGCATCCAGGCAGGCATGGTGAAGGAGTAGCTGAGAGTTCTACATCTTCATCTGAAGG
Organism: Apodemus agrarius; assembly: GCA_964023405.1. Classification (NCBI taxonomy): domain Eukaryota; kingdom Metazoa; phylum Chordata; class Mammalia; order Rodentia; family Muridae; genus Apodemus; species Apodemus agrarius. The sequence goes on along the minus strand of OZ030020.1, from coordinate 14,953,110 downwards.
ATGTTAGCAGAATACTAACTTCCAGGCCACTAGGAGGAGGGTCTTATAGCCCACACCCACAGTGACACACCTACTCCAACAAAGCCACACATTATAATAGTGCCACTACCTTAGCAGAGCATATGCAAATAATCACAGTGGCATATTCTTAGAACTGTAACACTAGGGAGGCATAACCCTATCTAAGACAGCTACTATGCATGTATTACATTTTCTTTTTCTTTTTTCTCTTTTTCTTTTATAATATCTAACTGAGGTCCTCATGCTTTCAGGGCAAGCCCTCTCCTGGCTGAGCTTTCTTTAAGCTCTACTACATTTATTCTTGAGGACAAAAAGGTCTGTTGGCAGCTTAGCTCCAAGCTTAATGTGCTCCCCATGAACTGACTTCCAAGCCAGTGAGAGAGAAACTGTCTTGACAATTAAAGCAATAACACAGAGAGACATGCACACACACACACACACACACACACACACACACACACACACACAGAGAGAGAGAGAGAGAGAGAGAGAGAGAGACAGAGAGACAGAGAGACAGAGAGACAGAGAGACAGAGAGACAGAGAGACAGAGAGAGACAGAGACAGAAACAGAGACAGAGGGACAGAGAGAGACAGAGACAGAGACAGAGACAGAGAGAGAACTGCATGGATAGCTTTGGAAGGCACCCCCTCCCTATGAAGAATGAATAGATAAATTTTAAAATTAAATTATTATAAAATCTTAAGGCAATTCAGTATCTTGAATTAAAAAAGAGATAACTAGTATGGTTTTCTATATCTCTTGATGTGCTAGCCCAGTATGTCCTATGACTCAGTGTATGCTGGATAGGTTTTTCTCTGATATTCCCCAACTACAGTGCAATTGTGGTAGATTCCATTTGATCAAATTATATTTCCTGATATTTGAAGAAAGGCTAATGATGGACTGTTGTCTCTTCTCACCTGTCTAAGTAATAAACCTGCATAATGTAACTTGTGGTGTAGGTATGTTTCTGTCTTACTAGACTTGAACCAATCTGTTACCAGTTCACAGTAAAACAGCCCCCAATAGTGAATAAGTAAGTAAGTAAATACATACATACATACATACATACATACATAGGTACATACATACATAAAATAAATTTTGAAATTGAATTACTATGGAATCTTCAGGAAATGCAACATCTTGAGGGAAAGGGTAGCTATTGACTGTGATTACAGTGACAGTGCCTTTAATTCCAGCACTCAAAACGCAGAGACAGAGGCAGGCAGATCTCTGTAAGTACCAGGCCATCCTGACCTACATAATAAATTTCAGGCCAGTCAGGGCTACATAACCTGTTTTGTTGCTTGAATGAATGAAAATGGTTCTCATATGGAGAGTTTAGTCTGTGGACACTTGACCTATAGATGTGGGCATATTATAGCACAAGGGGACCAAAAATGAAGTATCTGATGAAATCAAATAGAAATATAACTTAAACTTCTGTTACATTAACAAGTCTGGGCACTGTGAGTTTAAGTCAATTTTCCATACTCTAACAACTGACAAGATGACAGGAAGGACTCACATATAAGCTGTTTGAGTACTCAAGAATATTATGGTTTTATAATGTGCCCCTGTAATGAATATAGATAAATGCCTTGCAATTCCCTGCTCCCCTAGAAGTGTAATTGAACAGATTTCCTAAAGTCAGTTCTAAAGCTTCTCTGTCTGCTGCCATTTGTCACTGCGTCAAGGTGTGTTACATAGTATAGTGTACCATTTTACCCGATTGCAATGAGTCATTTGTCTTGCTCAATACTTCTGCCACACTATCAATACTGAATCCTCATCAGGAATCCTCAAGGGTATCCTGTTGTTACCCTGTGTCGTGGAGATCCTGAAGCTTTGGAACAGCAAGATCAGCCCAGTCATATTGTCCAGCAGTTCATAGATGGAGTAGATGTTGGGCTGAGTCAAGTCAAAGCACTGGACGAGGGTCTGTGTAGCTGAGTTGGCCAACCTGCAAGCCCTCCTGCCCTCATGTCACTGGGGCCAGTCCCCTGCATCCATACCATCAGCTCTCTACATTAAAATTTATAGTGGTAGGAAAATTCTAACTGTGAAATAGCACTGAAAATAATTTTATCGTTGAGGGTCACTACAATATGAGAAACTGTATTAAAGTCTTACAATATTAGGAGTGTTGAAAACTATGCTCATAAACTATTTTGTATTGTTTTGTCTTCTATGTATAGTGTTAGGAGTGAACTCTGTTATTACTTAATCTGTCTTGAATTACTAAGAATGACCATAACAGCATTTAGCTATACAATCTTTACATGATTATTAAAGATGCAATACTTTATAAATGTTGAGTTAGCTCATAGTATTTATTATTTATGTGGCCTTCTCCAAGCATCTACAGCAAATAGACATCACATACATTGAGTTTTGTTTTACAGAATAAATGTTGAATGCTTGTGAATAATTTATCCATCTCTATGGTTTTGTGGTAACAATTTTAGATAATTCAATTTAAATGTGTTTGAAACATTTAAACTTTATTTTCTTAAAGCCCTTTTAAAGGCTGATGAGAGAGCTCACCATGAAATACACTTTTTAAGCTTGATGAACTGAGTTCCATCCAGGCATCTAAATGTTGTAAGGAGAGAATGCTACATACACACCATGCCCTCCCTCCCAAGACACCACAATCTGAGGGTTGCTTACTATTTTGTTTGTTTGTTGGATATCCCATGTACATGACAACCACTGTATAGTATCAAAAAAGACACCCCTGGCCATGCCTGGAGTTAGCTATTGAATTTTCCATTTCTGATTTTACTAAATAAATGTGCTGATAGGGTTTGCAGAAGATAAGCAGCAAAAAAAATTATGAAAACCCCGAGTGGGAGGTAAATAGAGGCTTCTCAAAGATCCTGTTGAAAGAGTATTAAAATATGTAGATGCTGCAAATATTTATAGCATTTCTATTGTTCAAATTAAATGCACTATCATAATCATTCCACTTCTAGAGTTTATTATTTTCTACTTAAATACAAACTTTATTAGGCAGTGACATGTGATATTACTTTTCCACATTGCTCTTCACATGGGAAATAAAACTGCATTATGTACCGAGTAAATAAATGTTGTATAAGCTAACAAAATGCATGGAAATAATTTCATAAATAAATATTCAGTTTAAATTGTTATGAATTTATTTGCAAATGTTATAAATATTTATAACAAAGATTAGTTTATTATAATAAAACATTTTGCCAATAAAAGATAAAAGTCACATTGACAAACTATTAAACCTTAAAACTACCTTTAGAAGGAATAGCTAGAAACTCTAAAAGTTACTGGAGATAATTTTTCTCATTATAGTTGACTTGGCTGGTAATACCTGACCTTAGAGCATTTCAAGGCTGCTTCCAGTTTCAGGTTCCTTGCATTGAAAGACTCTATCAGAATTGCAAGGCATTGAATTCAAGTTCCTGAAGTCACAAATTGTAGAATTGACTTCGTTTAATATTAAAAACATAAACTATATTACTTCCTTGTCAAACCTCATCAGCATTATTTTTATTAGAAATTAAATTATCAGGAACAAATAAAGCCTGTGCATTCCAAAGTATTTTCTGACATACTTTTTAGCAGATTGCTTCTAAGTGTTAGACTAGTTTGCATTTCCCGGTATTCAGACACTAAGGCTGAATGTCAAAACGCTTAATTGCTGATTAATTTTATACTTCACAGCACTTAATAACACAATATTTGCAGCTACAAAGTTTCCTGTGCTCTTCTTATATATCTACAGATATCCCTATATATAAAGATAGAGCTGGATTCATTAGAAATTAATTAATAAAACAATTAATTCTGATTCTAATTGCAATTTTGAAAACATTTTACACCCTTGATTCCCTCCCCTCCCCTTCTTCCTCCATCTCCAACACAACTGTTTCAATGTCACATTTTCCTTTCCCCTTAGCTCACAGTGTTCACGAAGTGCTGCCATTATGGGTATGGGTACTGAAGCATCTCCTAGGATTCTTTAACAACTGTATGTTGCTAGTGGGCTATTAATTAACTGGGAAACTGGAGAGCATATGTCTAGAATCATTTAGATTATACATTCACAATTTATTTGCTCTGGACTGTGAATACAAGTTCAATAACAAAGGGAAAAATTACTTAACGCTTAGCCTTGTCATAAATTAATAAATGTCAAACATTGATAATGTACAGTCTGTTGAGTTAGGATCTTCAGATATATAGAATTCAGCATTGGATATTGTTAATATCTTCCAAACATACTTCTTACAAAACATTTGTTGAGTTCTGATGCATTTACTTTTCTGAAATGCAGTTCAAAAATTTATTCATTTATTATTTAGCAAAATAAATCAAGTTTCTGCTCTATGCAAGGCATTCTATAAAGATCTACTTTAACAATGCTGTCTTGACAAACACATTTCCCAAAGTAATCTTTCAGTGATTTTGTATTTATCTTAAATAATACACAAATGCAATTACAATATTGTATAGAACATGGATCCTAAATTTTATAATGTGTATGAATCCAATAGCAATCCTTCTTTTCATGTTTCTTTTTACAGTTGTCATTAGATAAGAAGAGTTCTTTTTAACACATGGTTTCTTGATGTTCCTTGACCCATCTACACTTTTATAATCATGCCCTAAGATTTTTCTATTTGAGGATTTTGTACATGCATGCAATGTGACTGGAACCACCCTTGATTCCCTCCCCTCCCCTTTGTCCTCCATCTCCAACACAACTGTTTCAATGTCACATTTTCCTTTCCCCTTAGCTCACAGTGTTCACAAAGTGCTGCCAGTATGGGTATGGGTACTGAAGCATCTCCTAGAGCATGGATAGTCCCTCAGAGGCCACATCCCTGAGTAAAACCATCTCTCCCTTCTTCAGCACTCACCAGTTAATAGATACCCAGTTAAGGGTAGAATTTCATGATTACCTTCCTTCTTGAATGTGGGAATTTTGTCTGGCTTGAACCTGTGCAGATTCAGTGCACAATTCATATTCTATACAATATTGTAATTGCAGATTTCACTGCAATCTCCGGGAATTCATGTGTGCACAGCTACCCTGTTATGTCCTAAAAACACTAGTTCATTGTCTTTTCCAGTGCCTCTGGCTCTTACAATTGTCCTGCCTACTTTTCCACAATGATCCCTGAGCCTTGCAAAAAGGGAGTATGATGTAGATGTCCCATAGGGAATTGATAAGCTCTCTTTTCATGCTAGTCAGTTGCAGGTTGCTGTGTTAATTTACATCTACCATGAAAAGAAGCTTATTGGGTGAGGGTTGAAATGTAAACTGATATGTGAGTGTAAGGATAAGTCATTAGGAGTTATTACTATTATGTCCATTTGACAGAAATTAGTTCACTTGACTCTCTCCTCTGGCATATGACCTATTTAGCCCTGAAGATGGTCTTATATATGGGTTAACTCTTGCAGGTAAGGCCATGAATCTTTTGAGAAAGTGGTTGGTTCCTGGCATAATATTAATCTACTATGGCACCAATGGAAACATCTTACAAGACTGGTCATTGTTGACTTGAAGCAATTAAATACTGAAATACAGGAATTTTTAAAAGAAAATGGGTGAAACTGGCTCTAAGAGGTAGAGGTACTGGTGTCAAGTCACCAATCAGCATCATCACTATGGCAAAGTTGCAATGTTTTTTGAACTCTTGTTCTCAAAGCACACTCCCACAATCTCTCTTCTACTACATGGTAAATCCTTCCCTCCTTTCCATCTTGAGGCATCATTATGTGATATATTCTCCATTGGGTTCTTACAATTAAACTCTTTGTCTTCAATGCATTAAACCAAGTTTAAAGTTTTCATATTTAATGTAATGTAACATTGATAATAGAGTGTAAAAGAACAATTAAGAATAAATAGATTACCAGTAAGGATTTTCAAAATTTTTGTCAATATACAAGTGGATGAAATATAATGAGACATGTTGAGAATCAAGCAGACAATTCCATTCCATTAACCAAGATACCCCAATGAGCAGCCATTTTGCTATCAGCAAACATCCAAATTTCTAATAGGTCAAAAATTTCATTTGTTCTTTAGCAATTTTGTTGTGTGTTAGTAAAGTTTTGCTTAATCATTTTAACATATCACATCCTGGATACGCTAAATGAATGATGATGTTTAAATCAATATAGCAGTATTTTCCTGTGGTAAAAATATTGAAAAAATATATATGGAACTATGATTAAGATAACTCAGAAAATCAAGCCTGACATATGGTTGAGTTCTGTTGGAAATATAAGTAACAATGGAAAAATGTAGATACTAAAGTAATATACCAGTGGGATGTTTGTGGATAAATCTGTTCATTATTAGCAAAAAATAATTTGGTTAAATTGTTTTCTTATCTCTGTTTATCAGAAAAGTAATTTGACCTTTCTATTCCAGTGTTCTTGTACAATGATAAAATTAAAAGATTCATCATATACTGACCTAGGATTTTGTTTTTTGGTTTTGTTTTGTTCTGCTTTTTGTTCCTTCCTCTATGGCCTTTGTCTTTAGGTTCCTGCCTGGAATTCCTGTCGTGATTTCCTTTTAGGAAGCACTATAATTGTAAGTTGAAATAAGCACATCCCTTTCTAAGTAGCTTTTGTTCATGGTTTTTCTTTTTCTTTCTTTGTTCCCTTCTATTCTTTCTTTCCTTCATTCTTTCTTTCCTACTTTCTATCCTTCTCTTTCTTTCTTTCTTTCTTTCTTTCTTTCTTTCTTTCCTTCTTTCTCTCCTTCCTTTTTAAATCACAGTTCTAAAAACCCTGAGATCAACCTCAATGTATGTAAAAATTTTAATTCTGTTAGAAAGTCTATTGTCTACATTGGAAGTTTTTTCACTCATATTTGGCATTGGTTTACTTCAGGAAAGAAGTAATCACCTTGAGTTTTCACCTTCTGTGATTTGAGTAAGTGTGGAACAATTTACTATACTTTGAACCACGTGAAGATTCCAAATTCTTAATTTTTACTATTCCTACTTTTTTTCATAAAAGGAAATCACTAACACATACTTTTTGAATTAGTTGAACTAAATAGAGAACATAATAAGTTCTGAGGAACTTAATAACTCACATTCTAAATGCTAAATAAATTTAAGGTTTATAAAATACTAAGACAGCATTAACCAGACAGCGCAGGTCAGGTGTACATATAAACTTATAGTGGTTGTGAGGACTTAAACAAGTTCTGTATAAGTTAAAGCCAGATACAATCCCAGCATAGAGATGGAGAGAGAGACGGATGTGAAGTCCCACCCCTAGTTAGGTAGTTGTGATTGACAGCTGCTGGGAGCAGAGGTGTCCATTGTCTTTAAGCACATTCCCCCAGTACACTCTCAACCTAGCTCTAGTGTAATGCCACACATGCAAAAGTATGTGGGCAGCATGTCCTGTGCATGACAGATTAAACAGTAAACGAGAATACAAAGTTGGTTGCATGCGCAAGATTGGGTGGCTCTAAAAGAAATTTAGGGAAGGAGAGAAATATAATAAAAATACCATGTGAAAAATTATTAAGGAACTAAAAAAACTCACAAAATAAAATAATGAGCAACAGAAGGGATTTAAAATAAGAAAGTTACCAAATTTTGCTTCATAGAAAATACATCCCCACGAGGCCTCAAATATCAAGGATATAAGTGCAGACTTGCAAAATACTCTGCAGCTTTTAAACAATGGAAAGTCTAATTAAAAGTCTGGTGAGGTTTCTCTTTTTCTGTTTTCATGGATTCATTTAATTTTGCCAAATTGTTTCTATTTTCATGGAAAATTTAATAATGCTTTTTCTTCCAAAATTTATCTAGATATTTAACATATTGCCAGGCAAAACCCTAGCTGAATTTTGTATAATGTATACAGTGTAGATATATAGAACAAATTCTAAATATATATGGAAATGGAAACTAAGTGAGAGAAACTGAAAAAAAAAAACCTGCACCACAGTAGGCTATGTATCCATATTGCCTAGTTAAAGGGCTTACTATAAAATCCCTATTATCAAGATAATATGTTATTGGAGCAAAATTAGGCATTGTGGACTAGTATTATAGAAAAGAATAGAGACCAGAAATTGTCTAATAGAAGTGTAGCCAACTAAATATATTATTAAAAATGTTTGTTCTGTTGTATCCTGTTGAGTTACAAGTAGACTTTTTTTCAAATATATCATGCACTATATTTTTCATACATAAGAAAATATATAAGAAATGGAAAACTTCCCTGAGCTCTTCAGAATATAATCACTAATCACTTAAATATTTAAGATGGGAGCTCTCCTGAAGAAGAGTGAATGGTTTTGATTTTATAACAATATAATACTTCATGTTCTTGTGGGTGTAATTCCACAGGAGACATTATCACATGTTCAGTTAGAAACTTGGAAGTAGTTATTGTCTCAACCTTTCTCTTTTCAGGTAATGGCATTTTTCTGCTCTAAGCCCTATTATCCTCAAAACACTATAATCAGTTCAAGGATATGGTCATTATCCAGGTTACATAAAGGAAATTAAATTATTCAGATCTTCCAGAACAAATGAAAAGGCACACTAATTGAATAAAAACACAGCCTTGCCAAATTTATAAAAGAACTTTACTTAGCTGTTAACTGTTTTTAAAGGTATAACAATATAAAAATAATGTATTACTATAAAATTTCTAATCTATCTTATAAGTAAACAATGGAAACATAGCACTAAGAGATGCATTTTTTTAATCTTTACTCAAAGACATGACTAAACATCAATGTAAATATGTATTTTAAAATTATTTATTATCAATATTATTATCATAGCATTGGGAGGCACAGGCAGGCAGATCTCTGAGTTCGAGGCCAGCCTGGTCTACAGAGAGAGTTCCAGGACAGCCAGGGCTATACAGAGAAACACTGTCTCGAAAAACCACAAAAAAAAAGTTTGTTAATATACATGGTAATACCTATTAGAACATGAATCCAAATTGTTTGCATCTTAACAAGGAAGTAAATCACAGTTGGGTTAGGGTTTGAAGACCATGGAGTCAGGAGACAACTAACATTGCTGGTTCTCAGAAGCACTGACAGAGATGGGTGCTGTCCCTTAGAGGGCTTCACCTGTATGACTTTTGATCTAAACACAACCGAAACGAGGCTTTCAGAGCAACATTGTGAGGGTTTGATTTCTGACTCCAGGCATTCTGATGTGACAGCAGCTGTCTGGTTTTGGAAATCTACCTGAATGCCCACATCACTATCTGTAAGAGCACAAACAGCTGTGATTCATAAGTTAATAGCCATTTATGTGATTCAATGGATTGGGGTAGCATTTGCAGATGGAAGTGGAGATAAAACAAGTGTTGGTATTACACATTTTTACTTTCATGACAAATGTTTATTTTAAAATTCATATTAAAATCTTATTATATTTTAGTATCCCAAAACTGTTCATGTGACGACACAAAATACTGATTATAAGTTGGGCATTGCTGGTGCATGACTTTAATCCCAGCACATAGGAGGGAGAGGCAGGTGGATCTCTGAGTTCGAGGCCAACCTGGTCTACAGAGAGTTCCAGGACAGCCAGAGCTACACAGACAAACCCTGTCTCAAAAAAAATGCTGATTATATAAATAAAAATACATTTAAAGAAACTTTATATTCTATCCTCAGAGAGAAAATTTATACTGTCTTGTAAAGTTTTGCTCAAACTTTAAGTCATGGATTCTTTAAAGAATGAATTTAAGGTCACTTATATTCTTTCTTACCTGACAAAAAGTGTCCTTGTATATGCATTTAAACATATTTTGAGGATTCACTGGACATCATGTTGGTAATACAATTAATATAGGATGAGTTTGGGATTTTATGGTTTTTCAACGTTGTGGTCAGCAGTGTAATTTCATGTATTGGCTAGAATTTCATTTCCCTGTCTCTCATCTCTGTGTCAATACTTGTTTATGTAATCATCATAAGAGAGATTATAAATTTCACATTTTTCTTACCTCTTGGGATCTCAAAGATTTGAAATTAATTGAGCTCTATGGGTAAGAACTTGATGCTAACAATGCATTGACATGCTAATTAAAACTTTAAATAAATCTGAAGATAAAGGAAAAGCATCCTAACTGCAAAATCAGAAACATCAGTTTGAGCCACACTAAAGGTAGACCCAATGGCACCCCTGTAGTGTCTCCTCAGATTAAGCATGGTGTAAATTTTCTTTCTTTTCTTTAGAAAGTAATACCTGCTGTGTGTAAGGCATTTTATCTACAATATCATTTTGTGTTGGTGGGACATCAGTGAATAAAACTTAATATTATTAATATTTCATCTACTAAAAATAAAATTGTCATCTCATCACTTAAAAAGCTAATACTGTGTACAATTTAATGGTTTGGTGGTTTTTCTCCTTTAATGTCTTAAATGTTTAAAAGTAGACTTTTGTTTATTTATTTTGTGTACTTTTATGTATCTGGCATTTTGTGTGTGTACAGAGAGAGGTAAAATGGCAACTTGTGGTAGTCTATTATCTCCTTCTCCCATTTAGACTCTGGAGAGCAAACTCAACTTACCAGGAATTGTAGCAAAGACCTTTATCTCCTAAGCCATATTGCCTGCCTATGCTATTGTTTTAGAGGCTGTGATGGTCTGTGAGAAAATGAATGTGCAGAAACCCAATATCTTTTCTTTTTTTTTTTTAATTCTGGAATGTTTTCTTCTAAACGTTCCCTCCCATTGTTATCAAACACTTCCTTTGAAACATTAAAAAAGTAAGTCTCTACAAAAATGCATCTGTCATGGTGTTGTGAATATAAACATTCTTTGCTTGGTATTATCACTACGGCACATTATTACAACTAAATTTCATTAGTTTCCCATTTGGGGCATCTAATGCATAAAGTATCTGTATTCACATTAGAATAGAATTATGTGTGACAGGTTGGGTCCTGAAAACAAAGAAAATTAAAAATTCTGACTGTCCTTGAATATTAGATACTAAATGTAAAGTTTATCAAGGTCTACAAAGTCTTTATCATTCTAACAGAATTTATGTATCTTTGTAACCAGTCTTTCTCCTTGTCCATGGTTCTACAAAGCCACTGGTCTACTGTTACTTAATGCTTTTGCTTTTAATTTAAAATTGGGATTTAATTTAGTGGAGTCATAAAGTTTTTTATAACTGTGACTTTTCAGTCTGTGTACTTGGTATGAGGTACATCCGTGTTTTTATATACATTAGTCATATATCCCTTTCTGTGGCTGGGTAATATTCTATCACAGACATAGTAAGTTGGTTGGTTGATAATTATTCTATTACTTTCTGGTTTTGACTTTCAGAAACAGTTATTTTATGTGAACAGCATGTCATCAATGTTTTGTTACTCTTTTTCTTTTTTGAGTCATTCTTAAAGCTGTAGCTACCGGAATGCTAGGACATTATGTATGCTTAATATATGCATTTTATTTTATTAAGGGATAAAATGAAGGAGATATGAAAAAGGAAAGGCAAACAATAGAACAAGAAGGGTTAAATAGAGTGAGAGACAGGAGGACAGTTTAGAGAAGGGAGTATAGGCAGTGGTAACTAATAATAAAGATCTATTTAAGAGTTATATAGAGACTGACTACTGAAGAAGTTTCATATATACACATATATATGCATATGTAAAAAGTCCAAAGTGATACCCTATAAAGGGGACAATGAATATCCCAGACATCATAGACTATCAAATAAAATTCCTGGTGACATTTATGGGTTACATCTTTTGAGTTATACCTTATGGGGCCCTATGAACCCTTCGAAATATTTAAGACCATTGATATTGCTTTTGATTACCCTCCAGAACTTGGTAGCAAGACCCTGTTCTGAAGACAATATACGATGTGAGTCATACGATGTGGAGAAATCAAGCTGATAGGGACCCGACCACCATACTGGCTAGGCTTCTTAACACTAGAAGGTTCTACTCATACTGCCAGTGGATAAAAGCAGTCAACATTTGTAGCAGATGTGTAACTTGATCTTCATCTGGGTCTCCTACCAAATGGAGTGGGGGCTATCTCTGACTCTATTGCCTGCTTCTGATCCCCTTCCTCTAAGTATTCTACCTAGTTGGGCCTCAGTGGGAAAGAATACATACATTTAGTTCTACTGCAACTGGATGTCCCAGGGTGGGGCAGTACTCATGGGGGACTTCCCCTTCTCTAGGCAATGGAAGGAGTGTAAGAATGGGGTTGGGAGAAGTGAATAGAAAAATTAATTAATTAAAAACAAATGATCAACAATCCAATCTTACCAAGCTGTGCAGCCTGTGAGTGACAGTAAAGACTGGCCAAGAAAGATACACCTACTGGAGTAACCACCCACTTTCTGGTTTGATTTATTACCCATTTCACAAAACAAAACAAAAAAAATCATGCCATATACTGTTAACGTGACCTCAAATGCATATCTTCCGAGTTCATAGAGCCTAGGGGAGAACTTAATACTATTATTTTCCCAAATGGTCATAGTATTAAGCCACCCTCTAATTCAATATTTTTATGCCTATAGTGAACCACTAAACTCCTATTAGAGAAACTTCTACTTTCAGTAGTAGGAAACTAATACTGAGATTGACAGCTGTAATAAAGAATAAGGAACTACGGAGTATTCAGCCTAAATAGGAAATAAATACTATAACCCTCTCTGTATGACTCAGGGCTATCAGGGAAATGGGAGTGGATGATTGTCATAGCCAGAGATAGTGAATGTCTGCCTCAAATATGATCACTCTATAGAAAGACACAAACTACTAGTGGCTGGGGCTGCATGCACAAGACATAGAGAAGGTCAAACTAGCCAGAGTACCAGTATAGACAATCGAGGCTTGGGGACACTCATGGGTCCCTGAGCTGAGGAGCTATAGTTATTGATGGCTGTTAGAATAGGGAGCCTATTTTCTACAGGAACATAGTCCCCAAAAGGCTAACCTTGGTCCAGAAGATTATACTACATCCATGAACATAACAGCAGAGCTAACAAGACTCAGTGGAATTAAGAAAATAATTCTGGTTTGCCTTGGGAACAAACTCTGCAGCCAGTCCAGTAACACCCAGAGGAAGCTCCACTCCCAGGAGCTCTAACATGCCCAGGTTCATAGCATCAGAGGTGAGGATAACATCTGTTCCAACATCACCAGGCATAACTGGGACCAACAGGATCCAGGGACCAGCGGGATACAGGAACACAGGAACACCGACTGACTAGTGGCAGTGGCACCTTCCAATCTGTGCTGGCTTACCTTGGGCATGAACTCTGTAGCCAGTCCCATAATACCCAAAGGAAGCAAGAAGGTAGTCATTTAACAAACCCAAAAGATGACCATCACACAGAATTCCACCTCTAACAACAAAAATAGCAGGAATTAACGATCACTTTTCCTCTCTTAATATCAGTAGACTCAATTCCCCCAATAAAAAGATATAGACTAACAGACTGGATACATAAACAGGATGCAGCATTTTGCTGCATACAGTAAATACACCTCAGTGACAAAGACAGACAGTACCTCAGAGTAAAAGGTTGGAAAACAACTTTCCAAGCAAATGGTACCAAGAAACAAGCTGGAGTAGGCATTCTAATTTCAAATAAAATCAACTTTCAACCAAAAGTTATCAATAAAGATAAGGTAGGACACTTCCTACTGGTCAAAGGAAAAATCTACCAAGGCAAATTCCAATTCTGAACATCTATGCCTCAAATGCAAAGGCACTCACATTCATAAAAGAAACTTTGCTAAAGCTCAAAACACACATCACACCCCACACAATGATGGTGAGAGACTTCAACACTCCACTCTCAGCAATGGACATATCATGGAAACAGAAACAAAACAGAGATAGAGTAAAGAAATTATTAACCAAATGGATCTAACAGACATTTATAGAGCATTTGATCTTAAAGCAAAAAGTACATTCTTCTCAGCACTTCATGGTACCTGGTAAGTTCTCCAAAACTGACCATAACACAAAACAGGCCTCAACAGACACAAGAAGATTGAAATAATCCCATGTACCCTATCAGATCACCATGGACTAAGGCTAGTCTTAAATGGTAACAAAAGCAAAGGAAAACAAGATAGTTAAACCCTTATAGCCAGACATAAACATGGAAGGTGAACAATGCTCTACTCAATGATAACTTGATCAAGGAAGAAATAAAGAAATGAATTAAAGACTTTTTAGAATTTAATGAAAATGAAGACACATCATAACATAACTTATACAATGAAAGCAGTGGTAAAAGGGAAACTCATAGCTCTCTCTGAGTGCCTCCAAAAAGAAACTGGAGCAAGCTTACAACAGCAGCTTGACAGCACACCTGAAAGCTCTAGAACAAAAGGAAGTAAATACACCCAAGAGGAGTAAACAGCAGGAAATAAGCAAACTCAGGGCTGAAATCAACCAAATAGAAACAAAAAGAACTATACAAAGAATCAACAAAACCAGGAGCTGGTTCTTTGAGAAAATCAACAAGATAGATAAACCCCTAGCCAGAGTAGCCAGAGGGCACAGAAACAGTATCCAAATTAACAAAATCAGAAATGAAAAGGGAGACATAACAAGGGAAACTGTGGAAAGTCAAAAAATCATTAGATCCTACTACAAAAGCTTATACACAACAAATTAGAAAATCTGGATGAAATGGGCAATTTTCAAGACACATACCAGGTGCCAAGGTTAAAGCAGGATCAAATAAACTATCTAAACAATCCCTTAACTCCTAAAGTAATAGAAGCAGTCATTAATAGTCTCCCAACTAAAAAAAGAAAAAAGAAAAAAAAGAAAGCCCATGACCAGATGGGTTTAGTGGAGAATTCTATCAGACCTTTAAAGAAGCTCTAATACCAATACTCTTCAAACTATTCCACAAAATAGAAATGGAAGGGACACTACCCAACATGTTCAATGAAGCCATAATTACACTGATTTCAAAACCATTCAAAGATCCAACAAAGAAAGAGAGCTTAAGACCAATTTCCCTTATGAATATCAACGCAGAAATACTCAATAAAATTCTTACCAACTGAATCCAAGAACACATCAAAATGACCACTCACCACGATCAAGTAGGCTTCATCCCAGGGCAGTGGTTCATCCCAAGGGATGGTTCAATACACAGAAATCCACCAATATAATCCACTTAATCTGGAAGTCAGCATGTAGAAAAATGAAAATTGACCCATTCTTATCTCCTACTTGTATAAGGGTCAAGTCCAAGTGGATCAAGGACCTCCACATAAAACCAGATACACTGAAACATATAGAGGAGAAAGTGGGGAAGTGCCTTGAATCTGTGGTCACAGGGGAAATTTTCCTGAACAGAATACCAATGGCTTATGATCTAAGATCAAGAATCGACAGATGGGACCTCATAAAATTGCAGAGCTTCTGTAAGGCAGAGGACACTGTCAATAAGAGAAACAGCAACCAACAGATTGGGAAAAGACCTTTACCAATCCTACATCTGATAGAGGGCTAATATACAATATATACAAAAAGCTCAAGAAGTTAGACTCCAGAGAATCAAATAACCCTATTAAAATGGGGTACAGAGCTAAACAAAGACGTTTCAACTGAGGAATATTGAATGGCCAAGAAGCACCTAAAGAAATGTTCAATATCCTTACTTATCAGAAAGCTGCAAACCAGAACAACCCTGAGATTCCACCTCACACCAGTCAGAATGGCTAAGATCAAAAACTCAGGTGACAGCAGATGCTGGTGAGGATGTAGAAAAAGAGGAAAAGTCCTCCATTGCTGGTGGGACTGCAAGCAGGCACAACCACTCTGGAAATCGGTATGTGGCTTCTTAGAAAATTGGACATAGTACTACCTAACAACCCAACTATACCTTTCCTGGACATATACCCAGTAGATGCTCCAACATGCAATAAGGACACATGTTCCACTGTGTTCATAACAGCCTTACTTATAATAGTCAGAAGCTGGAAAGAACCCAGATGCCCTTCAACAGTGGAATTGATACAAAAGAAAGGTGGTACATTGACACACTGGAGTACTACTCAACTATTAAAAACAATGAATTCATGAAATTCTTAGGCAAATAGATGAAACTAGAAAATATCATCCTGAGTGAGGTAACCCAATCACAAAAGAAAACACATGGTATGAACTCACTGATAAGCAGATATTAGCCCCAAAACGTGGAATACCCAAGATACAATTCACAGGCCACATGAAGCTCAAGAAGAGGGAAGACCAAAGTGTGGGTGCTTCGGTTCTCCTGAGAAGGGGAACAAAATACTCACAGGAGCAAATATGGAGATGAAGTGTGGAGCAGAGACTGCTGGAAAAACCATCCAGAGACTGTCCCACCTGGGGATTCATACCATATACAGTCACCAAACCCTGACACTATTGTGAATGCCAAGAAATGCTTGCTAAAAGGAGCCGGATACAACTGTCTCCTGAGAGGTCCTTGCCAGATCCTTACAAATGCAGAGGCAGATGCTCCCAGCCAACCACTGGACTGAACATGGGGTCCCCAGTGGAGGAATTAGAGAAGGGACACAAGAAGTTGAAGGAGTTGGCAACCTTGTAGGAAGAACAACAATATCAACCAACCGGAACCACCCCCCACCCCCCAGAGATCCCAGGGACTAAGTCACCAAAATAGGAATACACCTGGCTCCAGCTGGATATGTAGCAAAAGATGGCCTGGCAAGGTATCAATGGGAGGAGAGGTCCTTGGTCCAATGAAGACTAGATAGATCCCCAGTGTAGGGAAGTTGAGGGCAGAGAGGTGGGAGTGAGGTGGGTGGAGGAACACCCTCATAGAAGCAGGAGGAGGGAGGATGGGATAGAGGGTTTCCAGGAAGGGGGGAATGGTAAAGAGGATAACATTTGAAATGTAAATAAAGAAAATATCTAAGAAAAAAAGAAAAAAAGAATAAAGACATAAACCTTGTGGAGAAGAATGAGGAAGGAAGGAGAGGAGAGGAGTTTGAAAGGAGGATTCAATCAAAACATAATACCTACAGAGATGAAATTCTCAAGCAATATAAAGCCTTTAAACAAATAAACAGAAAGTCATAAATGCTAAATAGTCAACTGATCAAAACTGTGATAAACTGTTTTCAGCCAGGATAGAATTTTATATGTGTGTATTTGAGTTGGGTCGGAAAATAGACATATAAATCTCCCTTTTTCACAGTAAGGAATTGGGGTATGAGATCCCAAAATTGCAGAGATAAAATGACAAAATGAACATAATTGGAACAATATGTTACTCTATATTTGTGGTTGATGCCTGTCTCCTGTAAGAGAAATAACAGGGATACAACAAAGTTGACTTCTTTCTTTCCGTGTGTGTGTGTGTGTGTGTGTGTGTGTGTGTGTGTGTGTGTCTAAATATATAAACACAGCTGGCTCACTTCCCTTAGTGTTACATGTATGTATAGAATTTGAGGGCTGACAATTTAGCATTGGATCACCTATTAGGAATCTAATCCTTGGGGAATACTATTTCTCCTGCTTAAAGCATTTCTTACTGGCCTGCAATTCTTCTGATGTGCTTTGATCTTAATCATCCCTTCTCCAGAATCCTTTCAGATCAATCTGTCCCATGTCTATGCAGTTTTCCACTAGAGTGGTTAATTCATCAGTTTTAAAGAAAAAATGACTCTCTCTCTCTCTCTCTCTCTCTCTCTCTCTTTCTCTCTCTCTCTCTCTCTCCCTCCCTCCCTCCCTCCCTCCCTCTCTCTCTCTCTCTCTCTATCTATCTCTCTCTTTCTCTCCTCTTTCTCTCCAGATTTCAATTACCAATAATCCCTCATCTAGGGGTGGAGCTAAATTCCCATTTCCCTTCTTCTTGCTGGGATTTGATTGAGCTTAAGTAGGTCTTGCTTGAATGGTGAGTTCATTCTGGAAGCACCCCTGCTGTGTCTAGCAGACATCATTTTTCTTGTATCAGTCTACATTCTCCATCTCTTCATCTACAGACTCCCTCTCTTCGTTGGTCTGCAATAATTTCGGAGCTTTGAGAGGATAGTGTGTGCGATAGATGTCCAATTTAATGTTAAGCACTTCATAGTCTTTTACCCTCTGTACGTAGCCAGTTGTAGGTCCCTGTGCTAATTTGTCTACTGCCAAAAAGAGCTTCTCTGATCCAGGTTGAAAGATGACATAAGTACAATTATGTCACAAAGTTCTCTGATCAGGTTTGAGAGATCAAATTATGGTGTTAGTACAATTAATTATGTCATTGGGAGGCATTTAATACAATATCGATTTGGTTAAATAACAATAGTGGAATTATTTACTTGATATATGTAATAGATTTGTTTCTTGAAATCAACACCTTTCTGTCTCCTCTAGACCCTACACATAATAGGAAATGCAAAGGGCTGTGTTAAAAGGGAAATCTCCCTTCCATCTGAAACAGAATGGGAAACACCGGGAAATGCTGAGAAAGGAACTTGCTATAGAGTTATCAAGAATGGGCTTCTGAAACATGAGTTTCTGCTTCTTTTTTGATAGATTAAGGGTCAGGAAAAAAACAACTTTTTTAATTGCCCACTTAGTATGGGGCACTGTGGAGAAGTCTTACTAAGTTTACTCATGCTTCTTCACATTAACACTGCGAGGCAGATTTTTTAAGCCCTAACATTAAAGGAGAATAATAAATAATATGAGACAGTAAATAATTTATTCAAGCATGTACACTGCAGCTTTGTTCTTATGAAATGTTTATTCCCTGACAATCATGTCCATTGTATGCTAAATCGGATGTATGCTCAAGTAAAGCAATATTATTACATTGAGTTCAGATGTTTAATGAAAGATACATTTTTTCTAAATGTTTGATTCAATACGTAATTTCAGTTAATCAGACATCTATTTGCTATATCTGTGATAATTGGTTTAAATTTTACATTGTTTTAATCATAAATGGGTATTTAGTAGACTAACTCACACAGTAGTTTAAATAGATCTATAGGTGGCTTTGTACATTCTCCTTTTATAAAGACAGCCTGTATTGCTACTGTCTTCTAAGTATTTCATATTTCCTGTTGCAGTTAGAACTTGGCATGTGCACTTTCAAGAGAATGTTGAGATGGAGCGTACTTGCTGTTCCTTCTGTGCTGTTACATCAATGATGTACGTAAGGATGCTGCTGCCGCAGTGAAGCCAGAATGTGATGAGGGGATTAGCAGACCTTCAGGGAGATGCTGCTATTGATCGCTTCATCGTCATAGGAACTACTTGGCTAGTATATATTGGGAAAAATAAACACAGTGCTGCACTGGTGATTATCCTATCCACACTTTTGGCATGCAACCAGAAGAAGATCATGACAGGCTACACTAGCTGGCTCGCCCTGAATTCTCTTGCCTTCATCTCTAACAATGAAATCCAGAACAACATTCATGCATTCATGTGGGTGATTTAATTAGTAGCTTGACATCCTCATTTTGACAAAAAAAAAGAATCATGTGTTTTGGTAATAACTGATCAAATCCTCACACTAAGAGTGGTGGCGTATACTTAAAGCTTTCATAAGAAACAGAAGCAAGGGAACTTTCTCTGCCTAGTAACAAGTACTTAATTTGTGATGACATCTGCTATTTCATGAAAGGATTTATAAATGCATTCAAATATGAAAGATACAAATCTATTTTTCTCAAGCTGTTTTGGCTCTGATATTGACTTGGTGTGCATGGGGGTGTTCATCTATGTTCTTACACATACAAAGGAATGATTCTTGTGCATTAATGTGGAAAAGGATTTCTTCCTGCTCAATCAGAAACTGATATCCACATAGACACCAACCAGCTTGATGGCCTCCCTGCTCCCTGTTTTCATATTTCCTAGGCAGGAATCATTTAACTAAAGCATGATGGAGACAGCAAAAAGCCCAGCTGAGCCTTCCTGCCTTTGTTTAGCTTAACAGGACAGGTTAGTGCTTTGCAGATGGTGCATTTTCAGATTAATAATCCTGTTGAGGGCATCTAACAGCAGTAGCTATTAGATGATGTCATTTGAAATTTGATTTGCTTCCTAGGTTAAGAGACACAGATCTCATTTGCGGTGTAAAATACCTAACATTGTGAAAAGAAGGCCTTCTGCTGTGCTTTCTCACCCAAGGACACGTTGCAGAGTTACAAATCAAGGTTACAGTAACAGTCATCCAATGGCAGAAAACTGAAACCACAGATTGAATTTTTCAGACCCTTCTCCCACTTATTAGGTTATAGCAAGCAGTAACTGTGATAGTAGGGACATTGGTATCTTTGTATCATGTTGGGAGAAATAGAATTCCCTGGTATTACAGCTGCACTTTTGATTTGTCATTTATTTGGAATAAATAGAGGGTGGTATGCCAGTTGCTATGGAAACCAGCCCTACTTTGCAGCAGTGTAAGACCTTTAAGCATGTTTGAAATTGCTTCCTTCTCATTATGTTTCTGTGCTAGAGAACATGTAGTATGCAATTAAATAGAAATGAAGGTTTAATTAAAAAATTAAATTACATTTTCTAGATTGTCCTCCGTGTGCAATAAACTTAAGAGAGAGCACTGATACAGACAAAGCTGGTTGGATGAATATGTGGAAAAGAAAAATTCATAATTTTACAGATCTCTCCTGTTTCTCTCTTTCTCTGTGTGTGTGTGTGTGTGTGTGTGTGTGTGTGAGAGAGAGAGAGAGAGAGAGAGAGAGAGAGAGAGGAAGGGACAGAGGAAAGGGTGAAAAGATATTTCAATATCTATAGCTAAATAATGATTTATTTCATAGCTGTTTATTAAAATATACCAATTCCACATTAAGCATGATATTATATATATATATATGTATATATATATACATATACATATATATATGGACTAATTTGTAGATTATAAACTAATACCAATTGAATAAAGAATTGTGTTGAGACAGGAAGATAATTTGCCCCCCCCCAAAATTTAGAGATTATATTTAACCTAAATCAGTGAAAATATTAATTGGCAGATGGCCTGAAATTACATGCATATCAATTAGCTAGAATATAAATATGAAAGAATATGCATATGAAAGAATATGTTTTAGAAATAGGAAAATGTGGTTTATTAAAAATGTAAGGGTATTCCTGGGCTTTGAAATTGAAAAATTGTTTAGTTTACATGTAGACTGTATGTTAATACAGACACATACATATAGGTAAGTAGTCAATGAGGTGAATCTGAGTGAGTGCCATACATACAATCTGCTCACTGTCCTGCACTCACAAGGTTTCAAGGGCTTCCACGTAGAGTAAATCTTCTGTGCAATTCTGGGGTAAGACATGCAGGGCAGCTACTGTCTTCATGATATATGTAAGTGATTCACATAATGCCATCTGGGCTACCTATGATCAACCATGGAATCAATGCCTCCTGGATTCTAATCATGTAGACTTCCTATTTGTAGACTAAATTTTGGGAGAACGTCCTGTTTACTTAGACAATGGGAAGATAGCATAAAGTGCTCAGAAAAATTCTATTTTAGCTTTCAGATTTATAGAAAGTGTACCAAGTGCACTCTAAAATTAAAATTTATAATTTTTGAAAACCCGTGTGTGTGTGTGTGTGTGTGTGTGTGTGTGTGCGTGTGCGTGTGCGTGTGCGTGTGCGTGTGCGTGTGTGTGTGTGTGTGTGTGTGTGATATAAGTTTAAAAGTGGTTTTTCTGATACAGGCACATAGTTTCTGTATGCTCATCATGATTTATATGTGAACTACTGCATGCCTGCTGCTGTGGTCTATAGGATTACCATTTCATGAGTGTGATGTCTCCACCTAACTAGGTGCTATTTATGACTAGTAGTTCCTTGCTCAATCAATCCCAGACTACAGAGGAGCCCTTGTGCCATTGAAACCCCATGCTAGAGAACGATTGCATGGAGCACTGCAGAAACAATTTCTCTGTAATAGCAGGATCCTTGCTGCTGATGAACAGCTGCTAGCTCAGCAGTGGTGGGACCTTCAGATGGCTGCTTGATTGTATTCACAGCATGCTGAGACTTACCCAGTTCTGTGTAAGCACAGGGAAGCCAAGCCCAGTCTGCAGTAGTGTGCCGCCTTCATCCTAGTGAATACAGATACTTTCTTAAGCGGGATGTTTTATGCTTCTGACAAATAAAAATACACTCTTCAACGCATAATAAAGGCTTTAACCATATCCCTTTCAGATATTTGCACTTTGTAAACAATGACCAAGCATTCCTTCTGGCTGTTAACTCGACAGGGCTTCCTTTCTATAAAATAACTGGTTAGGCATTTGATTTTCAGAAGGATCAGCCGAGTAATCTACTGATAAAATATATCAAGATGCATTATCTAAATAAAGGGATGTCAGGATTTAATGATGCCTCTGTCTTCGGCTGAGAGGAAGGTCATGGCACATGTGAACACAGGAGTACGCTTAGATGCGATGGTGATATTTCTTTTGTTTTTGCAGAAGACAGCCTTAAGTCACCTCCTACTCAGTGTTTTTCACACCGGCAATGATGTCTGGGTTTCTAGATTTTCACAAGTTGACCTGGAATAACAGATGCTTTCCTTTATGTTAAATTTCAAAATGGGAAAAATTAATCAACAATTTTTTAAAAAAATATTTTAGAGTTATGAGATTAGGATAAAGGCCAAAGGGATGCCCCAGCAACGGCACTCTAACGTCTGGCTGGCCTCATTGGCCGTATGGGTGAGCCAATCAGGTGGACCTCTGAGCTGCACCAGCAGTTTGTGCATTTGTCTAAATTAGCTTTCAATACCACTAAATGCTGAACTACATTTTTTAGCATAGACAAAGAAGTGTGGACCCTATTTCTAATTAGTCTCCCATGCTAAACTCATTTTAACATATGTTGAGGGTTCAACATTAAACACAATGTAAGAAGTCTCCAGCCTGAAATAGCATACTTTTTATTATATGTGGTGCATAAATATCCTGCCAAACATAGAAATGAGTTGACTAAAAAGATACAGGCAATAAAGGATAAGAATTGTGTTGGTTTCTTTTTATTGTCAACTTGATACAACCTAGAGTCACAACTGGAAGGGACACTCCAATTGTACAACTTTGATCATATTGGCTTGTGGCAATGTCTGTGATAGAATGTCTTGATTGATAATTTTTTTAATTTTTATTTTCTATATTCTATGTTTACATTCCAAAGGCTTCCCCCTTTCCCAGTTATGTGGGAACGGTTTGGCCCTGTTTCCCATCCAGAGACTGTCCCATGTAGGGAGCCGTTTCATATGCAACCACCAAACCCAGACACTATTGCTGATGCCAAGAAGCACTTGCTGACAGGAGTCTGGTATAAATGTCCCCTGAGAGACTCTTCTATGGACTGACCGATACAGATGTGGATGCACGCAGCCAAATATCAGACTGGGCATGGGAAGCCAATGGAGATGTTAGGGCAAGGACTGAAAGAGCTGAAGGGGATTGCAACCCAACAGGAAGAACAACAATATCAACCAACCAGACCCCTTAAAAGCTCCCAGGAGCTAAACCACCAACCAAAGAGTACACATGGGTGGGGTTACCATGGATATATAGCAGAGGATTACCTTATCAGACATCACTAGGAATGGAGGCTCTTGGTCCTGTGGAGGCTCGATGACCCAGGGTAGGAGAATGCTTGGGAGGTGAGGCAGGAGTGAGTAGTCAGGTTGTCGAACACCTTCATAGAAGCAGAGGAGGGGAGGGGATAGGGAACTTGTAGAGGAGAAACTGGGAAAGGGGATAGTATTTCAAATGCAAATAAATAAAATAACTAATAAAAAATGAAAAAATAAAAGAGCAATACTAGTGTTCAGTAAGATATCATCTATTACCATATAAAGTAATAAATATGAGATTTTTAATTCATTAACATTTGGTCAAAATATTTGCGAAATTATTACTCACTTTAAATCTGTACACAATCATCTATTAATCTATCAAATGACCTGACATTCTTCCCTTCCTTAACCACAAACTATTTTCCATAAAGAGTATCAGTGGGATTTATATGTTTGCCTAGAAGAACTATTTTGGGATACTGAATACAATATGATGATCTGTCCAATAGTTCATTGTAACTGTCAATACCAGTAATAAATGACCAAACCTTACTGCAGTGTTTTAAATAACATCCATTAATTGTACATTAAAATGGTAAGGAGCAAGGGCACAAATGAAAAGTTCAATTAGAGGAGAAAGAATGGCTAGATAACCACAAAGTTATTTTATTTTAAAAAGAACACATATATAAATCAATATATCACAGTTTAAGAATACATGAAAGTCAATTTTTTTCTAAAAAAAAAATTGAGGCTCTTTAATGACATGTGGGATTGAAGGAGCCTGAGGGGTCAAGAACACCACAAGGAAACCTACAGAACTGTACCGAGCCCATAGCTGCTTATAGAGACTGAACTGTCCACCGGAGAGCAGGCACGGGATGAACCCAGGCCCTCTGCACACATGTCAACGGCTGTCCATCTGACTCTTCATGTCAGACTCCGTAAGTTGTAGCAAGGGCTGTCTCTGACTACTTTGCTTGCCTTTGAATCCCTTTCCCCTAATTGGGCTGCCTTGTCTAGGCTCAGTAGATGAAGATGTTCCTAATCCTACTGTGAGTTGATATGCTAAGATTCGTTTATAGTCATGGGAGAAGAGGTATAAGAGGGTGAATGGGAGAGGGGAAGAAAGAGAGTGGGACTGGGAGGAGAAGAAGGGGGGAAGCTGGGATCTGGGTGTAAATTAAATAAATAATGGAATAAGAAAATAAGATTTCTCGTACATTTTTTTACCCAGAAAATAGATTTCTATGCAAGCAGATGCAGTTTAAAATGCAAATAGAGAAATGAGTTAATCAGTTTTAGTTAAATTCCTTTTTTTTTCTGTTTTCCTTAAATACTCTATAGCTATCTCTTTACAATGATCAGTGAAAGAATACAAACAGGCTTTAAAGTATATCTTACTGTTTTGCATGACTCAAACCTAAAATGCTCATTACAACTTCATCCTTTGGTGCACATAGGAAGAAAAGACATGGGAGCTCCAATCTAACCAAATAGCTGAATGATTGCCTATAAACTGACTTTCGATTTCCATGCAAATAAATTTTACAAGTTATGCAATCATGGCTTAAACCATATTTGAAAACAAGCCAACCCCCTATTCCTCAACAGTTGATCCTAAGGAGCAAGCAGGCATAGTGACCACAACTGCATCAAATCCAATAGCATGACGCCAGTTTGGGTGACACCTGTTCCCCTTATTTGTAACTGTCATATAGTATACAAAAATTAAAGCTGGGTATGGTGGCTCTCACCTTTACTCCTAACACTTGGGAGGCAGAGGCAGGGGGTCTCTGAGCATTCAAGAACAGCCTGCCTTAGTGAGTTCTAGGCCAACCAGAGGTACAGATTGAGATTCTCAAAAATAAACAAATAAATCCTAGTAAAACAATAATTATAAACTATTTCATCTTGTTTGCAAACCTAATCAATTTACATAATTTTAAGGTAGTTAGTCTTTACAAAATGCTATGACGCCCACTCAGGATTGGCAATTTAAAGAAATGGATCTAGAATGTTTTTATATGTCCAGATAAGAAGTTTCTATTCCAATCCAGGTAACCAAGCATTAAATAATGATTCCTATGCATGCTTCAAAGATGAGATCTAATTTTCTAAGACAATTGTATTTAGAGTTTTCCTGATGACCCAGCTATACCACTCCTGGGCAAATACTCCAGAAATATCCAGAAGATACTCCAACATGTAATAAGGACACATGCTCTACTATGTTCATAGTAGCCTTATTTATAATAGCCAGAAGCTAGAAAGAACCCAAATGTCCTTCAGCAGAGGAATGGATACAGAAAATGTATATATATACAATGGAGTACTAGTCAGCTATTAAAAATAATAAATGAAATTTTTAGGCAAATGGATGGAACTAGAAAGTATCATCCTGAGTGAGGTAGCCCAATCTCAAGGGAATGCACATGGTATGCAGTCACTGATAAGTGGATATTAGCCCAAAAGCTCAAAATAAACAAGTTACAACTCAGAGACCACAGTAAGTTCAAGAAGAAGGAAGACCAAAGTGGGGGTGCTTTGGTTCCTCTGAGAGAGGGAGCAAAATACTCACAGGAATAACTATGGAGACAAAGTGTGGAGCAGAGACTGAAGAAAAGGTCACCCAGAGACTATCCTACCTGGGGATTCATCCTATAAACAGTCACCAAACCCCAAAACTACTATGGATGACAGGAAGTGGGTACCGAAAGGAGCCTGTTTATGTTTGTCTTTTGGAGGGGCGCTGCCAGAGCCTTACAGATACATAGGCAGATACTAGCAGCCAACCATTGGACTGAGTGAGGCAGTGACTGGAGAAGTTGGAGGGTGAACTGGAGGAGCTTGAGGGGGTGCATTGCAGCCCCATGGGAAGAACAATATCGGCCAACCAGACACCCCAGGGCTCCCAGGGACTAAGCCATCAACCAAGGGGCACGCATGGTTCCAGCCAAAAATGTGGCAGAGGAAGGCCTTGTCAGGCATCAGTGGGAGGAGATTGGTCCTGTGAAGGCTCAATAGATGCCCCAGCGTGGGGAAATCCAGGGGGGTGGAGGAGCATATTCTTGGAAGCAGGGAGTGGGAGGACCAGTTGCGGGTTTGTGGGGAGGGGGGAAACCAGGAAGAGGTATAACATTTGAAATGTAAACGAAGAATATATTCAATAAAAAAAACTTGCCATAGTTTGACAAAACTTACAATTAACTTCAAGATTCTTTCACTACGAGAAAGAGAGAGACAAAGAGAGAGAGACAGAGAGAGAGAGAGAGAGAGAGAGAGAGAGAGTTTTTATGGACATATTGTTATACTTGGAGCTTGTCTTGAGTAGCGTAAACCAACCTTTGAAAGAAGAGCCAGTACTAGGGTTGGATCGCTGTCCTCTTCAACTGGCATTCAAAGCAAAGCATGTCTTCTAGTGTTTAGTGTTTATTCCAGAAAATGTTTACATTCATGCAAAATTTGTCCATTACTTAATTACCAATGTAATTTTTGAAATATCTGATGAAAAGAAATTTCCATGCCGTAGAAACTATTCCCAGGTTGTTCTAACACGGGTTGACATTGGTTTCTTTCCTGCCACTAACAGGAGTGCCCAGTTTACATGGTTATTACATACATGATGACATTGTTTCTTTTTTATGTAACCTAACTACGGCTGCTTGTGTGTCCTCCTGACAAGGCATACAGCTTTCTCCAGTGTGTGATAGGGGAAAAGCAAAACTTCCTGAGCTTCCTCACGTACAATAGAATGAAATAAAATACCATTTCTATGTTCATTGGAGAGGCTGGCCAATGATTTCAATAATATACACATAGTCATTTTGCATGGCATTCACAGTTCAGTGCTGTAGAAGAGTGCACAGACATGTGAATGAACACATGGAGACTGGGTTATTTCAGACAAGTTTAGAGGGAAATATAATCTGACCACTGGTTCCTAAGGACTTGATTCCTTCCATAAACAAAAGTCACTTA
The DNA here is from genome assembly GCA_964023405.1 of Apodemus agrarius. Classification (NCBI taxonomy): domain Eukaryota; kingdom Metazoa; phylum Chordata; class Mammalia; order Rodentia; family Muridae; genus Apodemus; species Apodemus agrarius. The sequence goes on along the minus strand of OZ030020.1, from coordinate 14,925,508 downwards.
CAGTCTTCCATGTTACTCAAAGTATTATCTATATACATTAGCAATTCTAAGTCTATAATCTCATAATCTACAGCGAACCTAAACAGGAATATGCTTTATTAGCTTATGGGTGGTTCTTGGGTCAAAAAGTCTGTTAGGTTTAATAGAATACCTGTTCAGGAGGGTTAGATAATGCACAAGAATAGTCACTAATCCAAAAATGAAAAATAAATCAGTGGCCTATCAGAGTCTTTGTTTTAAGTCAATTCTTGGATGCAGCTGGGCATGTGTAGGGAACATTTACCAATAGACATATTCTCTAATAACAACGCCTTATCGTTCCTGGGGTTTTTGTTTTGTTTTGTTTTTTTGTTTTGTTTTGTTTTTATTTTTATTTTCTATATTCTTTGTTTACATTCCAAATGATTTTCCCTTTTCCGGTTCCCCCCCTCCCCATAAGTCCCATAAGTCCTCTTCCCTCCACCAGTTCCCCAATCAACCCCCTCCCATTCCTCTGTCCTGGTACTCCCCTACAATGCTGCATCAAGCCTTTCCAGGACAAGGGCCCTCTCCTTCCTTCTTCTTGGGAATGATTTGATATGTGGGTTGTGTTTGGGGTATTCTGAGTTTCTGGGCTAATTTCCACTTACCAGTGACTATATTCCATGTGTGTTCTTTTGTGAATGAGTTACCTCACTTAGGGTGATATTTTCCAGTTCCAACCATTTGCCTAAGAATTTCATGAATTCATTGTTTTTCATTGATGAGTAGTATTCCATTGTGTAAATATACCATGTTATCTGTATCCATTCCTCCATTAAGGGACAGCTGGGTTCTTTCCAGCTTCTGGCTATTATAAATAAGGCTGCTATGAACATAGTGGAGCATGTGTCCTTATTGCATGCTGGGGAATCCTCTAGGTATATGCCCAGGAGTAGCAGGTATAGCAGGGTCCTCCAGAAGTGTCATGCCCAGTTTTCTGAGGAACCACCAGACTGATTTCCAGAGTGGTTGTTCCAGCTTGCAATACCACCAGCAGTGGAGGAGTGTTCCTCTTTCTCCACATCCTCGCCAATACCTGCTGTCTCCTGAGTTTTTAATCTTAGCCATTCTGAGTGGTGTGAGCTGAAATATCAGGGTTGTTTTGATTTTCATTTCCCTAATAACTAATGATGTTGAACATTTCTTTTTTGGGGGGGGGGTTCGAGACAGGGTTTCTCTGTGTAGTCCTGGCTGTCCTGGAACTCACTCTGTAGACCAGGCTAGCCTCGAACTCAGAAATCCGCCTGCCTCTGCCTCCCAAGTGCTGGGATTAAAGGCATGCGCCACCACGCCCGGCTGATGTTGAACATTTCTTAAGGTGCTTCTCAACCATCTGAAGTTCTTCAGGTGAAAACTCTTTGTTTAGCTCTGTACCCCATTTTAATAGGGTTATTTGGTTTTCTGGGATCTAACTTCTTGAGTTCTTTTGTATATATTGGATATTAGCCCTCTGATGGATGTAGGGTTGGTGACGATCTTTTCCCAATTTGTTCCTGTTTTATCCTTTTGACAGTGTCCTTTGCCTTACAGAAACTTTGTAATTTTATCTTCAACAAAATTATAGTTCCTGGTTTTGATCATCAATCTCTTGTTTCCATTTTCTTGACCCTTGAATGTTGTTACTTTTCCATAAGTAAGGGGCCAGTGTTTTAAACCTACCTTCTATTTGTATGTTTTGTTTTTAATGTATATTATTATTATTTGTTATTTCTATTAAATGATAAAAGACAGCCATCACATACCATTGAATTTTCATAAAATTTTAACTTCTCTATGAATGTTTTTAAACATCAGATGCAATTTGGCACTCACAAATTTCTTAAGGAAAATAGTTTTTTACTTTATGTATTTAAATAAGCTGTTGAAAGACAGCTTTCCCTGATACACTTAAGAAACACTATCTAGGTGACACACTTGAAATCTTAAGATTTTTTTTCCTAAGGGACTCTCTGAGTCAGCTCTAGACTGAAAAATAATTGTGTGCTTTGTCCTAAATATACCTAAGAAGTATAATATTGAACTGGCAAATACAAACTTTGTAAACATAAGGCTAGAGAGTCTCTTACCCTCCCTTCTCTCTCTCTCTCTCTCTCTCTCTCTCTCTCTCTCTCTCTCTCTCTCTCTGTGTGTGTGTGTGTGTGTGTGTGTGTGTGTGTGTATCAAAAAGCTCTTTGATGATAAGAATATAGATTTACATTGGAACTAGCAAAGCCATACTTATCAGGGGTAAAGTGTATTTCTTTAAACATCATTAGTTTAGTGACCCAGGTGCTAAGATTAACTTTGCTCATAAAATGACATATAGTTGATAAAGCAAAGGCCCAATCAATTATTCTTTGAGCATTTACCAACATGACTGAATTAGATAACAGTATGGTTCTCAAATGACACTGACTGTAATTATCCACAGAGAATTTGTTTGCATGTCTCATTTTGAGGCAAATAAAAATAGCAGAAATAAATTATTTTATCTAAGAGCATTTCCACACACTATAAACATCTCATACCCTTTAATTACTACAAAAACATCAAAAATTGCCATGAATGATTAAGCCAGAATGATAGGATGATCGTGGGAACTGGTTTTAATAACATCGCTTTAAATTCATTGTAAATTACTGGGAATGTTTCATTTAGAACTGTGTTATAGAATGATGATTAAGTGTGATTTGCATAATTTTCCCTAAAAATAAGCCTAGAATATGTTAGCAAATGAAAGCACAAAATCACATTTTAACAAAACATTTAAGAATTAAGTATAGGAGTTAATATTAAGCTTATACAATATTTTGGTAAAGATATTTGAAATGATTTTTTCCATTAATTTATTCATCTAGTCACTAAATCATCTATTCATTCAGCAAACATTTTGAAGCAATACTCTTCCAAATTCCAGAATGTAGGTCCTTACATAATTGCCAAGGCTGAAATTAGTTCTTTTGAAAGAGGTAATCAGTAAACAAGCACCCTTGTAGTTAATTCTGAGAGCCAACCACATTCTGGCGAGTCCAGTGAGAAAGAATGAATGATTTGTTTCACGGTTGAAATATCAGTGTCTTAGTTTACCTAAGGAGTGCCTAAATGCTGCAAGAGAGAAACCAGAGAGCAACAAAACTACTGACCTTAGCAACAATCCTCAACCTAGAATATAACTGTTCTATTATTCAAATGGGATACATTGGGCAACTTAAGACTAAACTGAATCAATCTTACCAAAAAACATTTAAGCTCTCAAACACTAAAGTATAAAGCAGCACAGCACCCTCACTGTCTTTTCTCCTTGCAGGTTGATAAGAGTCCCAGTTGGTGAGTGAAGAAAATTTACACCATTCTTTCTAAGCTATCTCCATTGGGCAGAGGTAAGCTAAAGGACAAAGGAAGCCATCTTGGGAGGAGGCCGGGAAACACCTTGAAGTACATATCCATAGCCAACACCACCATCTCCCCAGAGAAGGAATTTGGAAGGCTGACAGTTCCCAGGGCCTTGCATTGATTTTCAGAAACGATTGATGCTTTAGATACAAACAAACATAAAGAAGCACTCTAATATTTCATAAAGTCTAGCAGTTCACTAACTCAACAATCTCTTCAGTCTAACGACTGACACCATAGTTTCATGATGAGAATAAATCATTTGAAACCAACCACGGCCTTCAAGCCAAAAGATTTGGGACTAATAGGTTATGTATTAAATAAGAAGAGAGTCAAGGATATTTCATGTGTAGCTTCTGGGAACAAATTGTTTGTTCTAAAAACCATTAGCATAGTGACTATCATGCAGAAACCTCAAGAGAAGACAGGAAATTAATTCTAGAAATGAGGTTGTTTTAAGGTTTATTATATAAAGACATTTAAAACAAATAACATAGAAACATGTAGTACAAATTCTCATTCATGCTAGAAAGAATTTTCAAATTGTGGTTCTTTTCATTTATGTATAGTTTTATTTATTTAGTTAGTTTTATTTAGAAATATCACACACATATTAAAGTCTAACAGCCAATATTGTACATCAGTAATGTTTTGTGATAGTATATAAAGGTTTTCATACAATTGAACTACTTTATTTTCTCTAAATGTATTTTCTATAATTTAATATTAACTATTTATATTTCAATTATTATGACAAAATAAAGTTTAGTTTAAATTCTGTTTTTTATCCTCCAGAGAACTTGTTGTGAAAGTTTTCAATTTTCCTAACACTTTCGAAAAGATTCTTCTATTCTTTCTATCACTGCTCTGAACCCCTCAATAAAATTTTCCAATAAGTTCTCTGACAGTGCATCTGATCCGTTTCATCGCTACCAATATCTCCCCATGTGTTTTTAATCTTCTCTTTGATCAGATGCTAGCCCTGGCAGGTTTAATATTGCCACAAGGCTTCAGTGCAGAACTTTTTTCTCTCATGTTGAGTTCCACTATTTCCAAATTCTCCTCCTTTTAAGAAAGACAGCTTCTAATGATTTACTTGAAGTGATCCTTAGATGTGATACTATTTTAAATGGGCAAAATAATCAATAAATGACTATTTTTCTATTTTATTTCAATTTTTTTAAAAAAAGATTTATTTATGTATTTATTTCATGTATGTGAATACACTGTCACTGTCTTCAGACACACCAGAAGAGGGCATCAGTTCCCCATTACAGATGGTTGTCAGCCACCATGTGGTTGCTGGGCCTCTGGACTCAGGAACTCTGGAAGAGCAGTCAGTGCTCTTAACTGCTGAGCCATCTCTCCAGCCCTCAATTTTCTTTATTCTTGGGAATTTCATGCATGTCTATAATGAAACACGAGCATGTAAGCCCCTCCTCCTCATCTCTCCAAGTGTTCAGAAGCTCCAACTTCATGTTTTCTGTTGTATTGTTATTATTAAAAATTCCCTAAATCCAACTAGTGCTCACCCATATGTAGCGTAGGGCCTCTCACTAGATCCCGAAAAATCCACCAGCGGCCACACATTTAGAAAGATGGAGTCTTGTCTCAGCAGCCATCAACAGAAAATAGCTCTTCACTAAGGGGGTGGGCTTGGAAAGTACTGCTCCAACTCCAACACTGCCAGCGTTTTGATTGGATTGATATGCTGAAGCTATGGGCAGGTAGCCACAGCTCTTGTGAGTTTAGGAGTTCTGCAGCAGTGTCAAGACCAGATGTGTGCATGTCATACCTCCACACCATCACCCTGTTCTTACATTTCCCCCCCTACTCTTTCATAATGCTTCCTAATTAGGTCTGAGGCCCAGTCCACAGCGTGAAATCCCATGTCTTATACTGTAATCTCCTGGGGAAACCCCATGGCTAGGAAGTTATAGGCCCTAGGTTTAGAACATGCTACTGTCACTTTAGTAAATGACCGTATTGTCAAATTGTCTTCTATGTGTTTATCTATATATCTATAAACACACACTTGTCTCAGCCTTTGTCCGGGAACAAGTGTTGACATAAAAGACTGTATTTCCTCTTAGAACTTTGTGAAGTAGGAGGCAATTTAAAGAAAGAAAAAGTAGCCTAAGTCCTGGAAAACAGGAATTAAAATGTCACTTTTCTGAAGATTAGTGGTAACATGATACATACCACACTAGAAAGTACAGCTTGTTTAATTGGCATAAAAATTAAATTAAACCCCCAACAACAGTGACATAAAATTAGACTTCCTTCTCATGAAAGAAACCCTTCCTAATACTCAACAAGACAAAACAAATTCTCAGAAATTGAAGCCAATAAAAATAGCCATTGATCATACTGCTGATAACCTGTAGTTACTAGATCTGGAAATAAATCTTCAATGTTATTTGTAGGCTTGAGATTGATAGCATTTCAGTCACTATTGTAGGAGAAAGCTGTTCATGAAAATGAATGCCCATTTTGGTATCTGAAATCAGTATTTCCACACTGTGAAAATCACATATTTACGGAATGAGTGATGGTGAGAAATGTGTGATAATTTATTTCTTTCCTCTGCCCATAGACCAAAAACCAGAAGCAAGGGACCATGGGAACCATTACCAGTATCTTGCTTCTCAGGGCAGGCCTGAGGTCAAATACCTTTCACAGGGAGGAGTGTCTGGGAAGGAGATTCCTTTTTTGGCCAAGTCTTCCAGGCATTTCGTTACCTCATTAAAATGAAGATCTTGAGGCTACATCTGTGGAGTGGCTTGGGGCATTGCCCTTCCGTGACTGACGGCCACAAATCTATGGAGGGCTATGGGGGGGTTGTAGCTACATGACAGGAGCTAGGTGCCCAAGAGCAGGTCAAAATGCCTTCTGTCCCTTCAGGGTAAGCGAGGTTTCTAGCCTTTGCTCAGCCAGGAACCAGGCTGACTCTCATGGTTATACACTCCACAGACCCAGAGAAGCTAAATCAAAGAAATGTCCTAAGTGAGAATGCTGGAATCTCACTTAGAAGGGGGAAGAAAAGCTACTTAAAATTGAAGAATGTCTGATCCTTCATTGCATATAGATAAGTAAAATTTTTTGGCAAATATTGCAAACAATCATACTTCCCCAAATACTAGGAGCAGATAGCTGTTAATTCAGAGAATTTTTGATAAGATTTGGCGTATCTTATGTGCCAACATGTAATTGAATAACATGATTAAGTATTTTTTGAGTCAAAGCCTCAAAGGAATTAAGTAGAATGGCATAAGGAATGGATGCTAATTATAATAGCTAAACTTCAGTATATCTTATGATTATTAAAGCCTATAATTGAAAATAAATTAAAAATTGAATTTCTGAGTGAGCAAAACTTGCATATATTTGTTTATTTAATAGAGGGTGAGGGTAATGATCTAGTTATAAACAGTAATTCTTAAAATAAAACCTAACAATTATTTTATTTTTATAATGATACTTAAAAGAAAAATATCCTATTCAGGATATATATATATATATGTGTGTGTGTGTGTGTGTATGTATGTATATATGTATATAAATACATTTATATACATATATACATTTATATATATATACATATATACACACACACACACACACAAACAAATATATCTAGTATTCTGAAGCAAAACGGCATGGAGAGCAATGAGCATACTTGAATATATAAAGCCACATTATACATCAAATTTACCTGATGCATGAGAAAAGGCTCGTTTTTGCTTTATTCTTCATGCAAGTGTGTTCTTACATCACTTCAACAACACTTGTGTGGAGATTTATGATACTAAGGAAAAAAATGGACCCAGTACTCAATATTCAACAAGAATTTGTCTATATTTTGCCATCGCCGTGACTGACAGCTGGGGGAGTCATAGTGATTGGCAGAAAACAGTAGTGCCCTCCAGGGAGACTGTTCATGTGCTGACAGAAAGAATCATGCTGGTATCGCTCTCCCACTTCTTTTTCCACAGGCTTTTATTAGTAAATTTGTCCTGCTGCTCCACCTGAGACAAGAACACACTACAGATTTGCATTCTCCAAAAGCAGAAAATAATGTATTCCATAAAAGAGAACGCAACACACAGTATCTCCAAACCCACAGGCAAAATTGCTAAAAGCCAGGTCAAATTCTTCCGGTGGAAAAAAAAATAATGTGGGATCTTTTATTCTTTTTTTTTATTATTCACTATAATCTTCATTTTTATTTCAAATGGTAAAGCCTTACCCGGTTTCCCCCCCCTCCCCGAAAATCTCAATCCCTCCTCTGGCAGGCACACTCCCACCTCACCCCCCTCGATTTCCCTTTGTTGGGGCATCTATTGACCCTTCACCTGACCAAGGACCAATCTCCTCCCACTGATGCCTGACAAGGCCTTCCTCTGCCACATTTTTAGCTGGAACCATGTGTACCCCTTGGTTGATGGCTTAGTCCCTGGGAGTCCTCGGGCGTCTGGATGTCCAACATCATTGTCCTTCCCATGGGGCTGCAAACTGCTTCAGCTCCTCCAGACCACCCTCCAGCTCTTCCATAAAGGACCCCACACCCAAACCTATGGTTGTATGCTAGCATCTGCCTCTGTATGTGTAAGGCTCTGGTAGCATCCCTCTGGAGACAACCATGGCATGCTCCTTTTGGTATGCACTTCTTGTCATCATAATAGAGTCGGGGTTTGGTTTTTTATTCTTTCTTTCTGAGTCAGTGCAAATATTCTGTCTGTCTCGCACATAGTTACTTTCTCTTTGTTCTAATTCCTTCTGATAGTAGATGACTCTGGAACATGGCAATTGGTCAAAAAACAAACAAAAAACCCGAAAATCTAAACCATCCCTTTACCTTCAATTCTTTCAGAACTGTGCACTACTTCCACGCTCACCCCTCCTGTGCTCTGCTTTCCAGTGTCTCTGGGGAGACACTAAAGAGCTCGGCTGCTGGATTTCTTTTGTCTGCAGACATCTCCTGCATGCCACTGCTCTGTTTACTCCATAGACTGTTCCCACTCCAAATCTACACATGGCAAAATCTATCATTTCAAATATTCTGAGTGTATAAATAACCACAGAACAACATCTGAGTTTGTATTGAACAGACATTTTAGGAACTGGGCATAGTCTTCCATCCCCATTTGATCAAAAAAAGAAAGCTTATGCACCTTAAATATTTATTTTTACTGGCTATATATTAAATATGATGGCTTGTTGTGTGTATCTATTTCTAATTATGATTTTGTCAGGTAAAATAAGCAAAAAAGTTGGAAAATCAAGAAAGTGTACCAGTACTACTTGCAAAAGTATGTTGTACCACATCCCATTAAAATACAGCTGAAAGACTCTTCTCTCTATTATATACAACCACTAACAATCAACATTTGTCCTTGAGAAATGAGTATCAAACAAGAAGGTATTTTTTTAGTCTATAGAATGACTAACATTAAATTCATACTGTTATATGAGAGGAAAGGTCCTATCCGGAGCGTTCATTTTCTGAACCACCTACAATGTTTAATATTATGAATTCCATAATTAACCATCTTCCTGTTGCAGGAATCTTCCTGTCCAATTTCATCAGTACAGAGAGGGTCTGTGATTGGACAGGGAAATAGAGGGCAGAGCAAGAAGTTGTAGAGAGAGGGCGAACAGGCACCTATGGGGAGAGTCAGGTCAAGGGAGGTCAGAGAAAAAAACATGGCTTCTGACATTTTTCTGTGTGTTTCTCTGTCAAAAGATTAGAAATATTGAGATAAGACTTCTACTGTGTAGACATCTTGTCACAGTGTTTGTAGTATACCCAACTCTAGGTTGTGTATACTCAAATCTAATTGACTAATCAAACATTAAGAGTTTTGATTTACTTGGTTACTGTAATGTGGGCCCATGGATGGTGGAGAGAGAACACAGCTGAGATGCTGTAAGAGGTAGCTGGGAGAGATTAGGTATTCAGAACCACACAGAACAGAACCGCACCAGAACTTGGCGCTGAGGCCTGGCTCGGGGAAGGAGAGTTGGCGGGGCACTCTTTTTTTTAATATTTCCCACAACATCTTCCTAGTGTACATTTTGGTACTTGTATAAATAAATGTCCGGGTCTTTAGAAACAGAAGCAATTGACTTGATCCTGCGGGAGGATTTATAATTGATCAGTAGTGATGAGATTTTCCAAAAGAACATTAAATTCAATTATGAAGGTGAGAAAATGAAGCTTTTGTCAAACACAGGCACATTGAGAGTACCAGATGGCCTGTTGCAGGATATTTAATCACAATGGGAGTTCCAAGATTGTGCTATTTACTGGTAAAAAAAAAAAATGTTTCTAGTTGTGGTGTGGCTCAGCCTTAGGACATACCTTTAATCCAAGAGATTTCTGTTTATTTTAAATAGGACCAAATAAAGTCAACCAAAGGTCAAGAACCAGGGCAAGCAATCAGCTGACAAGGAGTGAGCATAGATCAAAACAATAGAGAGAAAGAAGACACCAGGAGGATGGATAGACAGACACAAGAAATAGAAGGTAGGGACATTTAGTTTGGGGAGTTTTTGAGAAGGCCTAGAGAAGGGGACATCAGTTGAGGAGGAAAGTCACTGGGGTGCCTTCTTTGCCTCTCTGAATTAGTAGACTTTCACTCCAGCATCCAGCTCCCGAGTCTTCATTGGTAAAATTGAACATTTAGGAATTTGTTAAAAAACAAAACAAAACCAAACAAAACAACAACAAAAAAAAAAAAAACCACTGGACATTCAAGTTTAGAGTGCCATGGAGGCAGACAAAATAAATTAAAACTGCATAGTTTACTTTATAATTCTAGTTTACATTTTTTTTAGCCTGAAGCCTGTTTTGTTAAATCTGATACTTTCTAACTCTTTATGCAATAGAACTATAGATAATGGAAGTACTAGTCATTGAAAAAAATGCATGATGCAGCCTGTAAACCTCTTTCCAGACCATGGATCCAGGAAATAGCAATTGAAGGTCCTTCTCATGCAGCTCTGTTTATTCTAAAAGTGATGCATGGATTTTGGTAAAGAAAAGAAAAAGGAATAGGTACATAAATGAAGAGCAAGATATATCACAAGAACAGATACAACTAGAACCAAATCTCTCTTCTTTTTTTCCATTGATGCAGAAGTAAATTGCACTTGATAAAAGAAGTAAACCATAAATACACATGGTTCCAAACACAACATGGTCATGTAGGTATAAGAAAAAATTAAATATGTATAAGTCCCTCTACTTTTGTACAGTTACAGTAAATATGCTAATGATGTTGGTCTTAAGGATACTATGTAATGATATAATCTAATTACTTAATTTGTTGCCTTGAAATCATTTTTAAGAAAGGGTGTTATTACTTTTTTATTAAATTTATTAAATATAATTCTAATGTTTCTGCACCCTGCAAATGAAAATTTGAAAATAATAAACAAAATGACTAATAGATAATGTGTTGAACCAATTAACATGAACCTACACATGCAAACTCTATTTACTTAGACATAACAGTGTATTTCCCACAAATGACTCCATGGTGTCTTTATTAAGACACTAAGATCCTTAAGGCATTTATAAATTTCTCAAAATTGTCATATCAGCTTTTCCAAAACATTAATAATTTTAAAAAGAAATATTACTATAATTATTATAATCAGAGTCCTCTCTTATATTCCTTTGCTATATATGTAATACTGTGCAGATACAGCTAGATTTGGTTCTAGTTGAATCTGCACAGTGTTTTCTGGTTGCCCAGAATGCTCAAAGATCACCACCCTCATATGTTTCTGCCCTGCATGTGGTCCTGTGTGCTACTCTTTACCGGATGTCATAGACAACCTCCCCTGTTCTGACTCAGGAAAATCACTGCTTATTTACTTGATCCAAATTCCTCTCCCTGGTGTTCATCTCTTGTCACTTGTATCTGGCTGTCTATTGCTAAATATAAATTTTCTCAGTCCTAAGTGACTTCACTTTTTTTTCTGTAGTTACTGAGGGTCAAAAACCTGGAAGGCTGTTGAGCTCTGTGGTCTGGGATTGGAGTCTTCCATGAGGTTGCATTTAGACGGAAAGAGAAGCTTCAAACGTTGGAGTGAAGTGGGATCTGGGCTTCTGTGGGATGCCTTTCTGTATGTGCCAATCATCTCTTCTGCCTATCAATGGGAGGCTTACCATAGATTTTCTGCTTGTCTGCTCTGCGTTCCTGTGTATTTTCCCAAGAAAATCAAGTAGAAACTCCATGGCTTTTTTTATCATATTTTTGGGGGGTAATAGCCATAATGTATATTTATTTATTTGTATTATTATTCTTTAATCTTCTTTTTCAGTCCAGCCACTACTCCCTCCCGGTCTGCTCCCAAGTGTTCCCCATCCCATATCTCCTCCGACACCAAGAGGATGTCTCCACTCCCTCACTCCCATGCCACCAGACCTCCCCACTCTCTGAAGCTTCAAGACTCTCGGGGGTTAAGTCCATCTCTAACTAAGGCCAGATCAGGCAGCCCTCTGCTGTATATATGTCAGGGGCCTCATACTCTTGAATAAAATATTTTATTCAAGAATACTTTTACTTTACACTTTCAACTAGCCTATGCAACTGACTGAAAATGAAGTGAAGGGCTTTAGAATTCACGCTTTGACAGGAGAGTGCAAATTCTGCCAAATACTGCATTGAGTTATTGATGATACTGTCTTTGGAAGGAAAATGCAATATGCTGTAAGCACTTATTCCAACATAACTTCTCAGCTTCAAGAACACCTTCATTCCCCTTCAAGCATATGTCTGTCTTCATTTCTCCTTGACTTTCCAAATTTACCACTTGATATCTTGGATTATTATTTATGAAATAACCATGCGAAAGAGTGTGGTATATTTATTTCCCTGTTGTGTTGGTATTGTGTTTGGCTACAAAACATTCATAAAGACCTGTTTCAAGAGATAAGGTGCAGAGAAACTCGTTGTTCGCTTCTGACATCCAGATGCAGCAGCACTAACACACACCTATACATACAAAGAAAGGGGGAAGAATAAACTATTTATGATTGTATGACCTCCTCCGAGTCTTTTTTTTAATCGGATATATTCTATATTTACAATTCATTTCCCTTTTTCTGGTTCCCCATCCCCAAAGGTCCCACATGCCCTTTTCCCTCCCCCTGCTCCCTCATCCACTCCCTCCCACCTCACTGTTCTTGTACTCCCCCACAATGATGCTTTGGTCCATTCTAGCACCAGTGTCCACTCCTTTCTTCTTGTGAGACATCACTTGGTATGTGATTTATGTCTTTGGTGTTCCAAGCTTCTAGGCTAATATCCACTTATCAGTGACTGCATACCATGGGTATTCTTTTGAGACTGGGTCACCTCACTTAGTATGACGTTCTCCAGCTCCATCCATTTCTCTAAGAATTTCATGAATTCATTGTTTCTAATGGCTGAATAGTACTCCATTGTGTATATATACCACATTTTTTGTATCCATTCCTCTGTTGAGGGACATCTGGGTTCTTTCCAGCTTCTGGCTATTATAAATAAGGCTGCTATGAACATAGTGGAGCATGTATCCTTATTGCATGCTGGGGAATCTTCTGGGTATATTCCCAGGAGTGGTATGGCTGGGTCCTCCGGAAGTATCACGTCCAGTTTTCTGAGGAAACGCCATACTGATTTCCAGAGTGGTTGTACCAGCTTGCATTCCCACCAGCAGTGGAGGAGTGTTCCTCTTTCTCCACATCCTCGCCAACACCTGATGTCTTCTGAGTTTTTAATCTTAGCCATTCTGACTGGTGTGAGGTGAAATCTCAGGGTTGTTTTGATTTGCATTTCTCTAATGACAATGACTAATGGTGTTGGACATTTTTTAAGGTGTTTCTCAGCCATCCGAATTTCTTCAGGTGAAAAGTCTCTGTTTAGCTTTGTACCCCATTTTTGGATAGGGTTATTTGGTTTTCTGGGGTCTAACCTCTTGAGTTCTTTGTATACATTGGATATTAGCCCTCTGTCAGATGTGGGGTTGAGTCTTTTTTTAATTAATCATTATGAGGGTGCTCCTCCACCCACTCACCCACTCCTGCCTCACTGCTTTAGCATCCCCCTACACTGGGGCATCAAGCATCCATAGGACCAAGGGCCTCCCCTCCCATTAATGCAAGATAAAGACATCCTCAGCTACATATGTATGTGGAACCATGAATCCCTTCATATACATTCTTTGGTGGTTTAGTCTTTGGGAGGTCTGTGTGGTCCAGTTAGTTGATATTGTTCTTCCTATGAGATTGCAATCCCCTTCAGCTCCTTCAGTCCTTTCCCCTCACTCTTCTATTGGGATCCTGGATTTAGTCTGATGGTTGGCTGTATCTGTATCTGTATCTGTATTGGTCAGGTGCTGGGAGAACATCTCAGAAAAGAGCCATACCAGGCTCCTGTCAGCAAGCTCTTCGTGGCATCACTAATAGTGTGAGGGTTTGGTACCTGTACATGGGATGGATCCCTAGGTAGGATAGTCTCTGGATGGCCTTTCCTTTAGTCTCTGTTCCATTGTTTCATCTTTGGATGGTAATATTTCTGGGTTAAAAATTTTGAGCTGGGGGGTAGCCCCATCCCTCAACTGGGGGCTGTGCCTATCTACAGGAGAAGTATAGAGGGTCAGAAAATTAAACAGAAATATGTATCAGTGGAGAAAGGGGATCTGGAGGTAACCACTAGAAAGTTCCAGATGCCAGGGAAGTAAGAGGATCCCAGAACTCAACAGCAATGACATTAGCTTAAATACCCAACAAAGGGGAGACAGAACCTGTAGAGACCACCTCCTCTAAATTATAATTCTCTAGCTTTAGTTTGCCTGAGTCATTGTAGGAACTTCAACCATAACCCCAGGACAAAATATACAACTAATCTATAATCTATTCCTACTTCTGAATTGAAGTCAATCTCAATGGATATGTTTCTGAATCACATTTGCCCAATCAAGCCAAACAAGGATCAATCAAACTACATTGCATCAATGCTTGGAGAGCACCAAGTTTAGGGAAACACTCTGTGTGGCATTATTTTAATAATGGATGACTAGGTTCTTCTCCTTGCTTGGGTGAGGCTACCCTCTTCATTGTGCAGTCTGACTTCCCACATATGATCTCACCATTGTGTGGATAGTGCTGCTGAATTTTAGAGTGTCATTTCCCATGCTCATCTGCCTTTAATCTTAAAGGCACACATTGTTTAACAATGACAGGGTAGATTATTAAGTGATGGGAGTAAAACCAGGGCAGTGGAATCCTGAAGCCTTCTAAACCAGCTAACATCTGGATGATGTCAAGTATATGAAAGAGCGCAACTGAGATCAACAGTAACATTGATTCCCCACCACCACCACAGATGCACCACATGGTAATCCACTATAGACCTCTGAACAATAATAAACAATTTCTGTGTTCAGTAAAACCTCTTGCCAGTAATAACTAATGGATACATGCATGTTAGTATATTCTGTTTAAAGATGTAGGAACACCAGCTTCTGTTTATTTCTATGGAGTGGGTAAACTTATCAATAATACAAAAATATTTAAATATATACTATTTACATACAATAACATTACATGTGATATAACTGCATAATAAAAAAACACTCTGTATTCATCATTCTCTGAAAACACTGGTAAATGATTCTTGCCTTTTCTTTGAATGTTGATTTAATTGTTCACATACTGAGTTGTTTTAGACCCTATCATGAACTCATGTAAGAGGAATCTAGGATGCAGGAAAATTCTTCACTCACGTTTCCACAGTTCTGTCCTGTTCATTCATTCCTTTCTGCAGATGAATTCTTCTACTCTCATGTTCCCCAGAGCTTCCTGACTTTGGAACTTCAGCACATGCCAAGCCAACTCTTCAGTCTGTCATTTGTTTCTAATTTCTGTCTGTCTGTCTGTCTAATGCCTGCCTAACCTTAAATTTGCAGTTCAATGATTACCTTCTCCAGAAAGTCTTCTTCTGACACAAATGTGAGTAAATATCTTCATTATTTTCAAATACACACTTAGCCCTATCATCAACTATATATCATTCTGAGTTATGAGTAAATAGTATTGACAAGCCATTAATTAAGGTAAAATACATCTTGTAGAATTTGTGGAGTAATTCTGGATGTTTAGAAAAGTCTTAGATACATATACCAGCATAAATCTGCAAGATCAGATTCAAAAGTATGGATAAACTATGGCCATCACTGCAATAACCAAAGGAAGCACTAGCAGATATTGCTCAGCCTTTAAATTACTACCTTACCATTTGTAGCTAATAAGGACCTACAAGCCAAACTGGGAGCTGATAGGTCTTGCAATCTTGCAATTTTTAGCTGATTTTGAAACTCCTCCAAACACAATCTGATTTTTCTGCAGATACAAATAATTAATAGCTTCACTGATGATGGAAGATATGACCACTAGAAATGAGCAGGGTTCTTTGAGAGTCAATCTATGTCTACAATGGACTCACAGCTGTGAGCTCTTTAAGTCAAAAGTCTAAAAGACAGCAATAACTATGGAAGCAAAACTCTTTTTGATTTTTCTAGAAAACCCTAATTTAGTCATTCTGACCCAGAAAAAATATTAATAGAATCCCCTTTCTCTCTGCAAAGTGCCCCAGTTTAGACATTAAATTGTACTGTCACTATGGTTATAGTCTGATGGAAATGGATTTCTTCATAATGCTGGCTGGAGTTTTAAATTTAGTAGCAGCCAGACCTTCAAGTAATAATAGACAAAAATCTCTTTTTTATTCCTACCTTTTCTTTATTTTTATAAAACATTTGTATTTTATAAATACAATCATACATACAGATTTGAAGAAGTTTATTGAATTTTGATGAATGGCATTTCCACTTGTATATACTTCTCTAGTTAGAGAGCAATTCCATTGCCCTCTAAAGTTTCTTTAAGTTTTTTATCCAGTCTATTCTCTACTTCCTTCAAGGCAAAATTGAAATGTATGATGTACTTTTTTGGGTCTGTCTTTTTCTCAGAGTAATAGTTTTATCTTTACACGTGCTGTTGTGTACATAAGTAGCTCGTGGTTTTTCACTGCTGAGTTTATCAGTTATGCTCACAAAATAATTTATTAATGCATTTCTCTAAGAATAGTTATGGTACTTTAATCCAGTTTGTAGTACAATAGAATAAAGATGATATGACTGTCTTGGTATATATGTTTCTCTTGCCTCAGGAGTTGTATCATTGTATCATACTATCAACATATAAATAAACTTATTAAAAAACCATACCCAGCTACTTGTTGGGCCTCTCAGAGTACAGTCATTCAAGACTCACGTCCGAAATCACATCATAGCATCAATAATAGTGTCAGGCCTTTGGGCCTCCCTTTGAGTTGGATTCCAAGTTGGGACAGTCATTGGACCTTCTTTCTCTCAGAACAAGACAATTCTCTAGACAAGAACAATCCTGGGTCAGAGTTTTTGACTGTGGGATGATGTCTTAGTCAGGGTTTCTATTCCTGCGCCAACATCATGACCAAGAACCAAGTTGGAAAGGAAAGGACTTATTCAGCTTACACTTCCACATTGCTGTTCATTGCCAAAGGAAGTCAGGACTGGAACTTGAGCAGGTCAGGAAGAAGCTGATACAGAGGCCATGGAGGGATGTTACTTATGGCTTTCTCAGCTTGCTTTCTTATAGAACCCAAGATACCAGCCCAGAGATGGCATCACCCACAATGGGCCCTCCCCTCTTGATCACTAATTGAGAAAATGCCCCACAGCAGGATCTCATGAAGGCATTTCCTCAAAGGTGGCTCCTTTCTCTGTAACTTGAATCAAGTTGACAGACAAAACCAGCCAGTACAGATGACAACCTTTCTACTGGAGGTATACTCTATGAGTTCCTTCCCCCTACTGTTGGGCATTTCAAAGACCGGCAGTTTCCACTAACCCTAACTCCTAAGATCTCTCAGACACTGAGCAATCACCAATCAGTGAGCATACATGAGCTGGTGTGAGGCCCCTGACACATACAGCAGAGAACTGCCTGGTCCGGCCTCAGTGAGGGAAGACTTGCCTAACCCTGGAGAGAATTGAGGCCCCAGAGACTGAGGAGGTCTGGTAGGGAAGGCACATCCTCTTGGAGACACAGGGGAGGAGGAATGGGAGGAAGAACTGTGGGAGGGCAGACCAGGAGGGAGACAATGACAGGATTGTAAAATAATAATAATAATAATAATAATAATAATAATAATAATAAAGAACCCAGATCATCTACAACCCTAGCATCTTACATTGAGTCTGAACTGTAAGCTCAATTTTTCTACATTTAACCTAATAGTCCTTTCAGTTACTTTACTTTTAGCCATTTTACAGCACGTGGCAAGGTAGACAATGATCTTTTGAATCTTTCATAACCAAAAGTATTTTTTAAAAAATACCATCTTTTATCATTTTTAAGATTAACCCAAGTAACTGATAACATACTTTTAGCTTCTTGTCATTTATTTTAATACTTGAAAATACATTTCATTGCAATATATGGAAATCTGAAAAATAAAATGATGAATTAGCAAAACACACACATTCTTTTTTACATCATGTCAGAAAATGCCTCCTCTGAATTTACAAATCATTGCAACTTGTAGCTTTGGTTAGTTCACAATCATTTCAAAGGAGACTTCGGAATTCCTTTTGTGACCCAGTCGGAATACATAGAAAGCAAAGTTTAAAAGTTATTAAAAATTTTTAAAGCCACTCCATGATCTTGAGACTCTAAGTATTTTGCTACTAAATGCTTTAGTTCAGTAAGCTCAGTTTTAAGTCGCATGTTTTATAACACTTGTTAAGGATAAATGTGTAATAAAAATTCTAAGTCAAAGACACCCAGCATTAATTTTGATAAATAGCAATGAGATCAGAGGAGATCATCAAAATCTTATTTAACAATAAGTTATAGTAAGTAAGACAGTTGAGTATAACCTTAGCAGTCTCTTTTTTATTTTTAATATCTGATGTAGCTTTAGGGAACATGTTTTATAAAGAATGTGAAAATAAAATCTTTCATGCTGTATTAGACTAAAAACGATTTATCTGATTTCAAGGTAAAATTCAGAACTTGTATTAACCACCACGGTAGTCAAGGAAGCAAAAGACACAAAGGTGATTTACCTTTAATCAGTTTAATGCCTTAGTGTGCTCAATAAAGCCAACCAAATTATTCAGTATAAATCTGTTACAGCTGTGGCTGATGATTATCTGTAGTTGAGTCTCTGTAGTATAACTTTGGGGAAAGATATTCAAAGCCCACCATCAATCATCAATCACCCTATTAGCTGAAATTCATTATCTTGTCAGGCTAGGAGACTCAGATAAAATGCCTTTGATGAATCTTAATGAATCATAACCTCTTTTCTAAGAAAGAAATTAGAAACACAATTTTATACCAAGTAGATGATTAATGTAAGGTTTACTCACTAAGTCCATTTTCCAATGTCATTGTCTTCTAAGTTTACATTTAAATGATTAATAAAATGTACACTTGGTCTTATTATCTAAAATTGGTATTATTTATAATGCTATTACTGGAACAAATACAAATATATAAATATATGTAAAAAGTATTGTTATTTTGATTGGCATGAAAGTGTCTATGAAATAATTTGTGGAGAGTCACATTAGGTCTTCTACATCACCTCAACTCTAATAGGCTAGATACAGTAAAAAAACAAACAAAAAAAAACAAAAACAAAAACAAAAAAAACCTGTAACTCAAATAAAGCTTGTGAAAAAAATCTTAAGAAGGTCTTAAGTAACCTTGATAACTCAAAAGGCATAAGATGAATATGGCAATGTCCACATGTTCCGTAAACTCATAAAACAGCTAAACTCAGGCTATGCTACAGTCATTGAATTCAGCTAGTTACGGAAAAGTCTATTCCTCTATGTAATTCTCCTATTATCCTGAGCTCATCTGGACCACATGCTCTGACAGGAAAGGACTGTAGCATGGCTTTTCTTGGTCTCTGTACATGGTACACCTTATGCCACAATTTATTGATTTCAGTCTTTTTTTTTCCGATGCAAAATGCAAGAGGAATTTTTATTAAAACCAGCTTGCTGGAACCACACACTGCACATGAAGAGAGAACAGCGCCACATCTTGTGCTGTGCCGACTTTTATACACTCCTCAGGGCCACTGCCATTAAGCACAATGACTGGCCGTACAGTGTTACATTCAAACTAATTGGTTGTTAGGTAATGAGGTAGGTGGCCAATGGTCAGTCCTTCTGAATTCGACCCCACCCTTAGGTTGGTCTCCCCCTCCCCTTTGTGGTCTGAGGAATGTAACTCAGCCTCTGACCTTTTTAAAGCTCCTGAGTTAACTCTTTCATTCCTCCCTTTTCTTTGTGCATGCTTCACTCCATTACCAGAAGTAGCACTGCAGGATAGGAGGGCTAATGTGCTGCCTTAGCTGAGTGGCTATTCCTGGTTGTCAACTTGACTATATGTGGAATGAACTACAATCTAGAATTGGAAGGCTCACCTATGATCCTAATCTGGAGGCTCAGAGATATAAGTTTCTGACCTGGACTTAGCATGGAGATCTTGAAGCATGGTGGCTATGGATTCCAGTTCAAGATCATCTGGGATTAAAGGCATGGAGACATACACCTTTAATCCCAGATTATGGCTATGGATTCCAGTTCAAGATCATCTGGGATTAAAGGCCTGGATACACACACCTTTAATCTGGGCTACACCTTCTACTGGAGACATATATAAGGACATTGAAAGAAGGAAGACTCATTCTTCCTTGCCAGCTTGTTTCGTGGGACTGAGAAACTGCAAGATCCTTGGACTTCCATCCACAGCTGCTGCTGACTACTGTTGGGGAGTTGGACTACAGACTGTAAGTCATCGACAAATTCCCTAACTACATAGAGACTGCCCATACGATCTGTGACTCTAGAGAATCCAGACTAATACAGGGGTGTTGCTCTTATATAGACCATTTTGGGTTGTTAACCCTGTTAGGACCCCTAATTCTTCTCCATCTGTAGTTGACTTTTAGCCCCTACATTTTGAACTGCTTAGTTGCAATTCTTAAGAAACACTTAGGTGCAGTACAGCTAATGATCTTAAAGCAGAGGAGATACAAAGAACTAGACACAGAAGATCAGGATTTCAGTCTTTTCATTAAGCTACTGCTCTGATTACTTGATTTCTTTAAGGCAAAGCCAAAACATACTGAAGCATTTGCTTGTCAATTAGGGGGTTAATTTCACACTACCCAGACCAGTGTCTTATCAGGAGCAGTGACCCTCAAGTACATATAGCAGACTGACATAGTTCTAGAGGACAGGCTATACAGTTGCATGAAAGCTTCATTACCATTGTTTGGCAATGTTTAGCCAAAGCTTGTTTAAATCTCAATGACAGAACCACGGGAAACTGAGGCAGGAATTCAGAGAAGAGATTGCTCTGAGTCTGAATGCAAATCCAAATAAAATGAAATACAATCTGAATTGACTAAAGAATCTGGAACAAATAGAAATATATCCTACCAAGAATCTGGAACAAATAGACATATATCCTACCAAGTAATACTACTTGCTGAGTATTGGTTTTTCTCTATGGTTTGAACATCTTTACGCTTAATTTTGTGAAAGATAGCTGTGTGCTGAAATTGGGTTTGTAGATCACCTAAGAGAATTCTGAGTAAAACCATTTAGTCTCAACACAACTTCTTCTAATTCACAGCTAATCGTGGGTTTTAATTTTTTTATGTTTCAGTACTCTGGACTGACCATAAGGCATTCCACACGCTAAGCAAGTACACTATCGCTGAGCTATATTCCAAGTCCTCGGTATGAGTTATCTTTTATGGCAGTGATGAAATATTATGACCAAAGAGATACACAGAAGAGTTTATTTGGGTTTATGGCTCCAGAGGGATAAGAGTCACAGTAGGGATGCGTACTTAGTACCAGATGAGCAGCAGACAGGCGTGATGGCTGAAGCAGCCATCTGAACAGTCACATAATAAACCACAAACGGGAAGCAGAGTTCCCACTGCAATGGTGGGAGGAATTCGAAACCCCCAAAAACAACTCCAGTGACAGACTTCTTCCAGCAAGGCACAAAATACCTTATTGTATGAATATTCCTGAGTAATTTTATATCTTTTGTTTAACAGACATTGTCTAACTCTATAACAAGTAATGATTCTGAAACCCATTAGATTATGTGTCTAGCCTGTGCAAAGCATCCTTCAACTGATTCCTAGAGGAAGAAAGGTAGGTCATAGTTCACTCATGATTTCATAGTCAAAATACTTTACCCAAATATTTTTCATGGTGTGGCTCATTCATGAACGGTATTTTTTTTTCCTCTCTTCATTTTAAATGATACTAGTGAACTAATTCTGGTCAATGACTAATGAACAAAAGTGTATGTTTCCATTTTCAAAATATGAAGTTATTTCACATTGTGTTTTTGTTTTAATTCTCTAGCTAGCATATAAGGAGGGTATGCATTTATTCATTTATTGCCCATTAGGACTTATCAGCTCTGTGAATATGGATTTAATGGTGTCATATTGCATTTCAACATCTACTACATATTCTATGCTGCTTTTTTTCTTTTTCTTTTTTCTTTTCTTTTTCTTCTTGTAAAGACAACATTTAATTGGGTTGGCTTACAGGTTCAGAGGTTCAGTCTATTATCATCAAGGTGGGAACAGGGCATCTAGGCAGGCATGGTGCAGCCAGAGCTGAGAGTTCTACATCTTCATCTGAAGGCTGCTAGCAGAAGACTGACTTCCAGGCAGCTAGGAAGCCACCTATAGTGACACGCCTACTCAAACAAGGCCACATCTCCTAATAGTAACACTTCCTAGATTAAGCATATACAAACCATCACATTCCACTCCCTGGCCCCCATAAGCTTGTTCAAACAATACATGAGTTTATGGGGTCCATACTTAAACATACCAAAATGCAAAATACGTTTAGTTCAACTTCCAAAGTCCCCATAGTTTATACTACTCCCAACAATGTTAAAAGTCCAAAGTTCAAGGTTTGTCTTCATTCTTGGTTCTGGGTTCATATCTATTAGCCACTGGCATCAATCAAGTATCAATGCCACATCCTACATTCTGTTAACATTTTATGTCATCTTTGTCACTGATACTATTAATTTAATGTATTCTCTTGGGATAAAGATATTTTCTTGGGATAAATTACAAACAACACAGCAAAATGGCTTAAACTCTGTTGGAGTTTATCCTGCAGATTCATGCTGAATGAGGAGCTCTTCTCAGGGAATCATACTACAAATCTCCAGAGTCTAATGTTTTGAGACACACAGTACATTATACCTTCATACAGGAGCAATATGTCTGTGTACAATGCTATCTCACAATTGAGCCCTACATTCTTAGTTCCCACTAGATATATTTTGTGGGAGTTCAGCCCAAAAGGAAAATTGATATGTCTATATTATACTTACAGAGATGTTCAATCTAGTTTTGAAAGAAACGTCTTTGTTCTTCGAATTTTACTCACCCCATCATCAGACATGTTTTTAGAGGGTTTGGTTTTTTGCTCTGTATACTTAACAATGAAACTTTTCCTTTGTGCCCCGCAAATACCAATTACTGTGTGCTAAAGGAAATGGTTCTCTGAAATAAATGACAACCATATATGCACATGTCTGTGTGTGTGTGTGTGTGTGTGTGTGTGTATGTGTTGTCATTTACTTCAGAGGACTATTTTATATATTTATATATATATATATGTGTGTGTGTGTGTGTGTGTGTGTGTGTGTATACACACATATATATAGAGAGACACATATTTAACTTTCACTGATTTAATTGAAACAGAGAAGTTTTTAAAACTAGACTGAACAGTGTAGTAGGTATATAGAGACATATCAAACTTCCTTTTGGGATGATCTCATATATTATATATATAACCATGACAAATATCTGCTCTGTCCTTCTGAACATAAATTTACCTTCTCACTTTCCCTTAACTAGACCCCAAAGCTGCAGGAACCCTCCAGTCTGTAAAATGTGACAGAGAAAAAGTTAGGATGAAGGCAGCAGCAGTCTTAATTAAATTGCAGTTGGAAGGTTCTGCATTATAATGCACTGCCAGTGCCTTTCCTAAGGAAGACTTTAAAATGTCTCTGGCGAACCAGCCCACTCACAGCTCATTCATTTTATGCCCTTGCTAGCATAAGGCCTGCTCACAGTTGAAATGTAATTAAATAATGATTGGTGGTTTAAAAAGAGGCTGTTTCAGATGCCATTACTTCTTAATGTAACACTGAATGAAGATACAGGGGAAATGATAGATATCAAGACTCATTTAATCGTGCTTTACTTTATTACTAGATTCAAAGGAATATTTTAAGTAAGGAAAAAATATCTTCATTTCACATTAACATAAGGTTTGGTCGCAAGTCAAACACCTTATCTCTTTACTAAGAGAAGAAAAATAATCTTTCCTCTGTACTATGAACTAAAATCTGTTATTAATAATATATGAGAAATTAAACTTTAAAGCTCTGTGTAAGGTTGAAGCAAATCGGTTTCAACTGTACAATTGATGTTCAGTCAAAGATCTCTCAAAAAAACTTGATTTAATTCCTATATCTAGGCCTAAATATTTATGTGTGGTTTTATTATTTCAGGAGGTTTGCAGGTTCTGTTTTTGCTATTTATTGTTCCTTATTCAGTGATCTTGGAGTTGGAACCCAGGGACTTCATGTGCATAGCAAGCATGCATCTACAGAGGTACAACCTCGATTTCCTCCCCTGCCTTCCCCATTTCTTCCCCTTTTTTAATTTTTTCACATCCTCTCAATAAGTTACCCAGGTTAGCCTATAACCTACTCTAAACTCAGCAAGCCTTAAACTCATAATCACCCTCCTTACCCTCCCAAGAATCTGTACTAACATGACGACACCATGAAGCCTTTATAATACTTTACAATATATGTTTGATAAGACTGTTAATAACTAGAAGTTGAATTGTCAATCTATGAGATCATTCTTGCATCATAGGCTTCTGGACCTGGGAATGGACAGAGTCTATTTCCCTGGTCTTTTCTCATGGCTAAAGCTTTATCATTTGACTATATGTTTTAGCTGTATAGAAGCACTTGAATAGTTCAAGACTTTAACTGCTCAATTACCCAATAATTGAAGTGTACAAATGTCCCACAACACTTAATTTACGTCCTGAATTTAGGTGTCACCTCTTTATAAAAAGATTTATACTTGCCCTCAAATACAGAAGTTAATGTCTCCCATGAATAAACTCCATGCGGGAAGGCAGGAGATCTGATAAATTTCTTTAATTTATTAAATTAAAATGAAGTATAGATATTGTGAATATTGAAATCCAAAACTTGTCCTATGCAGCCTATTGGTAAAATACATGCTTTTGATTATAACGTATATCCTTATACTTCATAAATATTAAAAAGAAATGTATGCCCATAAGTACATCTATGAAACATTTTATAGACAGTATGCAGACCTGTTTTGGTTCTCTCCGTAAGACCAAGTGAATAACACTAAAAATACCATTTGGAAATCCTAAAACTGTAGAGAAAACCTACAAGCATGACACAAATAGATGTGCCAAAGTGCACAGGAAAAGCCATGAAAACTCAGCTGTACACATTGAAATACAGGGGAATAAGGAATGCTGGGAGTGGGAGAAACCATTTCTCCCAGGAAAGAACCGACGAACTGCTTATCCAATACTAAGTGACTAGCATATGAGTAACATTGTACAAACGGAGCAGGTTATTCTTAAGAATATATATGTGTGCAATTAAATATACATATTAATAATACATATATACATGTGATTACAATTAACAAAAAAGAGGCTATGAATTTCCAAGTGAACATGGAGGATTACATGGGGTTTGGAGGGAGAAAAGGGAAGGGAGAAATGAAATTATACTATAATTACACACACAATTTATATAAGTGGAGAGGAGGAAATGAGTCCCAAACTAGGTGATTTTCTTTCACAAAGTTATTTGAGGAACAGAATTATTTATAGACCCCCTTTTTGGAAAATGATAAATAATAAAATGTTAAGATAAAATGAAATTAAGGTGTGGCCTCTCATACATTGCCCATGTTCCAGAAGATGGCTCCTAAGCACATACACGTATGAGCAGCACAAATGTCCTTGTTAGGTTATACAGAACAAGGAGGGGCTAGGAAGCAGTGAGAAGGTTCTGGGAGTAAAATTCTGTACGGTGTTTTTTTAGGGAGGGGGTATATTACCAAATGTCCTTAATTCTTCACCATCCTTGTAGCCTTGTCTTAATGGCTGCATCCTAGGACAGAATTGACTTATTCAAGACCTTATGGACTTGTTTCAATGGGGAAATAAAAGTTGTCAGCCATATCAAAACCATATATCTTTATAAATCGCAGGGTCAGCAAAGTCCATGGGGGACTTCAGATATAAAGGATGTGGGGGTGCCTATGATACTACTGGAATTCATCAGGACCAGGCTGGCCAAAGTGTCTCATCCTGCTCTCTACTTTCCCACAGGTGGGAATTGTGGCCAGTGAATTCCTACTTGGAATGTATCTGGGACATGTATACCTGTGTGGCAGTACTGAATCCGGTAACAGTATCTGGTATAGAGTGTGTGGGCCGTTCCTAAAGGTTGCACTACTACCTAACAGGTTGGCAACCTTCCCTTAGTAAAAAAAAAAAAATCTCTGACCCAAACCACAGAATAAATATTACAGACTCCTTGGAGACAAATGCTATGAAGGATGCCCAGTGACCCTTGATGACTGGTGTGACCCGCAGCAGTAGAAGTGTCTGTGGCTCCTGAAAATCCAGTCACTGAAGATCTTGACAATGCCCATACAAGACTGATGCTGGCAGTTCTTGCCCCTCGCTTACTGCTATCTCTCCAACGCCATGACTCTCAGTTAGTCTCAGGTCACCCTAATTCTAATGGCCT
This sequence comes from Apodemus agrarius, assembly GCA_964023405.1. Classification (NCBI taxonomy): domain Eukaryota; kingdom Metazoa; phylum Chordata; class Mammalia; order Rodentia; family Muridae; genus Apodemus; species Apodemus agrarius. Next base: position 14,899,098 of record OZ030020.1, on the reverse strand, counting down.
GATTAAAAAGGGCCATGGCACTCTCCTACAAAACTGGATCCAGTCCTTTCAGGATCAGGGTCCTCTCCTTCCTTCTTCTTGGGAATCTTTTGACTTGCGAATTGTGCCTTGAGTATTCAGAGCTTCTGGGCTCATTAATATCCACTTATCAGTGATTGCATTTCATGTGTATTCTTTTGTGATTGGGTTAACTCACTTAGGATGGTGGGGTGGTGATTGGAAAATAGGCGGGGGCGGGGGGGGAGAGGGCTTATGGGGCATATGGTGAGGGGGGAACTGGGAAAAGGGAAAGCCTTTGGAATGTAAACAAAGAATATAGAAAATAAAAAAGGGCCACGGCACTCATGCTAGGAAAGGTTGCACACACTGCTGGGCTCCTGTGCCTTTTCTCCGATGTAAAGGATGACTGTAGAGTAGGGATCTCTCTCTCTCTCTCTCTCTCTCTCTCTCTCTCTCTCTCTCTCCCTCTCTCTCTCTCTCTCTCTCCTCTCTCTACCCCCCCCTCTCTCTCTTTCTCTCTCTGTGCTTTTCCCTTTTTAATTTTTGTTGTTGTTGGAAATTATTATTTGGACTCCTGAGTTCACTTGTAGCAATTATTTTTTTATAAGGGGGTTGGAGCCTGGGACCTCCTACTCTGCTGCCCTTCTCGTGGTAATGAATAATACATTTCTTTCACAGTTTAGGGAAGAGGCTCACTATCATAATTTCTGCCAAACTTATGTCTGCTCTCCCATTTTTGGTAATTTTCTTTATGTCTCAGAGCCATCTGAATTTAAATGTATACCTAAAATGGCCTATAACAAGAGTTAGATAAGAATGAAGGTCCTACTAACAGAGATCTTTTTCTTTCCTGATTTTTCCAACCCATTATTTCTGCTCCAGCAACTGTACTTTGCTTCATACTCTATGTTGACCCAAGTGATATACATCATTTTTAAATCTTAAGCAAACACCGCTCTCAGCAAGCATTTTTTTTTTAAATAATGAACTTTTATTAAAGAGTCAATATGTCACAGCAGGATATTATAGAGAAGACTAAAATATACTAGGATGTAAGACTGAATTATGTATCCTTTTGCTCAAAAGCTATTCGTACTGTTCATACTACAAAGAATCTCTCACTTACAGACCTGTGCTTGGCCTTCCTCTCATAACTTTAGGACCTGCCTCGCTCGCTTTTCTAAACAGATATCAGTGAGAATTTCATCTCAGCTTGCCAAGCAAAGTAACAAACGTTCACAAAGTCACTGTTATTTTCATTACAACTAACAATGATGATTCTCAACCTGTTTAGAAAAGCAAAACAAAACAGGATTCATAAAAGAGGATTCTTTGTCCAGGGAAGCAATTCTATCCACAGTGTGAAGTAGGTTCTTCATCCAGGTAAACGTACTTCAATTTCACAATGGCAACCTCCAACCTTTAGTACAACAAAGTGATGGTTGTCAAATGTATTGATTGGAAAAAAATCTTTACAAAAATAATAGCTCTCAATACTCAATGGAGACAGTTCAAAAGTTGCTGTTTCACTAAACAAAGTTTCCTAGGTGGCCCCTGGGTTTAGATCGTCAGAAGTCTCCTCATCCTCACCAAATCTTTAGGTGGTTTTGAAAAGGATACAGTTTGATTGTTCTGTGTCCCACTTCTGTCTTATATTTACAGGCTCCAGCTGAAGGTTATGACTTTATTTATGGGAACTGTGATTTTTATCTGATAAGGTAATTAATTTGGTTATCCTTCTAAAGGCTGAAAAGTTTGGATTGGCAGATCAAAAGAAATTCAGTTGCTACACAAGGAAACATCGAGTTTCCAGGGAGAATTTTTATGATTCCAGATTCAAGTTGGAATGGAGGATATTTAGTCCTGGAGGGTAAAAGACTTAGTATATTTAAGTGTGAAAGGGGACTAGGACCTTCTACAAACAAAACTCTGGAAAGGGAAGTGGGCCACATAGCTAGATAATCTAGCATTCAAATACTCAAATCCTATGTGGATCCGGGAAGCTGCAACTGTTACAGTAAATACAGTATCTTCAAGCCCAAGGGAATCCTCCTGGACACAGGAATTAATTGCTAGCACCTACTCTTGATTGCTAGGGCACTTATTGATATAATTATCATCACATTATCATGGAATCGTGCCAGATACTCCTTGTTTGGTTCATCCCAAGAAGAATGTATACATGCTATTAAAATCAACTAATTTGTGGGCCCTTATATTTATGCTGTTACTAATAGCAAGAATATAGTTCAGCTGTTTACAAGACCTTGTAAAGCAGAAAAATAATCAAAAATTTTCTATTAAATTTTGTAACTGAAACAAAAAAAGGACACCTCTATCTTTTTAAGCTAACACTATATAATAATAAAATATTTATTTCATAGCTGGAACAAAGAAGACTATGTCACCCATGAGGACATCACACCACTTACGTCTTGTAATAATAAATGTAGTTTATACGTGGTAAAACAGTACTTAAGCCTGGGAAGAATGAACAGCTTAGAGGCCTGCTTTCTCCACTGGACAGAAAAACAAGGAAAGTCCAAAGAAAAGGGATGCACCCAGAGGAAGAGCCACAAGTGCCTGAGTCCCAGATGATTGCCAAATCCTGGGTGCACTGCATATTATGTAGATTTCTATAAAACATTGAAGACAAAGAGTAATTATAATGCAGGACATTCAGATACACTTGTGGAAGTGCACACTACTGAAGGATTCCTTTAATGTGCACGCAGCTTCTGTTTCCCCGGGAATGAATTTCCTTAAATTAGTAAGAGAGTCGAACTGACACAAGCCTGGTACTTTGCAAAGATTTCTGAAGTCACTGGTCCTGTAAACCCAACAGCCAGCCGGTGCCTTGTTTATTCCTCCTGAAATGCAGACTTGAATGTAAATCCCAGAGGATGATGCTGAGAGCTGGGGTCTTTGAGAGGTAATTAGGTCATGAGATTAGTGCCCACACAAAAGGGACTGTATTATCTTTCATCTTTCTGCCAAGAGAGTATACAAGAAGCAAGTGATCAGTAAAGAATTTCAGACAAAATAATTAATTCTGGGGGGGGCCTTCTTTCAGAATTACAGCCTTCCCAACTATGAGAAATATCCTGTTGTTTACAACAGCATCTGAGCTTTGAAACTTTATTCATCACCTGGATTTAGACTCAAAATCTCTCTCTCTAATTTGGGTGAATCTTGTAAGAGAGTAGTAGCTATTTAGATTTGGAGGTTAAAAATTAAGTATGAATAAAAAAATGGACTGATTAAATTTTCTTCAGCAGTGAAGACAATCTGGATAGAAAGTGCAAACACTGGGGCTGAAGAGATGGCTCACCAAGGAGGCTCCGCAGCTGGAAGTGCTTGCTGTCTCTCCAGTGTTCTGGAGGTCAGTTCCCAATACCTATGCTCAAAGACTCACAACTGCCTGTAACTCCGGCTCCCTGGGACCGGATATCTGCTTCCAGCTTGAAGAAACAGGTGAAAACACACACACACACACACACACACACACACACACACACACACACACAGATATTTTTATAAAGATGAAATGCATGTGTTATTGCTAGATTTGATGATTTGGTTGATTATAGAGTTCAACAAATAGACAATGAATGAATGTGAGAAAATAAAATGCAAAAGGGTGAGAATTATATTGGCCAATATAAAGTTAAAATATAAGATGAAAAGATCAAATATGCTTTCTTTGGTTGAAGGTACAATTATTTTATCTTAAATAACAAGTTTCTTTCCTTTGACAAGGTCCTAGGTCCGACCTTATTTTTGCATATTTTTATTAATTATTACGTGAAATAAGCAAGTGTTCTTGTGGCATTTCCATACATATTTAATTTTGCTCGGGTCTCTTCCCTGCTCGTGATCCTTCCTCTCCTCTTCCATCCTCCTCGCTATTTGCAACCTTCTAACCTGTATTCCTTCCTCCCCGCATATACCACCTTCAACTTCTATAACACGTGTAGTAGTTCCCTCTCTAGACCCTCCCTGAAAGGCGCTTCCCCCTCACTGATTTTATGAGCCGCTTTCCCTGTATCTTGGCCCTTCCACACAATTCAATGTCAATTAAAAAGCATATATAAAAATTATAAGCTAGGATTCAGATGTGATACATACTGTATTTGGCTCTCTGGGCCTAGGGATACCTCTCTAAATATAATGTTTTCTAGTTTCATCAATTTTCCTACAGATTTTGATTTTCTTTATGGCTCGAATAAGACTGTATTGTTGGTAGATACTTAAGTTAAACCATTCTCTTCTGTTATAAAAAAACAACAACAACAACAACAACAATAAACAAGGATAGGTAATATTTACCCCAAATGAGTAGCTAGTTAGTGGGGTCAAAGAGAATTTTTACTTTACATTCCTGAGAAGCCCCATGCTGATTTCTATAGAGGCTGCACAGGGTTTCTCCCATTCTATGGACCATCTGTTCATTCAGCTGATAGGGATTTTTGGATGTGAAAAAGCTTTGATTTTGTACAATCTCATTTGTAAATTCTTGGAGCTATCTACTGTGCTACTGAAGTTTCTGAAGTGCACAGGAAATGCTTGTCTATTCCATCCAATATCCTAACATGTTTGTCTATAGTCTCCTTTAGAGATTTTGAGCAGTAAATAGAACTATCAATGGTATTGCTCTATCATAGGAGAGATTGTTGAATTTGGAGAAATGACAAATTATTTTCTGTGGTGGTTGAAATAGCTCACAAACCTGATTTTCACACTTCAGACTACAAAGCAACTAGAAAAGAAGAGAGCAGAGGCACTTTATAACACAAGAAAAAATATTTTGGAGATAAGAGGACAACCATTTTACATATACTGTAATTAGGATACTTCAAAATTGAAAGCTTTGTCCTGTGGAATATACTTTAAATAAAATTGGGGCAAAAATCACAACTAAAAGTCAATGTTTTGAAGCAAACATTTGATTCTGTTCTCAAATTGTATAAAGAATTCTAAGATACTAATAATAGTAGGGTGGCCCAACGGAAGATGAGTAAAAGCTTTTATAAACTCTAACCACAGAAAAGATGGCAAATAAAAGCATGGAAGTTATACATCAATTCTTAGACTAAAGCTTTAAAATAATACATATATTATATACAGTAAATATAACTCTGTGTGTGTGTATGTATGTGTGTGTGTGTGTGTGTGTGTGTGTGTGTGTGTGGATGGATGGATGGATGGATGGATGGATGGATGGATGGATGGATGGATAATCAACCCAGTCCACATCAGTAGCAATGCATGCATATTTAGAAAGGGACACACATAAAGAGCAATTGAACTTCCATAAAGCTTAAAGTCTTCCTGAGCTCTGCTTTGTTTCCAGTGGCCTTTCAGCTCTTTGTAATAAGGTAACAGTGTTCATCATTTAGAGAAGAGAGACTTCTCTATAAAGCATCTCTACTCATCTTCAAGGACAAGGCAGCAAAAACTGATATCCTGGTACATGTCTGTAATCCCAGTGCTCAGAGGCTGTGGCAGCATGATCATGAGTTCAAGGATAGCCTAGGCCACACAGTGAGTTCTAGGCTGTTTAGTTAAATTTTGTGGTTCTGATAAAACTCCATAACCAAAAGCAACTTATGGAAGTTCATTTTTGCCATATGGTTCCAAAGGGACAAGTTCATCATGGTGAGGAAGAATAACAGTAAGTGGCAGGCAGGACATGAGGAGCAGCAGAGACCACAAAGCAGATAAAATAGACTTGAAGTGAAGACAGGCTCTGAGGTCTCAAAGCCTGCCACCAGTGAAGTATTTCTTTCACCAAGGCTGTACAACACAAATCTCTCCACACAGTACCTCCAACTGAGAACCATTTATTCAAATGACCAAGTTATGGGGGTCATTTTTTTTCATTTGGATCACACATAGGTCAACCCTGTCTGAAGACATTAATTCCAGTTAGTTTATCAGGGAAATGGAGGTCCATTTAACTGCAGTGCACAGTGGATACATTCAGCTTGAACTAGGGAAGAAGAGAGGAATGGAGAAAAAGTAGGAAGGATGAGGGAAAAAAAGAAAGAACATATTTAATTTGAACCAAGTGCCTGGAGACAAGAGTTAATTGGATCCACTGGGGTTTTGAAACTGTAATGTTGAAGCTTCCAAATACAGCAGACCGATTTACAGTTTTAAACCTACCTCATGTCTGCCGATGGTGTTATATCCAGAAATATCCCAAATCAGATTTCCTATATTTTCATTTAACTTTTATACAGTCGACCTCGTAGATTATTTGGTGTTTTATAATTTATATTGCACAGGATCTCTGTACAATTATTAAAAGCAGCATGCTTTATTATATTGTGTATTGAGTCAAAATTAAAATGTATGATCTTACACCAAGGGACGCATATACCTTGTTTATATCTAAACGAGTGCTTCTGCCTGGGTTGAACCTGGCAGAGTTGTTTGGGCAGTTACATAACCCTCCATTTGCTCTGCCTACATATGTCCCTGCTGGAGCTTACTGCCAAGCTCTGCAGAATTTAGATGAGGAATGTGCTCAGTCAGTACTGGAAAGCAGTGTGAGAGCAGCAGGTTCTGTTCCTGGTAACGACCTAGGTCACAGGGGAAGGCAGGGCATCCAGGGGTCAAACAAATGCAGAGAGAAGTGGGATCCGTGCCAAATGCCTTAGTCAAAACCTGGAGCCAAGCAGCCATCAGGATCCTCGTGGCAAAAACTGTGATACAAGACAGGCCGTGCTTTCTAGGGAGATCAAATCCTCTGGGATGTTCTAGAAAGCTTTTATTAGTTACCACAGCAAGCCCAAATCCTGTTCTACAACATCATAAAGATGCTATCCTGACATGTGCTTGGGCTTACCGTGTGTCTCCTTACTATAGTTCTTGTTGTTTATAATGATTATTGTCTGTCACTACACACAGTGATGTAGATAATTGCAAAGCCTCATTGCATCTTACTTCAACCAGATAATTACAGACCTTTCAGAATCATGCCTTATTTACTCCTGTATCTCTCTCCTGGCTACCTGGGTGTATGGCATAGATTCAATGGTTAAATTATTTGTTGACTATATTTTTTGGTTCTCTTTTAAATTTAGACAGGCAATTCTATGTTAACTACTTAAAAGGAGATTGTTTAGTTTCTACTTTAGTCTCCCTATGTATCTGGCAATTACCCTAAGTTCTTTTTTTTAACTTCATGTGTCCACATCTGCAGGATATATAGTTAAATAATAGTACTGCCTGAATGTAAAATTAGGACAGAATTTTATCTAACAGACACAAACATAAAACAGACCTTTACAGTAATAAAATGCATCTGTATTTATTTTCATGGAATTAGATCCTAGGTTCATAATCTTACAATTTAGAAATATGTGACACAAGGAACATAGAATTCATTTACATATTGTCAGATAATTCCATTTTTTGGAGACTGAAAAATAATTCTAACAACAAAGCCACCTAATAAATTATCGTTCATCAATGGCTCATCTTAGAACTTATATTAGAAGAGGGAAAGTGCATTGGTGGAATTGAGTCATTTATAATTCCTTATAAGATTAATTGAAGGAAAGAAAACAAAGAAGTAATTGCCAACTAAGCTCAATTTCAAGTTCCAATTTTGTGGATATACAATTGATCTAAATACGTTCTTTCTTAAATCGTGCTCTAATCACTAAAAATATTTTGTAGGTAAAAATGAGAGAAAAGATACCATTAAAATGATAATGTAAAACAATTAACTAAAGACTGTCTTCATGGTAGGTACAAGTTACATCACTCTTTATGGAACCCAAACAACAAATACCCTACCCTAAGGTTCCAAGGCCTGACACGATTACTGATGCTACGGTGTGCTGATAGACAGTAGACAGCATGGCTGTCCTCTGAGAGCCCTAACAAGCAGCTGACTGAGACAGATGTAGAAAACTACACCTAACCAATGGACTGAAGTTAGGGATCCCTGTGGTTGAATTAGGGACAGGCTAGAAGAAGCTGAGGAGGTGGGCAGCCCATAGGAAGACCAGCAGTCTCAACTGATCTGGATACCTGAGATCTCTCAGACACTGAGCCACCATCCAGGTAGCATACACCAGCTGATATGAGGCCCCCAGCACATGTACAGCAGAGGGACTGCCTAGTCTGATGTCAGTGAGAGAGAACTCATCTAACCTTTGAGAGACTTGAGGCCCCAGGAAGTGGGGAGGCCTGGCGGAGTGGGGGAGCATCCTCTTAGAGATAGGGGGAGGAGGAATGGAATGAAGAACTGTGGGAGGGTGGACATGGAGGAGGGAAGTGACTGAACTATAAAAAAAGCAAAAGTAATTTTAAAACAGTACCCTCCCCTAAAGAATAGTCACAGTATTAATATTATTATACATATTATAGGTATATACAAGTGTAGGTATATACATGTGTATATTAATGTATTTGTGTGTAAATACAATATGTGTATATATAACATGCCACATTATGTATAATGTGTGTGTGTGTGTGTGTGTGTGTGTGTGTGTGTGTGTGTACACGTACGTACGTACATGTATACACATATACAATCTGGACTGATGCAGCATATCTCAAGAACAGCCATATTTTTAAACACACAAGGCAGCTGACAGTGGTAATTGTTCTATGATTAAATTCAGTTTGATCTAAGAACGGCGAGAATTTTTCCAGAGCAGACTTTGATTACTGGTCTTAGAACTGAGAAAAGGGATGAATAATTTCCCAGCTAACAGTCAGCCCCGAGACACAGAAGTACAAAGTGACTCAGCCTAGGAATAAAATCTCCAAAACTTTAACTTCTGCAGTGAATCTTTCCCTGAAAAAAACGCAGTCCAGAAACAGACACTCCTAATATCTTTCATCAAGAATTGATGGGCCACAAGGGACATGAGGGAAAAAGTCAAAGAACTTAACAACTCTACCACAGCCAGGAAAAGAAAGATTATGAAAGCATCGGTACAAGAGACAAAGACACAGCTAGTGACAAGCAAAACCCCAAACATTAGTGTACCCCAAATGTATTCCCAGAGCAAGTCAAGTGTATTTTGTCATGAAGAAAGGAAACCAAACACCCTCTCCCATAGACTCAGCCCTTAAGATAAACGTGTATTGAGGAGCTTTATTGAGGAAGTCTCCAACAGTCATGATACACAAACCTGTGCCATCCATTCTAAAAATTGGCACTGCTGTCAAATGATGTGACACCGAGGGACACTCAATACCTTGAAAGGAAGTTGAAACAAAGGCGATGAGTGATGATATTCTAATGTCACGGGGTTAATGCCACAAAGAATGGAGAATATTAGCATTCCCACTGGAGTGGAAACATCTGGCACCCATAAATCAAGCACAGGGTACCATGGCAAGTGGATCTCGATGGAATCAAAGAATTTAAAATGTAAGTGCTAAAACTGTAAAGCAACCTAAGGGTGAACGCATCATGAGTTCACAGCGTATTGTCCTCTTCCTCCTTCAGCACAACGTGCATTCCTTGTTCTATCTAAAGACTAGCCAATCTATCTCCTCTCGAAAGAAAAATATCAGCCAAGCAATAAAATTGAAATAAATATCAGTATTAAATAAACATAATCCCAGAGGCACAAGCTGAACAAATAGCAGTAAGAGTTAAACCTCCTTCCAAACATTTTCAAGAATACAGAAAGGAGAATTTAAAAAATAGATTATAGAGAGGAACCAATCCAACTTGAAGCCGCACAGCTCCCATTCCAAACAACCCTTCCATCTGAACAGAAGTTTGTTTCAATGTATACATTTGTAGTCTGCTTAATTTAGGGGTGTGATGTTTTTGTTTGCAAGTGTTTTTATGATAAGGTTCATTTTTGAATGTGTATACATAGGTGAATTTTAAAGTTTGCAATTTTTTTAAAGTTTGCAATTTTTAAATCAAATGTACATAAATAAATTATAAACATTGTACAAATAAACTTTTAAATATATCTAATACATGGGAATATAGAAATGACAGACCAACAACATAAAAGATTCAGAAAGATTAAACAGATCAGTAAAGAAGAAACCATAGCAAAGTGATCAAAGTTATTAAACTGCTCCAAAGTATGGGAAGAAAGTGATTTCTTAAATAGTCTTTATAAGTTGTTCTATAATATCCAACATACAAATATGGAATAAAACAATGATAGATCAACATCACCTCTGCATAATAAATGATTTAGTTACACTCTAATAATAAGTGGTAATTTATACAATAAAACAGAAGTAAAGGAATATTGGATCAAAAAGTAGCATTAGTCTCTTTCAAACATGAGGCCATGGTTTAATATTAAGGAAGAACAATGATGTACTCCAACGCATTACTCACTAATGGAGAAAAACAGGATGCTACAATAAGATATTTAATGAAAGTTAAGCATTCATTACCAACCAATACCTACATATTCTAGTTTCATATAATTTCCCAGCCAATACTAGGCTCCCTGTCATGTGATACAAGCTCCTCCTCTTCTATGGTTTCAGAACAATGGGTGACCAGAAATACCCATGTGTTTGATCCTGAGACCTGTGCACATCTTCCCCTACGTGACAATGGAGAATCAAAGGGGCAAGAAGACGGCGGCTGCCACCGCCTGGTCTCTTCTAGACGCCATTGTCTGAATGTGTCTTGTAACAGTTCATACACTTTCTCATAGGTTTTCCACAATTTGTAGAAACATCCTCTCCTCGTTTGCTTGCCATGGCCTGATTTTCCTCCTGACTTGCGTGTTCCATGTGGCATATCCATGACCTCAGACAAGCCTAGGATCTACAAAGAGCTGTGTGGGAATGTAAGCACCTTATGAAGTCGCAGCCATAACGATCATGAGAAAGAGTGCAGATCAGTACAAAGAGACGAGTCAAGAGCAAAGGCTTTATATGTTGCTCTATAGAAATGAGAGTTTGTCTTTACATGCCTGAGTAGGAGGAGCTTAACTGACATATATGAGTACATGAAGTAGAGTGGCTGTGTCAGAAATCTAACCTCATGCTCAGGAAATAAAATTGTGACAAAGGTAAAATGAAATGTGTTTGTAACCTTAGAATTTTCAAAGATATTTGCAATCATGACTTGATAGAAACAAGAAAAAAATGTTTCTGTTCTTGAGAACCTAATAAATATTTTATAACAAACAATTCTGTAAACCTGACTGTTAATTTTTAAAGTAGAAGAAATCCTTCTAATTTCCTGTATTGACAATTACACACAATATTCAAGTAGATGCAAATTAAAATAAACATGCGTTAAAGTCCTGTCTTCAAAATGGAACTCAATAAGAGCTAGCATTTCACAAACGTCTCAACAAATATGAGAAAATGGGATAAAATAACAATTTATGGGATTAACTGACATAATTTTTTTCTGATTGCTGTGAGAAAACATATGCGGGCAGAAACTTCGGGAAGGAGGCATGGGTTTGTTGGGTTCCTGCTTGAGTGTGTAATCTACCATGGTGAGGCATGCGTGTATGTCAGCAACCATGCCAAGCAGGTGGTCATGTTGCTTTCATAGTCAGGAGGCGGGCAGAGAGGCTCAGCTCAGCTCCTTCTTAATCGAGACCAGGATGCTCTGTGAAGGCTCACTCCCCAGTCCAGGGTAGGTTTTCCTTTTTCAGTTAAACATCTCCAGAAACACCCACTGAGGCACATTTCCACGGTGATTCTGATTCCAGTCAAGTTTGACAGTGAAGACTAACAATCATCGCCAGTAAACAATAGCATACTGAATCCGCATTTATAATTGAAGTACACGGATACATGGTATCCATGAACAGCCCTAGCTCAAGGTGCTTGATACTTGAGTTGAATGCAAAGGAGACAAAGGAGACACAACATTGCTGAGCATTTAGGCAACGAGAACTGGTTGTTTTGTAATACCTATCCCTTACCTTCGCAGTGAGGATGTACAAAGCTGCTGGGGGTTCAATCAGAGATCAGACTTTAAGCAATTACAAGAAGAAAAGAACATATTGAAAACTAAAAATGTGCGGAAACTTGGAAACAAGAAAGGGATGAAAGGAGTAAATAATTCAAGGAAACTAATTACAAAGCAGTATGTACAGAACAGTTTCACTGTGTGTGCTAGTAAAAAAAAGTGTAGAGATGTATATAGAACTCCTAAACGTGGAACATTGGCAAACAAATCCATCTGACCCCGTTAACCACTACTTTACACATTTTTTTTGGTTTTTGTTTTTTGTTTACTGTGAAATAATCCACTACTGTTTCTCTGAGCAGCAGATGTTGGTAGTTATCAGATAACTACAGCTGACGACTGTTCTGCCTTAGTCAGTGTTCTATTGCTGTGAAGAAAAAAAAGTTGTGAGGCCTGCTTGCATTTGCAGAGTGTTAGTCTACGACCATCATGGTGTGGGGTATAAGTTACACAGGCAGAAGTTGAGAGCCTTACAACCTAATCTACATGCATCAGGGAGAGAATGAATGTGTGTGTGTGTGTGTGTGTGTGTGTGTGTGTGTGTGTGTGTGAGAGAGAGAGAGAGAGAGAGAGAGAGCAAGAGACAGAGAGACAGAGAGACGAGAGAGAGGGAGAAAGAAGAAGAAGAGGAGGAGGAGGAGGAGGGGGAGGAGAAAAAGAAAAAGAGAAAGTGAAAGAAAAAGAAAAAGAGAGTAAGTCCAATGTAGGCTTTTAAAACCTCAAAGCCTACCACTAGTGACATATCTTCTCCAAGAAGAACATACCTTCTAACCCTTTCAAACAGTTCATCAACTGGGGACATAAATATATGAGCCTATGATTTTCACCAAAAGACCCACAGTTCTAGAGTTAAAAAAAAGTATTTCCACAAAAAATGTTTTTATGGCCTATTATTCAAAAAATTGAGCAGTAAAATAGTTATTTTATGCGGTGTTTAGAGGGCTACAGGACTTCCTTTCCTCATATTGGTGATCAGAATGCTTTGAGAATGGAAAACCCAAATTGATATCTTACCTTAGACAAGCACTCATTTATACTATCTCAAAAATTTATGAAAGACAGACATATGTGCACTCTGATCTTTAGGATATCCTGGAAAGACACATGCACACTCTGATATTTAGGATATCCTGGAAAGACACATGTTCATTTTGATACTTAGGATATCCAACGACCCTGTTTAACAGCGATTAACCTATAATATAGATTCATTTAAACTATAATAAGCAGAGAGGCAAGCCCTCTTACTGATTTAGGCTGGTGAGTTACAATCAGTCCAAGTCCAGCCTTGCAGAGACAGTGCTCCCAGGTTAAACGGTTGTTCTCTCTAATTACAGATGCTAGCCAGCTCAGGACACACTCTCCCATGTGATGTTTTACTTCCCGAGTCACTTCCTAACTTCCTTTCCCCTGTCTTCCATCCCAATAAATTCTTAATTTATTAACATTTGTCTAATATCAATTTCAAAGAAAGCATGTGGCCTTTACATGTAAGGAATATTTACATGTATATTTTCTCTGTCTAACATGCAAAAGCTGAAATGCATACTTATAATTAAAACAGAGGCTATAAATTGAAAGGACCATGGAGGAGAATATGGGAGGGTTCAGAGGAAGGAAAGGGAAGGGGGAAATTATGTGATTATATTGTAATCTCTAAAAAAGAAATAATTAAAATAGAATTCATAAAAATAAAGACAAGTAACCTCCACAATTTATTTTCCTAATTTATAGAACTCATTTCTTCTCTAATAAACACTTATTTTTTCTATGCCATTTGTGAAATGTTTTTACTAAATACTTGAAATTTTAAAAGATAAATAATATGTCAATATTCTATACTAGCAAGCACATTGGAAATTATGATACAGTGGTTTCAAGTGAATCAATAGCTACTGAAACAATTAGGGAAACAAGGAAAGAACATAAGACCGACTGTTAGCTCTTTCAGATGGCGTAGTCCTTTCCTGAAGATTTTTAAATGATATATGTTATCTAGCTAAGACCATGTTAAAAAGAATATCATAGAAATGAAACTAAGACTGTGTGTGTGAAAGGCTCAACAGATGAAAGTGGCAAGACGGCAATGTGCAGAGAAAAGGAGACATGTGAACTTTCTGTGACACTTGTGCTATGCTAAAACACGGAGGTGAAGAAGAATTCTAACTACAAGACTAGCATAGCTACAGGGGCCAGCAAACAGAGCTCACGTGTAAAGGTGTTTGCCACCAACACCTTATGACTTGTGTCCAGTTTCTATGACCCATGTAATACAAGAACTCCCACAGTTGTATTCTGACCTCCACAAAAATGGTGTTCTCTCTCTCTCTCTCTCTCTCTCTCTCTCTCTCTCTCTCTCTCTCTCATACACACACACACACACACACACACACACACACACACACACACAGGACAGCCACAGGGACACACACATGCACAAAATAACCGCAATGAGAAATTTATAAAAGAAAAAACAACCAACATGACCAAATCAGGTGTCCTTATATCAGAACTCTTTAATCTAAACCCTATTATCATACATCCAAACATTTCTTAGAAGCATAAAGGTCTAAAGTGGTATTGTGTATTCTGTTGTTTTAAGACCCATTTACTCTATGGCTGTTTATTTATGAGTATATAATAATTAAAAATTTTGATACAACAAAGTAAATTGTATGTGCATGATTTTGTCAGAGTACTACCTTTTCCCTTGAACTATATACTGTAGCAAAAACATTGCTAGTCTAATGATATCTGAAAGAGCTCAAGATTAAGGAGGATTTGAAACACCATTTCTAGAGAAAAATATACTTTCTTCAAATTTTAAACAGCTGTCATGCGGAAAGAAAATTAAAAGAAAGAAATCAGACACAAACAATGCAGGTAAAGCTTACAGATATAAGCTATATCAATTATCCCCAAGTGTGCTGTGGGAAGGAAAATTCTAGCTTAATAAATTAAAAACGGGAATGACAAAATTTATCTTCTCAAGAAGGGCAAAAACTGCCTTTGTCCACAAATTCAAGAAGTGATTCTTTCTCCAAGAACTAGTTCTGGACTAGAGGCATTGAAGAACATCTTGCCCTCTGACTAATGAAAGAAATTAGACAAACATGTTCAGGGAAAATGAGTATATATAACAGTTAGTTCAGGTTAGTGGCTTATAAAAGAAAAGGGGAAAAAGGAGTTGTTACATGGCTCTGCCTGGCACATCTCCAGAAATCAATCAAGACAAAAGAAACCAAAGCACAAGATCTCCATTGCTTGAGAATGTAGAACTACACAGAAAATCCCTGTCTTGAAAAAAACAAGAGAGAGAGAGAGAGAGAGAGAGAGAGAGAGAGAGAGAGAGAATGAATGTAGAGAGGGTATAGAAAAAAATTAAATCAGTGCAATGGTTCTATGAAGGTAAGGACCTCCAACAACACATTGGATTCCTGAAAATATATCACTGACTTTAAAGATATATGTGCATAGAATGAAACCCAGGGCCAAAAGGAAAACTAATAATTGAAAAGTTTCACATCAGACCGAGGTATGCTTGACTCCCAGTAGTCAAGACATACTTTTGCTGTACACCCTGAGTACTTTCTTGACAGAGACAGACAGACAGATAGACTGACAGACTGACAGACTGACAGACTGACAGACAGACATCATATCATAGAACTATACAAGCCCCTGTATTAAAATCAAAAGGCTAAATAGATCTGGAGTAATAAAATTTATGAACCAAGTTAAAAAGGATTATCCTCACTCAGAGTAACTTAATTCTCTGCCAAGACAGAATCCATCACTCCTTAAAACATGAGTACAAACTGGATCCAACAACATAATGCTTAGATTACTCAGTTTGCAATAAAAATGACTCTGTATGAGAAGAACGAGGGAAATGTGACCCTGAAAGAAGAAAAATTTAGTAAATAGAAACGGAGCCAGAAGTGATACTGAGCGTAGTGCCATGGGTCAAGCATGTGAGGATTTTTTGATTTTTCTGAAGGATTAAAGAAATCTAATGAAAAACACAAAATAGAAAAAAATCCAACTTTACGAAAGAGAAACTATGCTATCAAAAATAAGACATGCAAGGCTGTGCTTTAGAATGGAATTTAATGAGGCAGATGAAATTATGTACTAAAAGTACAAAAAAGAACCCCTGAAAACTACAAAACTAAGGCAGCAGGAAGAAGAAAAAATGAGTATATCTTGATGCTTTGATGGGCGACGTCGAGACTGAGATCTGAGGAGTGACATAGAGAGGAGAGCGGTTTTAACATCTTGAAAAATAATGTCTAAAATCGCTTACTTCTAGAAACTCTCTAACATTGACTTGGAATTCTAGGACGGTTTTCTTCCATAAAGCCTTGAGCTAACGGGCATTTTCTCAGCCCTCAGTGCTTTAAAACTGACTTGCATTGCTTCAAGCTACCCTCTGGTCCGTCCGATTCACAACCTTTCTCAACTGACTGACTGAACCAGCTTCCTCTTTGCTAGTAGTTATCAGCTGTTTTTTTTTTAATTTTTTTATTGGATATATTCTATATTTACATTTCATTTCCCTTTTTTTTGTTTCCCCACCCCCCTAAGGTCCCACATGCCCTTTTCCCTCCCCCTGCTCCCTCATCCACCCCTTCCCATTTCCCTGTTCTGGTATTCCCCTACACTGATGCTTTGATCCTTTCCAGCATTAGTGTCCATTCCTTTCTTCTTGTCAGACATCATTTGGTATGTGAATTGTGTCTTTGGTGTTCCAAGATTCTAGGCTAATATACCCAGTCTCAAAAGAATACCCATGGTATGCAGTCACTGATAAGTGGATATCAGCTGTTTTGATACGTTCTGTTCATCATGTCGGGGGCGGGGGGTGAGCTCCCGTCCTTTCTCCTTCATCCTTTGAGAGTGACCCCAGAATAAGTGTTTTCTCAGGCATAAAGCTAAGGGGATCTGTCAGCATCAGCACTTGAGAACATTGCAGCAACCAGTAAATGAAGTTTTAGGTTAGAGAGAAATTGATATTTAATGGAAGCTACAATGTAGACAATGCGAGGAAGATTGTACAGGATTCCTTTTAAAAAGTAGTAAATGACGATTTTGGTAATTACAAATATGTGCGAAGTGTACAAGCTGATAATATGAAGGTAGGTGGGAAATACAGAGGCATGTTACTTGACATTCCGTAGGTTCAACGTGTTTGCTGGGGTGCTGTAGAATAGATCTTTAGTGATATCAAGATGTGCATTACAAACACTACGATAACTGTTAACATCATATTAACAGAAGTGTTAATAATTTTATCCAGAGAATAAGTGAGAATGGAAAATGTCTAATCCAAACCATTGAAATAAGAAGCAACAAAGGAGTGTCGAACAGAAGCCCAGCTGGACCAACAATGACAAAAATGCTAAAAGACTTGGAGTGTGCAATTAAATTCCAGGGAATCGTTTAGAACAGATTAAAAGCAATGACTTGCTAAATGACATCCGGAAATATCTATTAATAAGTTCTATCTGTATATCACTTTAATATAAATCAGCCAAGGCACACACCTGTAGGCTTAGGCAGAAACAAAATGAGCTTGCAGTCACTTTAGGCTGAAGAGTGATACCCTATCTTAAAAGTAAATAAGGAACATGACAGTGGTCGAGAAATAGTTAACCTCTCAGTTATCAATAGTCGCAAATGCAGTGTGTCGACTGTAAACCCAAGGAAGGAGACTTCATGAGAAGAAATGATAACAGAAGAAACAAAGCACAATGAAAAAAATCATCTAAAAGAGAATTCTAAAATGTTCTGCCTTATTAACAAAGAGGAAAAACAAGTTAAACAAGAGACAACCAAAAAGTGGACATAGAATATCCTCTTATTTTCCTAATGGTCTTCCAATGATTACAAGCACTTACCAAATAAGAAGGTGTAGAATATTCCATCTTGTGATAACACTCATACCACTAAAATCCTACATCCTATCGTAATAGTGGCCTGCTGTCTTCACAAGCACATATATTATACAATGGCACATTCAGGATCATGTAACAGCCCTCAAAAGCATCAAAGTATACAAAATGTGTTCTTTGATTACAGAAAAGACAACTGGGAAATAAAACAAAACAATGTGGGAATTTAGGCAATTCCTGAAAGTTGTGGTCAATATTTAATCATCTTTCTAAATAGTTGATACATGAGAGGAAAAGCCACAGATCATTTTAGCTCAAGTGCTAATCATAACATGACTCAAATGTTAGAGATGAAGACAGAGCATTTAGGAGAGAGCAGTCCACAGCTACAAATGCTCATACTACTAAACACAGAGTGTTAACTTACTCATTTTCATTTTAAAAGATTCTGAAGTGAGTGGTCTCAGGATCCATTCTAAGAGAAGCAAATAAGTTAATTCCACATTGTCTACAAGGAAGGACACCATGAACACCCATGAAATTTGGAACATAGAAACATTAAGAATCAATAAACCAAGTCTAAGTGATGTTACTTTGATTGCATATGTATTCACTTGACATATGCCCACAGCAGACACAAGGAAAGTGAGAAGCTACAATTAAAGCATCTTAATCCCGAAAGAGAGTGTATTACACTAGATCCTACAGTTATTAAAAGTCATAAAAGGGGCATTGGAACCAACAATGATTCAAGTTTTAAATAAAATAAAACATTTTACTTTAAATTAAAAAAACATTTAATGAGCTTATAAAATCACAAAAGAGGAATTTGAAAATTGGAAAAGCCCTGTAATTATGAAGAAAATTCAACATGAGTGCATAACCTCTCTAGGAAGGAAGCACAAATTAAGATGGTTTGAGATCTGTCAACTATATTTGAAAGAAATAATTTAAAATGTACACAAATTCCTTCATAAAATGCATCAGGAACACACATGCCCTATTGGACTCTATGGGATCAACAGTTCACCTTAACAACAAAAAGGACAAAAAATAAAAACCTGGAGACACATGTCCTTCAGGGTTGATTTTATTTGTTTCTGATATTGTTATAGGGTCAAGTTTTCACAAATTCCTTGGCTTAGAGAGTACTGGTGGATCCCCTTACACTTCTGCAGACCTGAGTTCAAACAAACAAGGCTGAAGTCAGTATCCTCAGGGCCCTAGTAACTGCGTTCAGTCCTCTGAAATGCCCACTTCCTGCTTCACAGGCCACCCACATTCATCCTTGCTCAGAAAGGTCACAGCTTCCTGACCTGACACACTTTCCTGACCTCAGACAAGAATGTTTCTCAGTTCTCAGAGACTCATGGGATTAGACTTGGGTCCAACCTGATCCTTCAGCCTAAGCTCCCTTCTCATAGTTCTTTTTTTTTTTTTTTTTTTTTTAGTTATTTTTATTTTCTATATTCTATGTTTACATTTCAAAGGCTTTCCCCTTTCCCAGTTCCCACCCACCATAGTTCCCATAGTTCTTCTCCCCCCCCAAATATTCCCCAATCATTCCCCCTCCCCCCTCGGTTTCTTTACTAAACTGGATGCAATCTTTACATGCCCAGGGTCCTCTCCTTTCTTCTTCTTGGGAATCATTTGACTTGCTATTTGTGTCTTGAGTATTTAGTGCTTCTGGGCTCATTAATATCCACTTATCAGTGATTGCATTTCATGTGCATTCTTTTGTGATTGGGTTAGCTCACTCAGGATGATATTTTCCAGGTCTAACCATTTACCTACAAATTGCATGAATTCATTATTTTTAATTGCTGAGTAGTATTCCATTGTATAAATATACCACATTTTCTGTATCCATTCCTCCTTTGAGGGATATTTGGGCTCCTTCCAAGTTCTGGCTATTATAAACAAGGCTGCTATAAACATAGTGGAGCATGTGTCTTTATTGCATGTAGGGGAATCCTCTGGGTATATGCCCAGGAGTGGTATGCCAGGGTCCTCTGGAAGTGACATGCCCAATTTTCTGAGGAACCGCCAAACTGATTTCCAGAGTGGTTTTACCATTTTGCAATCCCACCAACAGTGGAGGAGTGTTCCTCTTTCTCCACATCCTCGCCAGCACTTGTTGTCTCTTGAGTTTTTAATCTTAGCCATTCTGACTGGTGTGAGGTGGAATCTCAGGGTTGTTTTGATTTGCATTTCCCTGATGACTAATGATGTTGAACATCTCTTAAGGTGTTTCTCGGCCATCCGAATTTCTTCTGGTGAAAATTCTTTGTTTAGCTCTGTGCCCCATTTTTTGATAGGGTTATTTGGTTCTTTGCGGTCTAACTTCTTGAGTTCTTTGTATATATTGGATATTAGCCCTCTGTCGGATGTGGGGTTGGTAAAGATCTTTTCCCACTTTGTTGGTTGCCGTTTTGTCCTTCGGACAGTGTCCTTTGCTTTGCAGAAACTTTGTAATTTTATGAGGTCCCATTTGTCGATTCTTGATCTTAGTGCGTACGCTATTGGTGTTCTGTTCAGGAACTTTTCCCCTGTGCCCAAGTCCTCTAGGGTCTTCCCAAGTTTCTTTTCTAATAGTTTCAGTGTGTCTGGTTTTATGTGGAGGTCCTTGATCCACTTGGAGTTGATCTTAGAGCAAAGAGATAAGAGTGGGTCAATTCGCATTCTTCTGCATGTTGACCTCCAGTTGAACCAGCACCATTTGTTGAAAAGGCTATCTTTATTCCATCGGATGGTTGTGGCTCCTTTATCAAAGATCAAGTGACCATAAGTCTGTGGGTTAATTTCTGGGTCTTCAATCCTGTTCCATTGATCTGCTTGCCTGTTGCTATACCAATACCATGCAGTTTTTAACACAATTGCTCTGTAGTACTGCTTGAAGTCAGGGATATTGATTCCCCCAGAAGTCCTTTTATTGTTGAGAATAGTTTTAGCTATCCTGGGTTTTTTGTTGCTCCAGATGAATTTGAGAATTGCTCTTTCTAGATCTATGAAGAATTGAGTTGGGATTTTGATGGGGATTGCATTGAATCTGTATATTGCTTTTGGCAAGATGGCCATTTTTACTATATTGATCCTGCCAATCCAGGAGCAAGAAATATTTTTCCATCTTCTGAGGTCTTCTTCGATTTCTTTCTTCAGGGACTTGAAGTTCCTGTTGTACAGATCTTTCGCTTGTTTGGTTAGAGTTACACCAAGATACTTTATGTTGTTTGTGGCTATTGTGAAGGGTGTTATTTCCCTAATTTCTTTCTCAGCCTGCTTGTCCTTTGAGTACAAGAAGGCCACTGACTTGCTTGAGTTAATTTTATAACCTGCCACTTTGCTGAAGTTGTTTATCAGCTGTAGAAGTTCTCTGGTGGAGTTTTTTGGGTCGCTTAGGTAAACTATCATATCGTCTGCAAATAATGATAGTTTCACTTCTTCCTTTCCAATTTGTATCCCTTTGACTTCCTTATGTTGTCTAATTGCTCTTGCTAGAACTTCAAGTACTATATTGAAAAGATATGGAGAGAGAGGGCAGCCTTGTCTAGTCCCTGATTTTAGTGGGAATGCTTCAAGTTTCTCTCCATTTATTTTGATGTTGGCTACTGGTTTGCTGTAGATTGCTTTTACTATGTTTAGGTATGGGCCTTGAATTCCTGCTCTTTCCAAGACTTTTAGCATGAAAGGATGCTGAATTTTGTCGAATGCTTTTTCAGCATCTAATGAGATGACCATGTGGTTTTTTTCTTTCAGTTTGTTTATGTAGTGGATTACATTGATGGATTTCCGTATATTGAACCATCCCTGCATCCCTGGGATGAAGCCTACTTGATCATGGTGGATGATCGTTTTGATGTGCTCTTGGATTCGGTTAGCAAGAATTTTATTTAGTATTTTTGCATCTATATTCATCAGAGAAATTGGCCTGAAGTTCTCTTTCTTTGTTGGATCTTTTTGTGGTTTAGGTATTAGCGTAATTGTGGCTTCGAAGAATGAGTTGGGCAGTGTCCCTTCTGTCTCTATTTTGTGGAATAGTTTGGAGAGTATTGGTGTTAAGTCTTCTTTGAAGGTCTGGTAGAATTCTGCACTAAAACCATCTGGTCCCGTACTTTTTTTGGTTGGGAGGCTTTCTATAACCCCTTCTATTTCTTTAGGGGTTATGGGACTATTTAGCTGGTCTACTTGATGCTGATTTAATTTTGGTATTTGATATCTGTCTAGGAAATCGTCCATTTCCTCCAGATTTTCCAGTTGTTTTGAGTATAGACCTTTGTAGTAGGATCTGATGATCTTTTGAATTTCCTCAGTTTCTGTTGTTATGTCTCCCTTTTCATTTCTAATTTTGTTAATTTGTATACTGTCTCTGTGTCCTTTGGTTAGTCTGGCTAAGGGTTTATCTATCTTGTTGATTTTCTCAAAGAACCAGCTCCTGGTCTTGTTGATTCTTTGTATGGTTCTCTTTGTTTCTATTTGATTGATTTCAGCCCTGAGTTTGATGATTTCTTGTCTTCTACTCCTCCTGGGTGAATTAACTTGTTTTTCTTCCAGGGCTTTAAGGTGTGCCATTAAGCTGCTAGTGTATGCTCTCTCCAGTTTCTTTTTGGATGCACTTAGAGCTATGAGTTTTCCTCTTAGCACTGCTTTCATTGTGTCCCATAGATTTGGGTAGGTTGTACCTTCATTTTCATTGAATTCTAAAAAGTCTTTGATTTCTTTTTTTATTTCTTCCTTGACCAAGGTGTCATTGAGTAGAGTATTGTTCAGTTTCCATGTGCATGTGGGCTTTCTGTTGTTTTTGTTGCTATTGAAGACCACTCTTACTCCATGGTGATCTGATAGGAGGCATGGGATTAGCTCGATCTTCTTGTATTTGTTGACATCTGTCTTGTGACCGATTATATGGTCTATTTTGGAGAAGGTACCATGCGGTGCTGAGAAAAAGGTATATTCTTTAGCTTTAGGATGAAATGTTCTATATATATCTGTTAAATCCAATTGGTCCAGAGTTTCAATTAGTTTCACTGTGTCCCTGTTTAGTTTCTGCTTTCCTGATCGGTCCATTGAGGAGAGTGGGGTGTTGAAGTCACCCACAATTATTGTGTTAAGTGTAATGTGTGCTTTAAGCTTTAGTAAGGTTTCTTTTACGAAGGAGGGTGCCCTTGCATTTGGAGCATAGATGTTCAGTATTGAGAGCTCTTCCTGGTGGATTTTCCCTTTGGCCAGCAAGAAGTGACCTTCTGAGTCTCTTTGGATGATTTTAGGTTGAAAGTCAATTTTATCTGATATTAGAATGGCTACTCCAGCTTGTTTCCTGAGACCATTTGCTTGTAAAATTGTCCTCCAGCCTTTTACTCTAAGGTAGTGTTTGTCTTTAACACTGAGATGTGTTTCCTGTATGCAGCAAAATGTAGGGTCCTGTTTCCGTATCCAGTCTGTTAATCTATGTCTTTTTATTGGGGAATTGAGTCCATTGACGTTAAGAGATATTAAGGAATAGTAATTATTACCTCCAGACATTTTTGAAATTATATTTATTTATCTTATTTATTTTTTATATTCGAGAGGTTATCTTCTTTTGGGTTTGATGAGAGGGGGTTTCTATCTTGCTTCTTCCCGGGTGTAGTTTCCGTCCTTGTCTTGGTGTTTTCCCCCTATTATCCTTTGTAGGGCTGGATTTGTGGAGAGATATCTTGCAAATTTGGTTTTGTCATGGAATACCTTGATGTCTCCATCAATGGCAATTGAGAGTTTTGCTGGGTAAAGTAGTTTTGGCTGAAGTTTGTGTTCTCTTAGAGTTTGCATGATATCTGCCCAGGATCTTCTAGCTTTCATGGTCTCAGGTGAGAAGTCTGGTGTTATTCTGATAGTTCTTCCTTTATATGTTACTTGGCCTTTTTCTCTTGCTGCCTTTAGTATTCTTTCTTTGTTTATTACATTTGGAGTTTTGATTATTATGTGACGGGATGTATTTCTGTTCTGGTCCAGTCTGTTTGGGGTTCTATAGGCTTCTTGTATATTCATGGGCATCTCTCTCCTTAGGTTGGGGAAGTTTTCTTCCATAATTTTATAGAAGATATTAGCTGGCCCTTTAACTTGTAAATCTTCACTCTCGTCTATACCTATAATCCTTAGGTTTGGTCTTCTCATAGTGTCTTGGATTTCCTGGATGTTTTGGGTTACCACCTTTTTGCATTTAGTATTTTCTTTGACTGTTGAATCAATGGTTCCTATGTTATCTTCGGCTTCTGAGATTCTGTCTTCTATCTCTTGTATTCTATTGTTGATACTTGCGTCTATGGCCCCTGATTTCTTCCCCAGGTTTTCTATCTCCAATGTTGTCTCCCTCTGTGATTTCTTAGTTGTTTCTACTTCTGTTTTTAGTATCTGGATGGATGTGCTCAGATCTTTCGCTTGCTTGATTGTGTTTTCATGTATTTCTTTAATAGATTTTTGTGCTTCCTCTTTCATAGCTTCTACTTGTTGGCCCACGTTCTTCTGTAGTTCTTTAAGTGACTTTTGTCTTTCTTCCTTATTGTCTTCTTCTCTTTGATCCATCTTCTCCTGCATTTCTTGAAGTGATTTTTGTATTTGCCTCGTAAAGGCTTCTAACTTTTGATCCATTTTCTCCTCTATTTCTTTACGAGATTTTTCTATGTGTTCAGCTACCAGCATCCTGACCAGTGATTTTATATCCAAGTCTTGTTTTTCTGGTGTTTTAGGGTATCCAGGGATTCCTGTTGTTGGAGAACTGGGTTCAGATGCTGTCATGTTGCCTTGATTTTTGTTAGTAACGTTCCTTCGTTTTCCTTTTGCCATCTGGTTATTTCTGGTTTTAGTTGGCCTTGTTGTCAGTGGCTGGTGTTTGAATCTCCTGTGAGGCTGGGCTCACCTGTTGTTTCTCTATTGGTGAATATGTGTGACTGCTGCTTTAAGGGATCATAAGCTGGCTGCCACCCATGCGATTGTAGCCCCTGTTGGAGTCTGTCTACCTGGGCTTCTCCAGCTGTGTCCTGGTTGCAAGGAACTCCGAGAGCCTAGCAGATCCCCCGTGAGGGTAGCCCTGGAAGGGGTGTTTACCTGGGCCTTTCCAGCTGTGTCCTGGTTGCGATATGGAGGCCCGCCGCTACACCGCTGGTCTAGGGGCCGGCGAGCTGGTTGCAGAACGCAGCTTGGGTGCTCACCCGAGGGCGGGGATGTCCCACAGAGCCTGGGCCTTTCCAGCTGTGTCCTGGTTGTGATATGGAGGCCCGCCGCTACACCGCTGGTCTAGGGGCTGGCGAGCTGGTTGCAGAACGCAGCCTATGTGCTCACCAGAGGGCGGGGATGTCCCACAGAGCCTGGGCCTTTCCAGCTGTGTCCTGGTTGCAATATGGAGGCCCGCAGCTACACCGCTGGTCCAGGGGCCGGCGAGCTGGTTGCAGAAGCAGCCTTGGTGCTCACCAGAGGGCTCGGGGATGTCCCACAGAGCCTAGGCGGGACTCCGCCTGCTTGGCTCCGAGACCCTAGCAGATACCCCCGTGAGTGTAGCCCTGGAAGGGGTGTTTACCTGGGCCTTTCCAGCTGTGTCCTGGTTGCAATATGGAGGCCCGCCGCTACACCGCTGGTCTAGGGGCCGGCGAGCTGGTTGCAGAACGCAGCTTAGGTGCTCACCAGAGGGCGGGGATGTCCCACAGAGCCTGTGCCTTTCCAGCTGTGTCCTGGTTGCGATATGGAGGTCCGCCGCTACACCGCTGGTCTAGGGGCCGGCTACACCGCTGGTCTAGGGGCCGGCGAGCTGGTTGCAGAACGCAGCTTAGGTGCTCACCCGAGGGCCCTTCTCATAGTTCTTAACGTATATCACACATACACATTCCTTTTTGCCACAAGATATAAACATAGAAGTCTAGGAGATCCATTGTGCACTATGTGAACAGAACCAATCTCTTCATCATGTGTGTGGTAGTAAATCTCTTTATTTTAATGCTTGAAACCAATCTATTAGATGCAGAAGAGAATTATAAAGGTAATTTTAAAATTTTGTATAAGAAACATATTTCAGACATAAATCTAGTACAATATGGACACTGTGGATATGCTTGGTCATCCCTAAGTATCTTGAACAAAACCCTTTATCTTTTTATACCTTTATTTTTAATACCACTATTTTTTCTTTTTTAATAATAGTTTATACCTTGAAATTATCATGAATATATATAATTTATTTGAGTCTATGCACCTTCACTAACTTCCCCCAACCCCTTATTTCATGTTGTTGTTGTTATTGTTGTTGTTGCTATTGTTGTTGTTAATAGCCCATTGAATTTAATTAGTGCTGAATATGTGCAAATGTATGTAGGGTCACAAACTGTGACAGGAGCCATATACTATCCATCCCAAAGAAAGTGACTCTCCATTCACCACCACTGCTAGTGGCTCTTCATCTAGGGGTGGAATCTCAGGACTCCTTCCTCATCCATGCTAGAATTTAAACTGGCTTTATCTTGTCTATGTCTGTGCAGTCAACGGTAGCTATGGTGAGATGACTTGTGTATCTGCCATGTTATTTGTAGTAGACAGGATTTCACTGCTCTCCTCTCTTTTCCTTGTCTCTCCCACTGTCTTTCCACCCTCTCTTCCAAGATTCCCTGAGCCTTAGATGGGGAGAAGTTGTTATAGATGACCATCTATAGGTGAGCACTGGCTTCTCTATTCATAGTAGCTATGAAATGGAACCAACCCAGATGTCCATCAGCTGATAAGTAGATAGTGAACGTTTATTATGTACAAAGTGGAGTATTACTTAGCTACAAATAAAAATGACATCACAACATTTGCAGAGAAATGGGTGACCTGAAAACATCATATTGAGTGAGGTCATCATGGCTCAGAAAAACAGATGAAGCATCTTCCTAAAAATAATATTGTGAAGTTTATATACAAATGGATGACCTGGAAAGAGCATAATAAATAAGAACACCCTGGCTTCAAAAGACAAATGTAACATGTTTTCTCTTGTACGTGGATTTTAGCTTGAGTATTTTGCTTCAGATGTTTAACTTGGGAGTGTATGTGAAGTTCGTGTAATTGAGGACAGACTTACTAGGATAGTGGAGGTGCAGAAATAGAAGAAAATAAGATTAGAGATTGGGAATATTAGAAGAATGAAGATTCAAAAATGGAAGGTACTAGAACATGGCAAAATGAGGGAGTGGAAGAATGCTTCATCAATGAGTTATGAAAAACTTACATGGAAACCTACAATCTCGCAGCCCAAATAAGGAGTATAATAAGAAGGTATATAAATGGATATCTATGATGGCATAAATTCTTTTCCAAGTATTATTTTATTAGTTTTAATTTATAAATCACATGACCCCTTCAAGTCCTGGGTCATCAATTGCAACTGAGACTGCACCTTCACCAGTGGCCTTCTGTGACCTCTCACAGTGCCGAGACTCAGCTGCTCTTCAGGACCCCTTCATGCCTTCAAAACCAGTACTGCGTGACTCTTACACACTACCAAGTACAGCCAGAGCTATACATGTACAACCTTGGCTATGCCTGGAACACAGCCTCTGTGCTCTCAGAAAACACTTCCCAGAAGATGTCACCTCAATGATTCTGGTCTCTTCTTAATCACCACTAACTTCTTAGCTCCAGCTAACCAGCATCAATAGTCCCAGTAATGCAAAGTCTTCACTTTAGTAGTTCTGATATCTTGTTAATCACAACTAATTCTTCAGCCCCAGCTAGCCAAAACCACAGAATCTTCACAATCAAAATAGCAATGGCCCTGAAAAAAAGTCTTTAATCTTCCCTCTGAAATTACACAAGCCAGGCCTCCATCTTCTGCACTGGTCTCAGCATTATCTTCCAAGCTCCTGCACAACATCCCACAGAGCTCTTAACACCAAATGGATCTTCTAGCCCAAAGTTCCAAAGTCCTTCCACAATCCTCCCCAAAACATCATCAAGTTGTCACAGGAATACCCCACTATGCTGGTACCAATTTGTCTAAGGGTTTCTATTCCTGGATAAAACATCATGACCAAGAAGCAAGTTGG
Organism: Apodemus agrarius; assembly: GCA_964023405.1. Taxonomy (NCBI): domain Eukaryota; kingdom Metazoa; phylum Chordata; class Mammalia; order Rodentia; family Muridae; genus Apodemus; species Apodemus agrarius. Next base: position 14,871,208 of record OZ030020.1, on the reverse strand, counting down.
GGAGGAAAGGGTTTATTCAGTTTACACTTCCACATTACTGTTCATCACCAAAGGAAGTCAGGACTGGAACTCAAGCTGGTCAGGAAGCAGGAGCTGATGCAGAGGCCATGGAGGGATGTTACTTGCTGCCTTGCTTCCCCTGGCTTGCTCAGCTTGCTCTCTTACAGAACCCAGGAATACCAGCCCAAGGATGACACCACCTACCACGGACCCTCCCCCATTTGATCACCAACTGAGAAAATGGCCCACAGCTAGATCTCATGGAGTCATTTCCCCAACTGAAGCTCTTTTCTCTGTGATAACTCCAGCCTGTGTCAAGTGTACACACAGAACCAGCCAGGACAGGAGTGCTGCCCTTGCTCCATAACCTTGCCAGAGTGCGCTGTCCTTTGCGTTTTGATCTCAGCCATTCTGACAGGTGTGAGGTGGAATCTCAGGGTCTTTTTTGATTTGCATTTCCCTGATGACTAAGGATTTTGAACATTCCTTTATGTATTTCTCAGCCATTTGAGATTCCTTTATTGAGAATTCTTTGTTTAGCTCTGTACCCCATTTTATATTTGTACCCCATTTTATAACTAGGTTGTTTGGATTGTTGGTATCTAACTTCTTGGGTTTCTTCAAGTATTGTGAATTATTCCTCTGTCAGATGAATGTATAGCGAAGATCTTTTTCCAATCTGTAGGTTGCCATTTTGTCATAATGACAGTGTCCGTTGACTTATATAAATTTTTTAGTTTCATAAGGTCCTATTTATTAATTTTTGACCTTAGTGCCTGAGTTGTTGGCGTTCTGTTCAGGAGGTAGTCTCCTGTACCAGTGAGTTCAAGGCTGTTCCCCACTTTCTGTTCTATTGGATTAAGTGTGTCTGGTTTTATGTTAAGGTCTTTGATCCACTGGACTTGTATTTTGTGCAAGGTGATACATAAGGATCTGTTTGTAGTTATGCAGTTAAGTCAGCACCAGTTGTGGAAGATGTTTTCCCTTTTCCATTGTATTGTTTTGGCTTATGTGTCAAAAATCAAGTGTACATAGGTGTGTGGGTTTACTTCTGGGTCTTCCATTTCATTCCATTAATCCACCTTTGTTTCTGTGCAGTGTTTTTATTCCTGTTACTCTGTAGTACAGCTTGAAGTCAGGCATAATGATAGCTCCAGAAGTTCTGTTATTCACCAGGGTTGTTTTAGCTCTCCTGGATATTTGTTCTCCTATACAAAGCTGAATTTTTTTTCTTTCAAGACCTGTGAAAATTTGTGTTAGCATTTTGATGGGATGGGGCTGTATTGAATCTGTAATGGAACAAAATTTAAAGCATTTCCACTAAAATCAGGGACAAGATGGGGCTGTCTGCTAGCCCCATTATCTTTTCAATGTAGTTCTTGAAGTTCTAGAAAGAACAATAAAGCAATAAAGGAGATCAAGCAGATACAAATTGGAAAGGAAGAAGTTAAAGTATCACTACTCACAGATGATATGATAGTATACATAAGTGACCCCCCAAATTTTGCCAGACAACACCTACAGCTCTAAACACCTTCGGCAAAGTGGCTGAATACAAAATTAGCCCAAAGAAATCAGTAGCCCTCTTCCACATAAGCAATAAGTGGACTGAGAAAGAAGTTAGGGAAACAGTGCCCTTATAGTCACAAAAAAACATAAAAATACCTTGGTATAACTCTAACCAAACGAGTAAAAAAATCTATATGACAATAACTTCGTCTCTGAAGAACAAATTTGAGGAAGATATTAGGAGATGGAAAGATCTCCTTTGCTCAATGAATGGTAGGAACATGGCCATCTTACCATACACATTCTTAAAATAAGAACTTCTGTTGTTGGCCAGCTACTACTTGGTATGGGGCCCGGCCTTAAGAATGGTTTGTATACCAAGTGAGATTCTATTAGAGAAAAATAATTTTTCATTTCTGAGTGGTTATCAATTGGATGTTAGGTCTAAAGGTAGAGAGAAATGGATAGATACTTATAATTTTAAAAAAATAATAAAATATAAAAGCTTTTCCAAATATTTACTCTTCCATTGTAGTTGTAGAATAAAACTATTTCAATCAAATCAACTTCCTTTTGGTGTTTTATTTTGAGAATTATTTTTGGTTAAACAGTTTATAGCAGTTCTCAGCTGAAATAATGTTTTATTTTCCATTTGCTTTTGTAGTGGAACACTGTTTTAACATAAAGAACTCAGCAGTGATAGGGTGTTGTTATTAAGTGGCTTAGAGAGAATTCTGTGGATAAACCTCCTTGCTGCACTGGAGTGCAGACCCCAGAACCAGTGCAAAAGTAAAAGAGCTAGCAACCTTCACAGCTCTGCTCCCTGGTCACTCCAGGGCTCTGTAGGGGTAGACCAACATCAAGGGGAAACTGGTTTAGCTGATCAGGGGTTCCATGTTCAGTTAGAAGCCCTGCCTCAGGCAATAACTTGCAGAGCAGTTACAACCTCTAGCCTATATACATTCATGCACACCTGCACACATATCTGCACCTTCATACTCACATGCATATGCATGTGAATGAACCCAGCAGACAGTTGCAAAAGGTGGGAATATTCAGATTGAATCCTTGGAGGAACATCTCACTGAAGAGGGACTGACACAACAGAGAAATCAACTGACAGTGTCTGTTGTCAATGATTGACAATTGTCAATGAGCTTGCTAGGCAGAATGTAATTGTTCCTGGAAAATTTTGTAACCGATATAGTAAGCTTGACATTTCCTGGTAGTTTTTTTTTTTTATTAGACTCATGAAGGGTTCCCAAATGGGTTTTCATATCCTGTGAGGGAATGGACAACATTGGAAGATCTCTTGTCCACAGTGGCTGAGAATTATATCCCCAAATCCTTCCTGAATAACAGATCTTACAAAAATCCAAATGGAACAATGGAAGACAATGTAACGAACAATAGTGTAATAGATGAAAAATGCCTAAGTCAATGCCTTATAAACAGTGGACTGAGATATTTTAACTGGCATATAGCACCAAGGTAACATGCATTAGTTTAACATACTCACAAAGTACTCATCCCTATTACCTCCATTATCAAATCTAAATTTTGTTGGTAAGTTTCAATATTATGCTCTAAGGGATGTTAATACATAATAAATATCCACAACAGGTAAACACATTTTATATCCTGTTACTGACACTCTCTAGAAGAAGGAAATGTGTATTCTATTTTATAATACATTTGAAAACTGCTATACATAGGATGGCGAAATATACTATAACTGGGAATTTATAACTGATTCAATGAACTATTCAAATGTAATGGGTGATTCACCTAAATATTGATTCTTTGTAAATGTTCCTCAGCTATAACTATTCACTTTTATCATTAGAGCTGATATAAATATTTTGTCATTTTTATGAAATGCCAGTGTGTCAAGAAGAACAAGGAATGACTGCTATGATGAGTGATTAAATGAAACTTTCAAGGAAAATAAACCTGAGACATATGTGAATAGATGTGCCTATATTTTTAATTGTTTGTAGAGAACAAAAGAAGAAGAAGTGTAGTACAAGTAGTTCACGAGGAAAGTCTCAATGGTTTTTACATTGGAAATGTCTTGAGAAATAATGCTGAAGTGTCCTTGAATTGTATTTGAATTCATGCTCTTTGTTCTGCTTCCTACAGGCTCAGTGTGAATCAGCAGAGCGATAAGGCTTCCCAAAACGTGACTGTCATCCTGAAATAGATTAAGGAAATGGAGTGATTTGAATACAGAAATGAGAGTACAACATCCAGATGCTTATGAAAAAAAATGTTTGTTCTCCATGGCTACCTTGCTAAAGAGGTAAGCTGAGAAGCTGGAACCTGGCCAAGATGTGTCTGCAAAGTGCCACTGTGGTGTGGAGAGTAGTTAACTTGAGAAAGTAAACACTTGCTGTGTCATTTTAAGTCCCTAAGATACAGAAGCCAAATGGAATAGGTTATAGAAGAGAGCTGCTAGGGGCAGGAGGAGGGGACTGTGATGTCTAGAAGAGTGATGGGGAGACCTAAGAAATACTTAGGAAAGTGATATTGCAACACCAACCCCTGTGGAAAGAAGACAGGAACAACTGTAAATCTTTTAACACATCTTGGATGGACCTGTTGTGGTAGTTTAAATAAGAAATGTACTCCCACAGGCTCAGGATGTATGAATGTATGAACATTGCTCCCCCCCCCCAGTGACACTGTTTGTGAAAATTGATAAGTTTTTAGACAGTCTAGCTGGCAGACATAAGACCAAAGAGGCGGGGTATAGAGGGTATAGTCACAAGCTCTCTGCTTCACAACAGACCAACATGTAACATTGAGTTCTACAAGCTCCAGCTACCACAGGTTTGACCCTAACCACCATGCATGTCCTGTAATAAGGAATATGTTCCCTTAGATAGTGATATAAATAAATAGTTTCCAGCTTAATTTGTCCCAATATGTGGACAATATGTATGTTGTCCCAATAACAGGAAAGGTAACAAATTCACATATATAAAGTTCTCTAACCTATAAAGATGGTTTGATAAACATATATAGGAAGTCATGGATTCTATTATTATACCTCTGTTCACTCATTAAATACAAAGCTATAGAAAAACCATATCCTGGCATCGATATCCCACTGAAGCCCAAGAACAAATCAATAGGTATTCTGAGAATATCTCTCCTAGTAAGTCCATAGCCAGTATTCCCAGCAAAACATGACTGATGTCTTCAATATTGTTAAAGAACTCTAACATAGTTGAGGTACATGTGAGTTCTCATTCCACCTACCCTATGCTGTTAAGTGTACTGCATAAGGGAAGCACTGACACACTGCTCAGGGGATGGGAAAACACAGTCTAAGATATGAGAGGCCAAATCTGAGGTTCCCTGACTCCCAGGAATCCAGTCGCCACTGGAAACCACACAGAGGTCGGAGGTCCCTGGGCCTGCGCGATGAGGACCCCAGGGACAGGGACTCCCAAATTCCTGGACATCCAGGAACTGCTGGATTGTGGGAAATTGGGAACAAAGTTGGGGGTCCTGCAGGACAACTACTAGTCCAGGGCCAGGGAAATGAGGGGAACCCTGCTTAGATCATTTGAGATTGTCCTTAGCTTAGTAGTGGTTGTCTAGGAGCATAGATGGGCCTTCTTCAGGAGGCTTAGGCTTTGTAGTTCCAGTTTCTTCTCCATGCTCCACATGGTGGTTCTTGGTGGAAGAGACAGTCTCTGATTTCAGTTTATTGATTGTTCATTGTGGGAAAGTGGGTACGTACCAACTCCTCTGTGAAGGCCAGTGATTAAATATCTTTTACAGAAAGGAATGTCTGGGAAGGAAAGCTTATTGACTAAACCTTCTAGATATCTCATTAGAATGGAGAACTCTGTTCTGGGCGATGTGGCTTACATCGAGAGTATGGTCATATGTTCTGAGTCAGAAATCTGGTAGAGAGGAAAGAAACACCTACTGGCTCAAGTGGGTACCGAGGTGCTAGGGTCTCAGACCTGTTCAACCTTACCAAGGTTCCTGGCGTGGGCCACTGTCCGCCCACAGGTCCATATTTCTTCTACATGGCTTAGAGGACAAAAGCTGAGACAAGATGCTGATTCCATATCCTGACCTCATTTAAATATGAAGAATTTATAATCACTAAAACTCAAACTTGAAAAGAGTGGTTTCATAAAAGAATATGCAGCAAGCACCAAAATTTAGACTAGAAGATGCACGATTTCTTCTCATTTTTGAAGTCTAATATGAGCAAAAATTAAGAGAAATAAAGACAAGAAGAACATACAAGAAAATACAGATTGTAGGGATGATTTTAAAGAGACTGGGCTAGAATACTTGTTTCCTTTTGTAATGGTAAAGTCTGTTTTTTCAAGAGAACTGTAGAATGTATTACAATTCCATTGTTTTTTAATCCCTGAAAATTAAATTTCCCTGTGTGGAGGGTTAGAATAAGGGAATTATACTTAAACCATGACCCTTCTGAATTGTTTTTGGAAATACCAGTAATGTCTCTTTCCCCTTTAATTACTAAAGAAATAAAATAATCTCCTTCCCCTCATTACCAGCCAAGTGTATGTCACGACAAAAGACTGCGTATTATTTTTTGCCATATTTGCCCCTGCTTCCCCTGAGAATTAAAAAAATATCATGAAACTTTTGCACTTTCTCTTTTTCTCAGGCCAGTGAAATGGTTACATACGAAACACCAGAGACCTGAATTTAAGAAGCAAAATTCTGGCAACCAGTCCAGAGTCCATTTCCAAAAAGAAGCAGCTTCCCTAAGCCTGCACAGAGGAGGCAGTTGCCCTGGCAACAGTATCTGTTAACAGAAAAATATGGCGGACAGGTACACAGAAAGATCCAGGAAGCGAAGCCCCTAGGCTTTTGCTGCTGTCAGTGTTATGCACTCAGCACACATTAACAAACGCCGAGTTTTAGACTGACACCTAATTTATGGCCACGGAAAACTTCTGAGTAGCATTTATCTAGTTCTAATCGATGCAGTTTATAATTTGGTACTGTGTAGCTATCGCTGAGCTGAGCACGAAATCTGACTTCGAGTATCAACAAGCAACCACCACAAATGGCTGTCAAGGTAGACCCGATAAATAAGTAGGAAGGTAGCTTCAAAGCGAGATCGATTAGCATGTTCATTGATTCCCACCCACATGCATGCTTGCCCAGAATCCCTAGTCACACTCCTCTGTTCTCTGTTCCTTTACAGGGATGCAGTCTTTATGGCATGTAATCAAACTGAGCAGAGGCTTCATTTATTTCGATTTATAAAAGGATTTGTCATTTATGTTCAGATCTATTTTTTAAAGATGAAGTGTTGCTCAATGCTGCCTGAGTCCTTGGGGCCAGTGGATAAGAAGGTGCGGAATCAACGGCTCAGATGAGAAAGCCACAGCAAGCTCTTTTATTAATTCTCATGGAGTGTGCTTTATACCCTCCACCTGCTTCCCATTGGTTCCGAGCAAGTGAGTCCTCTAGGTGGCAGTTCCCGATTGGCTGTCAATGTCTGCATCACCAATCTCTAGGCTCTCAGGCAGGCTTCATTTTGGTCCTTATGGGGAAGTTGCCTCTGCAGCCCCACTCTCTGTGTACCTACATTTATACAGAAATGGCCACCGCCTTGGCAGCAGGGCCTTTCTGTTCCTCCTATGCTCAACCCACTATTCTCAGAACCTTTTTCTAATACTGAACCCTCCTTCGACAACAACAAATAATGACACATGTTAATAAAGTATCCTTGATTCTGAAGAGTGAGAGTTCCCTGGAATGTCAGTGTGCCTTTGTGCAGATTTTATCATCATTCAGAGGATAGTTTTGAGTTGGACAACTGTAGAGCAAGAAAGAATGAGAAGCAAGAGATACAAGACACTAGTTACTGAGCCTGTTTTGGTACACATGCTTTCACACTGCACTTCCTCTTATTCCACTTTCAAATAATCAACTCCACTATGTTCACAGCAGCCCTATTTATAATAGCCAGAAGCTGGAAAGAACCCAGATGTCCCTCAACGGAGGAATGGATACAAAAAATGTGGTATATATACACAATGGAGTACTAGTCAGCCATTAGAAACAATGAATTCATGAAATTCTTATAGAGAAATGGATGGAGCTGGAGAACATCATACTAAGTGAGGTAACCCAGTCTCAAAAGAATACCCATGGTATGCCCTCACTGACAAGTGGATATTAGCCTAGAATCTTGGAACACCAAAGACACAATCCACATACCAAATGATGTCCGAGAAGAAGGAAGGAGTGGACCTTGGTTCTGGAAAGGCTCAAAGCATCAGTGTAGGGGAATATCAGAACAGGGAAGTGGGAAGGGGTGGATGGGAGAACAGGGGGAGGGAAAAGGGCATGTGGGACCTTTGGGAGGCAGGGAACCAGGAAAGGGGAAATGAAATGTGAATAAAGAATATATCCAAGAAAAGAAAAAAAGAAAAAAATCAACTCAGTCTAAAAAGCAAAACATTCACGATGCAAAGGAAAGGACCCCATGCGCTGCACAAACTATCAGACCCCAGTGTGCGCTTCTATTAGCTCGTGAGATAGCTTTCACAGAATGCTTCCTAACCCAAGGACTCTTTGTTAGACACAAAAAATGGGATGCGATGCCAAGTGTCCTCTCTGAGGTTTGTTTGTTTGTTTGTTTTTGTTTTTGTTTTTTTGACTATGCTGTTTTATTAAAACGGACCACTAAACACCTATGCTGACAGCACGAAGTACAGATCCTGCTGGCATCTACTTATCATATTCTGAGAGCTTTTCTGTCTCAATGCCTAGAACTCTTTGTGCCTGGGCATTCCTGATGTTTCTCTACATAGTAAATACCACCAGTCACATCATTCAAGGTCCCTTGTGTGCACGGTAGATAAAAAGGACTCTTAGGAATCCAACCCTGAAAGTTTTCAATGAGTTTTGTTATAATCTTTGAATAAGAACACAAAGATTCCACATCAGGTTTAATAGCACACAGAAAGAAGTATGGATTGTTTCTTTAAAATAGAAGCAAACAAAAAGTAAAGTGTTAGAATTTGCTGCTAAGGGGAAAATGAAAGAAATCTTATGGTTTAGCATGGTTAAATAATATTATTAAAATTTGAAAAGCATCTTTTTGGTTCAGATTAAACAAAGCTTCATATTTTAGGATTTCAGCAGGAACTAAGAAGGCAGTAAGAGCGAACATTTGTAGAAAGGGGGAGATTTACAATTTAGGTCAATGTAATAAGGTAGTTAGTTCTACATATCTCTCAGTCATTAGATAAGCAATGTATCTAATAAGGTTTAAATAATTCAAAATTTAGCCATTTGAAAGTAAAGGAAAAATTAATTGTAGCAATAGAAGTAGAAAAACATTCAAAGTTTTCTCATAGGATTTAAAATGCTTTGTTATATATATTTTTAAAATTCTTAATATAACAAACTGCAAATAATTTCAAGAACTGTCATTCTATTTAGTGAACTATACTTGAATCCTCTCTCAATAAATCTTTTTAAACAAGAAGTATGGAATACATGCACCAGAAGCTGGCTTTTAATACTTTTACTCTACTCTCATTTATTCATAAACACAAAACTGTGGGCGATTATTATGGTGGTTGTTTTTCATTGTTTAGTTGACTACTTTAGAATTACCATGGAAATGCACCTCTGAGTGGTGGTTATTCCAGACGTGTTTAACTGGAGAGGAAAAACCTACCCTAAATGTAGGGGTCAACATCCCATGAAGCTGAGGTCCTGAACTGAATAAAGGGCTGAGTACAAACATTACTGTCTATTCCCTGTCAGCAGGAACACTGGGACCAGCTGCCTCCCATCCTTGTATGCTCAAATTTAGGATTAAGAGACTGTTCCTCAAGCCGCTCTTGTGAGGTATTTTGGCACAGAGCAAGACAACACTGCAGCATCAGTACCAATGCATTTGGGACAACCCTGACAGAACCTATGCTTCTTAGGTCTCTGGAACTGTTTACAGAGAAAACAATTGAAGGACAAAGAAGCCCTCCAATGCTGGAGACAGAGAGTAATGGGCCATTCTGGTAGGAGGTTTGGAGAACAGAATGCTCAAATAGAGGTGGGCAGTAGAGATCGTGAGGCTTCAGAGAGAAGAACCGCTAGGACCTGGGCAAAACGCCAGTCCTGTCATTTTCTAGGACTGTGTCTGGTTTCATCCTACTCTGTCCTGAATTTAAAAACTATGTAGGGGATTACCAGAACAGAGAAGTAGGAGGGATTGATTGGGGAACGGGCAGAGGAAAGAGGGCTTATGGGACTTATGGGGAGGGGGGAACCAGGAAAGGGGAAATCATTTGGAATGTAAACAAAGAATATAGAAAATAAAAAGAAAGAAAGAGAGAGAGAGAGAGAGAGAGAGAGAGAACGAAAGAAAGAAAGAAAGAAAGAAAGAAAGAAAGAAAGGAAGGAAGGAAGGAAAGAAAGAAAGAAAGAAAGAAAGAAAGAAAGAAAGAAAGAGAAAGAAAGAAAGAAAAATAAATAAATTTGTTGAAAGAAATTTCAAGACAGGATAGCATTCAGGCTGTAGAATGGTGACTGTCCACAGTTCATACTCTGGTCTACAGTCAGAGACCCATCAAGTTGAGCATAAAAATAAAAAATGTTTGAAAGTAAAAAATGTAATTGTTTTGCGTTTATAGCAGCCTTGTTTATAATAGCCAGAAATTGGAAGGAGCCCAAATATCCCTCAAGAATGGATACAGAAAATGTGGTATATTTATACAATGGAATACTACTCAGCAATTAAAATAATGAATTCATGCAATTTGTAGGTAAATGGTTAGATCTGGAAAATATCATCCTGAGTGAGTTAACCCAATCACAAAAGAATACACATGAAATGCAATCACTGATAAGTGGATATTAATGAGCCCAGAAGCCCTAAATACTCAAGGCACAATTAACAAGTCAAAAGATTCCCAAGAAGAAGAAAGGAGAGGACCCTGGGCCTGTAAAGATTGGATCCAGTTTTGTAGACCCAGAACAGAGAAATCATGTGTGTGTGTGGGATGATTGGGGAATAGTTGGGGGGGGGAGAGGAATTATGGGACGTATGGTGGGGGGGAACTGGAAAAGGGGAAAGCCTTTGGAATGTAAACATAGAATATAGAAAATAAAAATTTAAATAAAAAAATAAAAACATGTAATTGTTTTATTTATTTACATTCCAAATGTTGCCCCACTTCCTGGTCCACCCTCCGAGAGTTCTTCACCACACCCTTGCCTTGGAAAGGGTGCTCCCCCACCCACCCATGGAGCAGAGATTGAAGGAAGAAATATAAAAATTACGGTTTAATAGATAAAAAAAGATGATTGACTTGAAATTGAAGAAAAGGCTGGTGGAAAGAAAATGGTGTAATTAATTTTAAAAAACTTACCATCTCTGAAGAGGACCCTCTTCATTTCTGGGTTTATAGTTCTGATGAAGACTTCACCTAACAAGGGCTCCAAATAAATACACTTAAAGGAGAAGTTCTACCTTGAAAATGGCTTTAAAGTGTTTCCTTGCTTGAAAATAGCTAAGAAAATGGATTTTTTTCCTAGAGAGTATTTCTTCACATTCAGCAACTGAGGTACACAGAGGCCACTCTAGTAGTGGTACAAGAGTACTGACTAGGTTACATCCACCCAGCAGTTAAAGTGCTGTCCATGGAGGACTGGTTGTGCAAGCATGAAACATGCCAAAGTGAGAGTTGATTGAGGCTTGCACCCCACTTTAGAAAGCCAGAGACCACAGAACTGTAGTATGGTCAAATTCCTTGCCATGGTACACTGAGAGGCTATTGCACAAAGTTAGGAAGGTAAAGACAAAGTTAGCTCTCCAAGATTTGGGGTATTCCAGGATTGTAATAATCTGCAGAAATGAAGTTTATTTTTCCCAACGTGAAGGGTTCAAACTCCAGAGATGGAGGGCTGGGACTACCCAAGGTCTTTGGAGCCCAGATGATTTTATCATGAACTTCAGATGTGGTCAGATAAGCTGGATGTGGAGCTCTAGGACTTGTTGTTTGCCCTGTTGGGTATTGGGTGTTGGATATATATATATGTATGTATGTGTGTATATATATATATATATATATATATATGTATATATGTATATATATACACACATATATATATACATATATGTGTGTGTGTATATATATATATAATTTTTGATTTGACATCCATTCAATTATTTTGCAATTATAATGCTTACTCTCTGCCATTGTCTATTGGAACTATGTTTCTTGCATATGTATTTGTTTTTTTTTAATAAGTTAAGAGATGGCCTGAATTTCATTGCAGACTTTACACTTAAACTTTTGAACAGTGTTGATATTGTTACAACTTTGGGGTCTTATAGAACCCATGTGTAAGAAGTAAACACATTTTGCACCATGAGATGAGAATATGGCTTCATGAACTGTGGGTAGAATGTTTTGTTTTAAAATAATGGGTTTGGGTTAACAAAGGCGTGAAGTTGTGGTGATAAATCTTCATTGTCAACTTGACCGAATTTAGAGTCACCATGGAAATACACAGTATGACAATGAGAAAGCTCCAAAAAGGCTTACCCGAGTAGGGAAGATCCGCCCTGATTGGAGACATCCACTTCTCACGGGCCAGGGTCTTGGGGGAATGAACGTTCCAATGTGATCATTGCAACAGCATTCATCTCTACTTCCTGACCAAGATGTTCATCAGTCTCACACTGTCCCTGCCAAAGTAGGATCTAAAATCAATCCTTTTTCCCCTTATTCTTTGTTTTGTGTATTTTATCCCAACAATGAAGAAAAACTAGATATAATTAGAATTTTCCTCATGACTAAGGATATACAACACTTTGGCAAATATTTGTTTGCTCTTTTATATTTTCGTTTCGAGAGCTATCTAATTCAATTAATTATTCCACTTTCGTATTCCAGTGTCTTTTTTTCACTTTGATAATTCTTTTTATATTCTAGATGTTAATTTGTATCTCATGAAAGAGAAACAAGAGATGGTCAAATGAAAAGGCAGAAAATGTTAATAAAATCGGCATGAAAGAAGAATGGAGCACTTGAAGAGGGATAGAGAACTTGAAAGAAGGGGGAAATAGGGGATTAAGTGTGTTCAATATGGCAGATGTATGAAAATACCATAATGAACTCCATTATTTTGTAGGCTACCTAAAAATTTAAAGAATCATTTTAAAGGAAACTAGGTATGGACATCTTATCTCAGAGGACTTGAGAAGCTATAGAAAAAAAAATGTAACAAAAAATGAAGCACTGTATAAGCCCAGTAACAAAGTCATTGGTATTAATTTAATGTGACGCATCATCTTGACAAGTGGAAAGTCAAGCTGCTTCAGAACACCATGGTGCTACCTGGTGCTGTCAACAGCATTCGCCATGCCTGTGGTGGGCTGTACTCTGCTGGCTCAAGTCACCTGCTTTTTGCTACTCAAGCATGCGTAGAACATTTACTTAAACAATGGTCCATGGCATCCGTGATGGTTTGTCTATGTTCAGCCCAGGGAGTGGCACTATTAGAAGGTGTGGCCCTGTTGAAGTAGGTGTCTCACTGTGAGTGTGGGCTTTAAGACCCTCATTCCTAGCTGCCTGGAAGCCTGTATTCTGCCAGCAGCCATCAGATGAAGATGTAGAACGCTCAGCTTCAGCTGCACCATGCCTGCCTAGAGGCTTCCATGCTCCCCGTTGATAATGGACTGAACCTGTGAACCTGTAAGACATCCCCAATTAGATGTTGTCCTTTTAAGTCATTGCCTTGGTCATGGTATCTGTTCACAGCAGTAAAACCCTAAAACAAACTTAGTACCAGGGACTGGGGTATTGCTGTGATAGGCCTGACCATGCTTTTGTTTAGAAGAATGTGAATTTGGAGACCTTTGGATCTGGAAAGCATTGGCATGCTTTAAGTGGGGTTTAATGGGCTATCCTAGTAGGAATATGGAAGACTTTGTTGCTGTGAGTGATTTGAACTGTGGTGACCTGAGGGGATTTCAGTGAAAAGAATTTGAGTATGTGGCCTAGAGACTACTTTTGTGGTATTTTGGGGGAAGAATGTGGCTGCTTTTTGCCATTGTCCAAAGAATCTGCCTGAGACTAAGGTGGAAAGATTTAGATTAATTACATTCAAAAGGGAAGTCTCAAAATAGCTTGGTGTAAATTCCGTTGTGTGGTTACTAAAGTTCACTCTTAGGAAGAACATTTTAATGAAAAGAAGCAAGTTGAGAAAGGAAATATAGAAAACATATGGTTTGAGTATTAAAGGACATCAGGAAGTGAAATGGAGCTGAATCCTGTTTTGAAGGATATTAAATTGAATTAAGGGTGTAGTGACCTTGAGACAAGGTCCCACCCAGCTGAATTTAGGTCCAGGCGTGGTAGTACCTTTAATCTCAGGAGGCAAAGACAAACAGATCTCTGAGTTCAAGGCCAGCCTAGAGCAAGTTCTAAGTAAAGAAAAACTTAAATCCAGTCTTGGTAGATCACACCATTAATCCCAGTGCTTAGGAGACAGGCATATAGATCTCTGAGGTCAAATCAGTCTACAGAGCAAGTTCCAGGACAGACAAGGTTAGACCATGAAGGAGTTGGAAAACAAAGCTGATAATGTAATAGTAAAATAGGGCTGTGTTCCAGCCCCAGCAACAGCAGAACTCAGCAGCTTGGCCCACATGGCTCTGACTTTAAAGTCAAAAATAGGAGAGACTACTGGGACAATTGATGCTGGTTAGATGGAGCTACGAAATTAGTGGTGAATAAGAGACCAGGATTACTGAGGTGAAATCTTCTGGGAAGTGTTTTCTGAGAACACAAAAGAGCTGTGTTCCAGAGATATCCAAGTTGTGCCTCCTGCAGCAACTGTACTTGGTAATGTGTAAGAGTCACCCAGGTGGTACTTGTTTTGAAGGCATGAAGGAGTTGGAGATCTGAAGACTGCTTTGATGTCAGGAATGTAGATGCAGAGTTTGGAGTTTGCCCAGCTGGTTTCCTGTCTTGCTTTGTGAATTAGAGGTAAGTGATTGGATGAATCTCAGAAGAGACTTTGAACTTTGGACTTTTAAAATTGATTGTTGAGACTGCTATAGACTATGGGGACTTCTGAAATTGGACTAAATGAATTTTGCATTACGGTATGATTAGGTATGACCACCATAGACTCATATGTTTGGGCAAGCACATGGGAGTGGAATGTGATGGTTTGTATATGCTCAGCCCAGGGAGAGGCTCTATTAGAAGGTGTGGCCCTGTTGGAGATGTCTCTCTGTGAGTGTAGGTTGTTTTTTTTTTAATTTTTATTTTCTATATTCTATGTTTACATTCCAAAGGCTTTCCCCTTTCCCAGTCCCCCCCACCATACATCCCATAATTCCTCTCCCCCAACTATTCCCCAATCATTCCCCCTCCCCCCACGGTTTCTCTGTTCTGGGTCTACAAAACTGGATCCAATCTTTACAGGACCCTCATCCTAGCTGCCTGGAAGCCAGTATTCTGCCAGCAACCTCTCAGCTCCTGGTGGACTATGCCTGCCTAGAGGATTCCATGCTCCCACTTGATGATAATACACGGAACTTGTGAACCTGTAAGCTATCCCCAATTAGATGTTGTCCTTATAAGAGTTTCCTTGGTCATGGTGTCTGTACACAGCAGTAAAACCAGAACTAAGACAGTGTCCTCTAGCCTTCACTTCTGAAAAAAGTATTTGGTACTGATTTTCTTCCCTTTCTCTTTTTATTAGCTACTGACCATCAAAGATGCTATTGGTAAACAAATACACATAAAGATAACTTGTAGTTCAGTCATCTGTGTGGACCAATTTATGATTGTAAAGCCAACATCAGTGTTTTTATCAGTGATCATAAAAATACACACACATTTAAGCTATCCATGTATAATATTCACTCATTGCATCCCTAATTGGCTTAGAACTCACTAAGTAGACCAGGCTTATCTGGAACTCACAGAGCTGCTTGTTTCTGCCATCTGAGTTCTGGGATTAAGAAGAGTGTCACTATGCCTAGAAAGAAGGTTGGAGTCTGTTAGAGTCATTGACAGGGTATGAAATTCTTTGTTCCATTTCTGATATATTTTCTTCTCCATTCCATAGAACCATTACCACCTATTTGCTATCTTTTGTGTTTTTTATGTTACCCAAATTTAACTTGTACTTCAACCTCTTCATGGTCTCCTAAACTCCACCCTACCATCAATCATCTGTGATGACTTCAACCTTCCTTTCCTAAAGAGCTCTCCCAAGACCCTCACCTTAAACAAGCTCCTCTATTATCTCCCCAAAGAGCCGCGAATGTTCTTAATGTATTGCAGTTGGTTGGCACTCAAGCTACATTGCCAGATGTGCTCCTATTGCACCTGTGTAGACAGCACAGAGAATACATAGAAAATACTGATCCAATTGAGGAAGGGGGAGGAATTAATGAAAATGAGCAATGTTTAGTTCAAGTGAAATAAATATTCACAACAGAAAACCCCTCTTAGCCACAAAATACTTTAGTTCCATGTTTATATTGATTCATTTCACATCATTTATAATACTATATAACTCTTTGGCTATTGGACAGTCTATTGTTAGAGCTTTGAAATTCAACAAGGCATAGATGCAAAATTATTTTTAATTTTTAAATGTAACTTAATATTTAATGTGCATACGTGTTTGCTTGCATGTGTGCATGTGTACCTCATGTATGTCTACTACCCATGGAGGTTAGAGTATCAGATACTAGATATTCTAGACTACA
Source organism: Apodemus agrarius (assembly GCA_964023405.1). Classification (NCBI taxonomy): domain Eukaryota; kingdom Metazoa; phylum Chordata; class Mammalia; order Rodentia; family Muridae; genus Apodemus; species Apodemus agrarius. Next base: position 14,854,935 of record OZ030020.1, on the reverse strand, counting down.
ACTCTACAACTAGAGTTATAGATATTTGTGACCCATTATAGTGTGTGTTCACAGCACTCAGAATCCAACCCAGGTTCTCTATAAGAATGATAACTAGCTCATAACAGCTGAGCCAGCCCCTGAATTTATGTTTTATATATAAATGTACATAGCACGCACTTCTCTGTGACAAATACTTTGTGAGTTAACTATAGAATAATTTTCTCCCATTTTTGCTATTCTTTGGTAGGTTTGGTCATGTCTACTTTTATAAATGTCTCGCATGTCACAAAATAATAGTTGAAAATTCTACCTGAGGTAATCTAAATGCCACATTCTGAATTCTGAAGACACTGGAATCTTTGAATTTTAGTTATAAGTGAAAACAATTCTCAGAGTCACTGCCTAAGCTTCATAGATCTTTCCCTTTATGTGAGTTTTAAGTGAAAACCAAATGAACTTGTCTTGGTTCCTTTCCTGTTGCTGTGATAAAATGCAAAGACTAAAGCAATGTGCAAGAGGACGAGCTAGTCGATGTCAATGGCTCTGGAGGAGAGAAGCCATAACTGGAGAGACAGCAAAGCCGCAGGTGGCTGACGTTGTAAACTAACTGGCCACATTTCTTTAGCACACTGGAAAACAGAGCTGGAAATTGAGCTGGGCTATAAACACTCAAAGCACTCCCTGGTGACTACTTCTTCCAGCAAGGCTACGCCTTCCCCAGATTCCATACAACTCCCTAAACAGCACCACCAGATACAGACCAGTTATTCAATCACATGGGCCTATAGGGAAATTTTCTCATTAAAACCACTATCACACTGTTATCTCACATTTTTGAATTATCAATAACTCTGAAGTACTAATAATATGTCTAATTCCTTCAATGAAAGAAAGCTTGCAATGACTTATTCTACCAATTTTTTATTGGAAAAAAATGTTATATAAGTCAGAGATTGACTATGAAATGTGAAGGTCAAAAGAGCTGAGCTCTATACTAGAAGAAAAATGCTTGCAAATTAGTTATTTCTGAATGATGAATTTGTATCATATCCAATATCTATCTGTATGTTTTTAGAGATAAAAAAAAGGGAATAAAATACTAGATATTCAGAGATATGGTGAAAATGTTAGGTATACAGATAATTGATTCAATATAAGTATCTTATTCAGGTAATCATTCACTTGAGCTTTGGCTTATACAATTTTTGCAACTTAATTTACTGGTGTTAATGAGATAAAATTTATGAAACTTACTAAAGTTAATAAATCTTGTAATTTCATAACTTCGGACTTTATTCTGCTTGTTCTGGTTTTAAATTGGCTATGTAATTTTTTATTTAAAAAGCATCCATCATTTCAATGTAGAACAGATATATTCATTTCTAACAACATTATAGTCTTGAATTATCAAATTATGTAAAAAAAAAAACTTTGTTGCTAAGAAAATAGCATAAATCAAAATATATAACCACTAAGACTAAGTGCTGCCATGAGATGCTATGATGGGGGGTGGTGTTGGGAGTCTGAACTCCCATGGAAATCACTATCTCTGTTGCAGAAGAGATGAATAGGTTTTAGAAGGACTTTTTTGAACACAAATGACATGGGAATTATGACATGGATCAGGGAATCTAATCCTTTCAATTCTATGTGGAACCAATATCCCCCAGTGCTAAGAGACATATATTAAAACACATATCCTTCAAAAGTACTGTCTAACTTGTTTTTATAGGTTTACTTGGTCTCTTTTAGTGCACAGTGGATTTTTTAATGAATAGATATACTTCATCCAGTATAAGGGATGCACCCAGTGCATAAGGGAACCAAATGGCTAAAAAAAGATGCTGCCCTTTCTACACATACAAGTGGGTGGTTTTATAACATTAATCTTTGGCGAGTCTGGAAAAGCCTAACTTTGTCCTATTTAAAGATTAGTAAGATGATATAAACCACATTAGCTTAGTGGATAGACCAGGTGAGATTGATGCAATTTCAAAGCTTGGGGCAGAAATAACAGGTGCATTTCTAAAGGACACCAGTAACCACACTCACATGTTCATGGGTGGTTTCAAAAGAACAATGTTTCATAGCAGCCAGAGAAGGTAATTTTGAATGATTTGTCGCTAAATGGCCAGTATCAGAATAAGAGTAGTCCTTAATTTTCTAAATCCCATCCTCTTAAGAATTATGACATCACAAAAGTAGTGTGATTGTCCTGCCCTTCTACCATCTGATTTCTTTCCAGCTTAAGCACTGGTCGCAATGTCAGATATTAGTTACATACTCTTCAAAACTGCTATTTGTATGAGCTAATATTAGACCTTATTTAGACCAAGACTTGTGACATAATTCAATAAATCAGTCGTTTGGTAGTTATTCAGGGTCAACTTCTTACATGATGATTATCTGCCATGATTACTTCCATCTACTGGTTCCACTGTCTTCCAAAGCACTTGAAATCTCTGTCTGACATCTGGCTAAGCCAGTGGGGAAATTCTTGGCAGGGTCTTGCAATGGTACCGCCTGCAACAGGGGATGGTACACGCCTCTTCTACGCCCATCCCATTGACAGAGGTCAGGACCACACAGATGTTGGAGAAGCCAGTGAACCCATTTCTATTGCCTCCTAACAAATCACAAAAATAAACTGAGTGTCCTTACACATGCCTATTGTCTCACAATTTCCTTGGACCAGACGTCTACCCAGGGCTTAACTGGCTTCTTGGCTCAGGCTCTCTCATAATTGGAATCAAGACTTGGGCCTGACTCCATTTTCAGCAGGGAACTCACCTGTGGAGTAGTCTATTGTGAAGTCAACTCAGAATGCCGTATTTCATGTCCTACGTCTGTGTTGAAAGGTTCCTGACGTTTTCCTGGGTGTGGGCTGCCATGGGCTCACAGGTTCTTCAAGCTGTCCGTACCTTCTAGAGACTTCCTGCTACACTTTGCCATAGGAGCCTCCTCAATATGACTGCTTATTTCAGAAAATTAACAACATGAATATTATTTTTCTTTTTCTCCTCTCTTCACCGCCAGTCTCTTCCCCCTTCCCCTTCTCTCAAAGCAGATACTATAATAATGGAGTGAGGGAGGAGCAGTGAGAGGGGGAGGTCTCAATCGATAAGCAGGAAAATGCTATCTCAGACCAGAAGACAGAAGACAAGAAAACAAATGGATAAACTCAAGCTTCATGTAAAAGGAAAACATAATCTGATTTAGTAATTAGAAGTCTGAGTGAAAAGGCAAAATTATCATAATCTGTCACAGTCATTCGAAATATGTCACTGGAAGTCATCCTACCTTTATGATTTTGCCTAGAACCTCATTTAAAAGCCATCTTTACATTGTGTGCTACTGCAACATCTTCCTTCAGACAGCAAGACCCACTGCATATTAATCACACAGTCTTCAACCTTGTGTGCTCCATATATGTGTGGCTGGCTGTCTGAGCTCCATGATGATAAATTTATTAATTGTAACACCAATGCCTGTCCCTGGTAAAAAAAAAAAAAGTATGTAAGCTCTGTCACAGCCAGGAGTACTGTTTACATGTCAGCAATTTATATTGATGAAATGCTATAGATGCATGCATAAGCCAAGACTTCAGGGCTTTTATAACTGTTTGGTTTGCTAAAATTTGAATCCAAATATTTAGAATGACTGACTTTCATCATTATCATTGCCATCATAATATCTGCAAAAGAATCCCAGGGTTTTGCAGTGAATGAAAGGTGATGTTTGAGAACTCTTGACATAGACCAGAGGACTGATTACATGGTTAAAAAAAATATATGGCATTTTATTCATCAGCAAATTTTTTCTCATTAATTTTATTCTTTCTCATCTTTCCTAAATAATAAATTTTTGGTTGATTGGATTCATGAGTTATTATATCAGGTTATTCGAGGTAAAAAATTAGCTATCACTTCACAACTGTTACTAACCTCAGGAAATTATTGCAGATATAAATGTTTCAACAGATGCTGTGCCCTCAGTGGGTAAGGAGCAAAATAAATCCAACCTTCTTTATATTTTTTAATATCCACAGTTCTGAATTTCAATATAAATACATCTCTTAAAGCATTAATAAGCAGTTTCTTCCCAGGGTTCAGGAATCAACATGGAAAAAGAGACAATAAGGTTTTAAGAGTCAGTGGTGACAGATGACATGCAGGGAAGATTATTTTCTGGACATTGCAATGCAGTTGAACATCTGAACTCACTTTGACATGGTTGTGATAGCTCGAACAATCCTACAAGCTCAAGCTAGAGAAAATTTCAGCATAGAAAAGAGAGGGTGTGACCCCTCACCTATGCAAGGAGCTATTGGCAATTTATAGCTGCTGAGAGTTCTCTTAAAGGGTGTGGCCCCTGTAGTGTTGAGCATACGTCAGCAAAGGCTGAACATCCGAGTGTATTAGCAGTACAAACTGTACTTGATGTTTATTTTAATTTTTTTGTTTTATTTTGTTCTGTTTTTTAAAAGATACAAAGTTGACTTGGTTACAGTGAAGGATGGATCTGGATCTGGAAGGAGTTTAGGGAAGGGTAAATATGACAAAATGCATTGCACAAAATTCTCAAAAAAACTAATAAAAATGTAAAATAAACAATTATATATATGTATATAATATATATACATATATATATTGGTTATTGTGATATAGCTGTGAACAGGTGCATCTTTCCCAGTGTGCTCCTTGGGTTGTCACATCTCCAGCCCATGGCTACCAGTGAGACCTACCTGTGCTACCTGTCACAACTCTCCTAGTCAGGTGACATCAACACCTCAAGCAGCAGCACCGGGTTGGAGTATTTCAGTCCTGTCTCAGTGTTTTCCACTGGCAGGTGGTTGGGAGACCACCTGTGACTACAGTTTTATATGAACCATTGCTAGCTTGTAAGCTCCTTCCAAATGTGCTTAATGAATACTTAAGTAGATTATAAATTAGCATAATGAATAAACATCTTTTACCACCATTTAAAGTCTCCCTTTTCTTTAGAATCTTGATTCTGGTGTCCAAAGCAACAGCTAAGTCAAGGAGCCCACTCTCCTAAGGCAGAATGGATTGATGGACAAAGACACAGCCTCCAGTGAGGACTTTATTTTTCTGAGTGGCAAGCTAGGAGGGACTGGACGGCTGCTACTTATGACTCTTATATTCTGTTATCTCGACAGCTTTGGAAATTGTGCTTTACCAGAGCTCTGCCAGCCAGAGTTCTAATTCAGCCCTGAATTAGACTGAGCCTTCCTGCCACCCTTCTCTGTTCTTAAAGCCGTGGAAAGTGGAAGATGGCTCGGACTTTGCAAGTTTGTTTATTGGACTGATGAGCACTTGGGTGCCTTCCCAGTGAAAGATGTTTCAACCACAAAGCAATTTCATTCCAATGTTCCAGTCTCAAAATAAAAGAAAACTTATATTGAAAAATTATAATTCAGGTTCAGAAACTATGGCATAGTCATACAGAGGTCATCTTTTTTTTTTTAAGGTGATAGATTTTTTTTATTTTTATTTTCTATATTCTATGTTTACATTCCAAAGGCTTTCCCCTTTCCCAGTTCCCCCCCACCATACATCCCATAATTCCTCTCCCCCCCAACTATTCCCCATTCATCCCCCCCCCACGATTTCTCTGTTCTGGGTCTACAAAACGGAATCCAATATTTACAGGCCCAGGGTCCTAACCGTTTTGCTTTGGAAATGAGTCTAGAGTGATTATGAGTTCTGTACGTAGAGAAGTCTTTTTTCATGATGTCCAGAGGGAGTACGGGACACTCCATGTAGCCGTATCTTGTGTAGAATTGTCTCCTAATGGGAAAAGAATCTAAGTCTTCTAAAGGCATCAGAGTAGGGTGATACTGTGACCAAAGAAACAGAACATTCCCATGATACAAGTTATAAAGGCATTTTGAATCAATAGAGACAGAAGCACACTGAACAATGATAAATTCATTAGAGGTGAAACAGATTTATGTAATGAAGAATCTCAGGTCAGGTTGGCCACTTAGCTTTACCATGTTGCTTGAGAAAGCTTTAAGGTGTTTGAGAATAAAACTAGCCTGAATTAAAGTGGAAGAAATAAAAAAGAAAAAGAAAAAGCTTAGGATTTTATTATACCTTTGATATATCTGCTTTCTTCCTTGGAAGCATGAGTCATACTTAAAAGTTAATTCATTCAGTAGGTTTTGGATCTGAAATAAATCTTCCGACAAAATGAGAGTGTGGGGAATACGGAGATCATTTACAAAGAATCTGTGACCTGAAATAACTCACATTAGTGAGAAAATGAGAGAGAATTAGTTTAAAACATGGTGTGATTAAACCTCTTATACAGGAGATCTAGAGCGTGCCAGGTTTCTGCAGCCATGGAACCAAGAGCTGGCACTGCGAAACCAACACTCTTAGGGTATCTTCAGTGGTCCACTGAGATATAACATGCCCCTGATTAATCCAATTCCTTGGAACCCAGTTCAGTTTAATGGTAAGTTCCATCTTTCCAGAGCACACGGAAAATGAGATGGAGATGGTGGCCATGCCACATAGGCAGTGGGACAGCTGGACAAATGGATTCCCACAGGAATAAACTTTGACTTGTGACACAGTCTTTGAAGATGCAGAGCTAATAATCAGCGAATCTGTGTTCAGGAAGTTTTCCCTCGAGCTGGTTTGCATTACCAGTCACAACCTCTTAGGGTAGTAGTTCTCAAAATGTGGATTGAGACCTCTTTAGGGACACATTAGAATTCTTAACAGTAGCAAATACAGTTATAAAGTAGCAATGAAATGTTTTTGCAGTTGGGGAGGTCACCACAGGATGAGTAACTATATTAAAGGGTCACAGCATTAGGAAGATTGAGAACCACTTAGGGTTTTCTCTAAGCTGCCTTTCTGCCTTAGAAATTGTGTTGTCTATTCAGTTCTCAAAGAATATGAATACATTGACAATTAAAGATATAAAGATAATAAAAAGGAGCATGATGTTTTTTTTTTATATTTGAAGAAAAACTAGGATTCAACAAAGCCATCTCAGAGCAAAGGTAAAAGAAGAAATCAACTTTAGGAGGAAATGTCTTAGCCAAGCATCCTGATAGTACCAGTGCAACTCAACAGCCTCTGTCCCTCAGTGGTAAGAGGGAGCTTGTATCTATCCTCAACTGAAAATGCATAATTTTTTGTCAATGCTAAGAAAGTTCAGTTTGGAGAGAGGATGGACTTGGGATGTCATCACCAATGAAATCTTACTCGTGAGCAATGCTACCACAAGTGCCCAATACGCAGACATATGGCCTGACAACACGGACAACAGAGAGCATGAAAGCTTATGCAATCAGCAAGTTTCTCTCCAAGTTTATAAAATGTAGGATTGAGGGAAAGCAGGAAAGCGTATATCCTGATGTTGGAGAAAACTACCTTTGAGATCTCAGGACCCTCGCTGAATGCTTCTAGATGCTGAAGGCTTCTACACTCACATGCACAACCCCCCCCCACACACACACACAAATACACACAAGCTCATGACTAAAAGTAAGAAAATAAGTCTTTAAAACAAAACATAAACTTCATGAAATCTATTGTTGGCAAAGGGCTTGCGGAAAAGGATTCTACCAAGCCATTACCAGAAGTTTGGCAACCCGTCAAAATGCTAATGTTCTTGGCTTTAATCAGAGTCCGTGATTGGGGAAAAAAATGCAACCTAAACAATTAGTCAGTAAAAATATTTGAAAACAGCTATAGAAAGGCACCTATCCCAACTTTATCTATCATGTTAAAATCTAGTAATGTTTCAGTACCTATCAGGAAAATAATGTGTTTCATAACTTATCGAAGCATCAACAGATTCTCAAGGGACCATCACAGGGCTGTCTAGAAATCACAAACTACTATGTACACAGAGGTATGTAGATTGTAATTGTACATTTAAGTTAAAATTTTGCCATAAAATAGTGTGAATAAGAGATGGGAAATCTCTTTCTGCTTCCTCTTTCACATAGATCCCTGGGCCTTGCAGGAAGGACTTTGACGATGACATTCCATTTAGGGCTGAGAGTTGCAAAGGCCCGCATTCTCTGCACATTGCCCAGTGTGTTGCACTCTCTCTACTGGCAAAAAGAAGCTTTTTCTGTTAAGGTCTATGTCGAACACTGATGTTTAGGTATGACAATATGCAGTTAGTGCCATCTTATGGTTATGTTCCATTAGCAGAATAACGGTAATAGGTTTTCTCTTAGGCTCATCACCTATGTAGTCTCAGGTCCTTGGCCCCTTTAGCATTGTGAGGTATCTCACTGAATGGGTCTACAACTCAATGTAAAAAAAAAAAGTGGTTAGTGGCTTCGATATTATTTTGCAGAGTCAGCCATGGTACATGGAAGAAAACAGTATCTTCTAGACACTATAGGCTAATGGACATATGAACTCACAGAGACTGGTGACAGCATGCATAACACCTGCACAGGTTCAGACCAGACTAAGTCTCAGCACCGAGAAGGGGAAGTGGATAGAAAGTTCCAGCCCCTAACCTAGAAGCCATCTGCTATTGATGTCTTTTAGAAAGGGACTAATAGTCTTTCCCAGGGGAAGGATGTGGAGCATCAGCCACACGCCAGGGCAGGCTCCATGCCCAGCGGTTGCCCAGCACAATGCAGACTCCAGGTGTTTTTGTGTGCTCTTGTTTCCTCTTGGATTGGATTGGCAATATCTGTCTTATTGGGGTTTGGTTGGTTGGTTGGTTGGTTGGTTGGTTGGTTGGTTGGTTTTGATCTTACTTTATTTGGTGTTGTTGTTGTTTGTTCTGGTTGGTTGGTTTTTATCTTACTTTATTGTTGTTGTTGCTATTGTTGTTTTAAAGAGGAAAGGCAATGAGAGGTGTCATGAAGTTGGGTAGGTAAAGAGGGGAAGGTGGAGAAAGGATTTGGGAAGTATGGGGACAGAGGAAAATATATGATCAAAATCTATTAAACAAAATTTAATACAAAATGGAAGCTTTCCCAAAGAGTACAAATATAAATGCTAAAACATGCCCTGCAAAGGGCTATCAATAATTATCAAATTGGATAGAGAATTTTCACCTCAAGACTTCTCACTGCCTTCAATATTTAATTTTCTGTTCACTCTCTTTCTCTTCATATTTTTGTATTTTCTGAGATTTATGCTATTCAATCACTAAAAAGAAATGTATAACTGGCCGACTGCTTTGTTAAATGTTAATAGGATGGAACTTTAGAGTTTACGGTTATCAGAGTCAGAAAGGAGAGTTTAATAATCTTGGTGCAATATCCATTAGGAATCAACAAGCAGACCTCAAGGTTGAGAAATTCACAGGACCGCCAAAGCACAGGAAACAAAAGGAAAATGAGCAAATAGGATCCCATCTGCTGAAGAGCTCCTCTAGTGCAAAAGCAGCAATCCAGGATGACAGGATGAAGAGAGGGCATGAGGATGGAGAGTTAGTCACAAAGCTTACACCCTTCTGAGGGAGCAACACTGTGACCGTGACCTGCGTGACAAGGAACCAAAGCTCTAAAGACAGTTCTCAATGGAAAACGAACAAATTACACACAGACTTCTGAAAAAAATTCATTGCTTCTCACTACAAATATTAACTACAACAATGACGCATTACTCCATACTTAAGAGGCAAAAAAAAAAAAAAAGATAAATTTTAAACAACACAAAAAAGGCCCTTCCTCATGGCTAGTGAGAAAGATGACATCACAACCAATATGGAAGGCAGCATGCAAGCTCCTCAAAATACTCAAAGGATACCAAGGATTCAGGGAATCTATCTCTAAGGATGCATGAAATCAGCATGGCAAAAGCATATCTGTACTTCCTGTTCAGTTAAGTATTATTGACTCCATTGATTCTATAGATAAATGAACAAATAACTAAAATCTGATGTATGTATGTTATATAATGATCTATTATGTTATAGATAGATGATAGATAGATAGATAGATGATACATAGATACATAGATATATAGACTGACTGAGAGATAGAATATATGGATATTTTACATATCATAATATTATACAAAGTATACATTATTATAATATTACACTTCTTTCAAAAGAATGAAATTCTAACATTTGCAACACAAATGAATTGGAAGGAGTATGCTAGGCCTACTGCAGGAAGACTGAGGTTATTTAATTAGGTAAAAGCATGAGTAATTTTAAAGAAAATTCACAATCAATGAAAACTTATGGATCTTAATAGCAAAATAATACTATTATGTAAAATTAAAAGAAATGATACTAAAATAATACTATTATCATATCATATACCATATGAAAGAATAGACAGAATTCCTGTCAATATACATTTGGAAAAACAAACCTAATATCACCTAAAGATGGCTTAAACAGTCGTTCAGACTTGAGACAGTAGTTGGGGTCATGGTACCAGCAAGCCACTTTAATATGGAAACCAGCTGCTTTCAAGAGAATGAGAAACAGACCACTGTGAGCACAGCACACAAGCAGATGTACAGTCACGATTTTCCCAGTGGTCAAGTCTACCTATTGCTTTGGACATTCTTGAGTGTGTGAATTAGAAAGTAAGAACAAATTAAGCCCAAATTCTACCATAATGATTATAAAGCACAGGAAGGCCACACATAGGCAAAAGGCAGTGAGAATTGAGGGTGCCCTGCTTTGCCCAAGCCCAGTGGCTTCTTCTACCCTCCACAGAATGGCCCTGGTTACTTTCTTTCTGAAGTCTTGGTTTCAACTTCCCATTATCCATCACTAAATGTTCCTTCTGACTGGAGGACACTGAAACTTCTCCATTTATTTGGAACAAAACACATTAGAGATCAATACTTTCAAGATAATCTCTTTTGTGTAGAAGAATGATACTTAAATGTCTGCTTCAAAACTAAATCCAAGTAGAATCCAGTGCCAGGAAATGATTCCATTTCTTGCTAGACTCTGACCGCTGACTTCCATGGTGGTAAGCTAGCTGATCTCCACATTGGTGATGTAGCCTATGGTAGATATTATGTAACTTAATTGTTCGGACTGGCACCTAGTAGCAATGACATTTTAATGGAATAGGTATCTTTCCAAAGAACATGTAGTACATGCACTTTGCCAGGCCTTGTGTTTGGTCCTTAGAACATTAAAAAAGATGATGGTAGGATGGTAGGATCCAGGATGACCCTAATGAGACCAGTAATTGAGCAGTGAAGTATTTGAAAGTATATGTATATAAATATATGTGTATATGTACTTATATATAGTATCCATTTTATTTCATAACTTTATAGGTTGTATAGTATAGTAAAGAGACATTTTTTAAATTAAATAAATGCTTTCTTTTTATTAGATATATTTGTTCCTTTTTTAAAATTTTCTATATTCTTTGTTTACATTCCAAATGATTTCCCCTTTCCCAGTTCCCCCCTCCCCATAAGTCCCATAAGCCCTTTTCCCTCCTCCCATTTCCCAATCACCCCCTCCTATTTCTCTGTCCTGGTAATCCCCTACAATGCTGCATTAAGCCTTTCAAGGACAAGGACCCTCTCCTTCCTTCTTCATGCAAATCATTTGATATGTTAATTGTATCTTGAGTATTCAGAGCTTCTGGGTTAATTAATATCCACTTATCAGTAACTGAATTCCATGTGTATTCTTTTGTGATTAGGTTACCACACTTAGTATGATATTTTCCAGTTCCAAATATTTGCATAAAAATTTCATGAATTCATTGTTTTTAATTGATGAGTAGTATTCCATTGTGTAAATATACCACATTTTCTGTATTCATTCCTCCATTGAGGGACATCTGGGTTCTTTCCAGCTTCTGGCTATTATAAATAAGGCTGCTATGAACATAGTGGAGCATGTGTCCTTATTGCATGCCTGGGAATCCTCTGAGTATATACCCAGGAGTGGTATAGCAGGGTTCACCTGAAGTATCATGCCCAGTTTTCTGAGGAACCGCCAGATGGATTTCCAGAGTTGTTGTACCGCTCTGGAATCCCACCAGCAGAGGAGGAGTGTTCCTCTTTCTCCAAATCCTTGCCAACACTTGCTGTCTCCTGACTTTTTAATCTTAGCCATTCTGACTGGTGTGAGGTGAAATCTCAGGGTTGTTTCGAGTTGCATTTTCCTAATGATTAATGCAGAGATGGTTCAATATACGCAAATCCATCAATGCAATCCACTACATAAACAAACTCAACGAAAAAAAAACCACATGGTCATTTCATTAGATGCTGAAAAAGCTTTTGACAAAATTCAGCATTCTTTCATGGTAAAAGTCTTGGAAAGAACAGGAATTCAAGGCCCATACCTAAATATAGTAAAATCAATCTACAGCAAATCAGTAACCAACATCAAACTAAACGGAGAGAAGCTTAAAGCAATCCCACTAAAATCAGGGACTACCCAAGGCTGCCCTCTCTCTCCATATCTTTTCAATATAGTGCTTGAAATTCTAGCTAGAGCAATTAGACAACATAAGGAGGTCAAAGGGATACATATTGGAAAAGAAGAAGTCAAACTATCACTATTTGCAGATGATATGATAGTATACTCAAGCGACCCAAAAAAACTCCACCAGAGAACTCCTACAGCTGATAAGCAACTTCAGCAAAGTGGCTGGTTATAAAAGCAACTCAAGCAAATCAGTAGCCTTCCTATCCTCAAAGGATAAGCAAGCTGAGAAAGAAATTAGAGAAATGACACCCTTCACAATAGCCACAAAAAGTATAAAGTATCTTGGTATGACTCTAACCAAACAAGTGAAAGATCTGTATGACAAGAACTTCAGGACTCTGAAGAAGGAAATCGAAGAAGACCTCAGAAAATAGAAAAAATCTCCCATGCTCTTGGATTGGCAGGATTAATATAGTAAAAATGGCCATCTTGCCAAAAGCAATATACAGATTCAATGCAATCCCCATCAAAATCCCAACTCAGTTCTTTATAGAGTTAGAAAGAGCAATTCTCAAATTCATCTGGAATAACAAAAAATCCAGGATAGCTAAAACTATTCTCAACAATAAAAGAACTTCTGGGGGAATCAGTACCCCTGACCTCAAGCAGTACTACAGAGCAATAGTGTTAAAAACTGCAGGTATTGGTACAGTGACAGGCAGGTAGATCAATGGAATAGGATTGAAGACCCAGAAATGAACCTACACACCTATGGTTACTTGATCATCGACAAAGGAGCTAAAACCATCCAGTGGAAAAGATAGCCTTTTCAACAAATGGTGCTGGTGCAACTGGAAGTCAGCATGCAGAAGAAAGGAAATTGATACATTCTTAGCTCCTTGTACTAAGCTCAACTCCAAGTGGATCAAGGACCTCCACATAAAACCAGACACACTGAAACTAATAGAAATGAAACTGGGGAAGACCCTTGAGGGCATGGACACAGAGTAAAATTTCCTGAACAGAACACCAATAGCTTATGCTTTAAGATCAAGAATTGACAAATGGGACCTCATAAAATTACAGAGTTTCTGTAAGGCAAAGGACACTGTCAAAAGGACAAAACGGCAACCAACAAATTGGGAAAAGATCTTCACCAACCCTACATCTGACAGAGGGCTAATATCCAATATATACAAAGAACTCATGAAGGTAGACTCCAGAGAGCCAAATAACCCTATTAAAAAATGTGGTACGGAGCTAAACAAAGAATTTTCACCTGAAGAATTTTGAATGGCTGAGAAGCACCTTGAGATATTGGTTTTTTTTTTTTTTAAGAATAAGTTAGAACTCGATGTAAAAGAGAACAGTACTTTCCTTGGCCTGAGGTCACTCAACTATAAAGAAAAAGAAATTTGTCTTGTGGAGTTAATACGAGCAAAAGAGCTCATACAAAATTCCTGGAATAGGGTAATGGAAATTTACTCACTCAAAAAATCCTCCGAATGATGTTTAAATGCATGGATATTTAGCAGAGATAGGGAGTAGACAAAAAGGCAGACAGAAGGATAACAACTGTGCATTATAAAAACAAGAAAAACCCTCGGATCCTTGTTGTTTGGGAGTCACAGCACATGTGAGCTCTGTAGCTGTTACCATCATGGGAAGTCACCTGCTTCAGCTCCTTTGCCCTTTGCCCTTCAGAAAATGGACTTGTGATTTGATTAATCTGATTTTTAAATAAGCTTCTCCACTTGCCCTTCCTTGTTACAGTGTCTCTGCAGAGGAAGAGAAGCCAGGCAGTGTGTGTTTCTTCGTACGTGGGCCTTAAATAAACTCTGCCCTGCGAATACTTTCAATTTGGAAAGCATTTGGGGTTGAAATAGCTTTTTCATTTTTTATTCATCATTGTATGCATCTCTCCATTTAGCTGTCGTGTGCCTTTAAGATTTACACCCCAGTTCCCCATGAAATTGGGGAGTGCAGCACTTGAACATACATATATGGTAAGAGCATTTACTGGTCACATTATCTTGACCAGGAAATGGAGAAAAGAAGGGAGGGAGGAAAAAAGAAACGGTCTCATATTCTTGCCCAGAGGAGCACTAATGGGTTATGAACCCTTTCAGAGGCATAGAGCAGAGAGAAAAATGGTTGCCTAGGCAACAAGGCAGGCCAGTCAGCTCCACACACTCTCCCAGGAGCTTCTAATTTATTCAGCAAATGGAGGATAGAACAGGTGGCTAACCTAGAAGATGCCAAAAACCTTTAGCTCTGTAATGTTGGCGTCCTCCACATTCTCTTAAATACAAACTATCATCCTTCTTCTTTATATTGAGACAGTTAACAAGAGACATTCCAGTGTGGCTCAGAGTAGCTTAATAAACAGGAAAGCTGTCAGCATTCGTCATTTTCTAACAACAAAATATGGTGTCTGAGATTTCACAAAGTGACGATACCCACAATTCAGTGTCACTGGTTACTTTGAAAGTGAAAGTCATCTTAAGCCCCATTATAATAATGTGGCATTGGCCTTCCAGTCAATTAGATATTGTGAATTTTAAGAAGAGAGAGTGTATTGCTGGATTTCACAATGCTTGTTTTAAATGACAAACAGCCCCAGAAATTCCAGTTCCATAAAACAATCTGCAAGCCCATGAGGGTAACCAGTTTTGGATTGTCAAAGGAAATAGAAGGACTCATATCAGGATACTTAAAGACCCAGTTATTTATTACAGCATTAAATAATGTCATTAACTATTATATAGACTGGAATATTTGAAAAGCTAGCGGTAACCTTTTGAAAATATTGCATAAATACTTTCATGATGGATTTTGATTTTCTTTTCTAGCCAACTATCTAAACTCCCCCTTGTATGTCCAGAGCTTCAGATAACAGGATCCCAGCACGTCTGGCTCCTCCCACCTCTGCCCCTGGCTACCATCTCTGTCAAAAGCTGTATTTCAGCACTGCATTCTGCACTCAGTGCATATCCACTCTCAAGGTCACATGCAAACATTTCTCTCTTCCCAAACCCTTCCTTCCTTGACCCATGAAGAACTGTTGCTTAGATGCTAAGCAACTCTCTGTGTGCCCCTCCAGGAGGGACTTCATTATTGGATCCCATAGTGTTTCCTTCATATTGAGCCTCTAGATCTTAGATGTGGGGACTATACTGTATTGACCTCTCATTCCCTAATCGACACGGAGGCACACAGTATAAAGTTATAATTATCCGATTGAAGAATGAATAAATGAGTCAGTTACCTAATGAGCATCCAGATGAATGAAACATGCTGACCAAAAATTCCACACATTTTTAGTATATAATAAAGCGCTTTCAGAAATTAAAGCATCACTGCTCTGAGAAAGGTCTGGCGATCATTCCGGAAACTCTTACAAATGCAGTCCTAAGTGGAGCTTAGCTTTGTAAATTGGCCTTGGTCTGTCTTCAGGCTGCTGACCCAGCTCACGCCCACAGTCCAAGCATCCTCACTAAGCATCAGAAGCTTCAAAGAAACAGAACATGAAAAATTCTGGGCTTGACCTAGGGCATCATCAGAACCACTTGACTACTCCAGGACACACAGAATGAGGCAAACAAGTGTTTGTTAGGAAGGATATTTAAAATAGGACAGAGTGTGAGGAGGCTGAGGTCTTGGCTTTTGTATATCGATCTGTTCTTGACATCTTGCTGTTGCTTCCAGAGGTGACCTTGTGAAGTGTGGACATTTCCTTGACAACAATAACCACTTCCAGCATGAAGGGAACAGGCTCCCATGCTTGTTTTCTACTCCATGGACACAGAGATGCTCTATTGATTGAAAGGAAGCAAGAAACTGTCCATTCTAAGGCAACAGTCGGCTCCTCCTCGGTGGCTCTGCACATACGCTGGAAAACAATCCGTAGTGGTAATGATTAGGCAATGCTTCCTTCTTTCAGAAAACAGGACACATACTCTGAACTGGTTCAGGTTTCCTTCTAATTACCCCATGCATATGACTATGTGCTTGATGCACACATGCACACACACAAGGACACACATCATACATACAGACATACATATGGACACACATCACACACACATATACACATTCACTTTATATACATATAGACACACACACACACAAACACACACACACACGGAAACATACATCTTACACACACATCATACATACACACACAGACACACACATGGAAACACACATCATACATATATACACAGAGACACACACAAATGGAAACATACAACATACATACACACATACACACAAACATCATACACATCACATACATCATATAGACACACACTGACACACACATCACACACATACACAAACACACACACAAGACAGAGTCATCCTCCCACCACCTGTTTTATCTTGTCTTGTGTGTGTGCATCTTATCAATGATCTGCCTCCAGTTCTTTTTGTACTTATCTCCCATTTACACTACAAGTTTATTTTTCTATCTTTCTAATAAATTACAGATTTGAAATTAACCCGATATCATGGTCACAGAGCTTGGTTGGAGCAACGCAAACTAAAAAGTACAGGCATATTGAAAAATGTCATGGAAAGAGCAGCAGACTTTGAAATCAATGGTGTTTAGGATAAATTATCTTTCAGTCTACATCTTCTCCCATTCATTCAAATAGGACACTAAGATTTCAATTGCTGTGCTCGTTTTCTCTGAAGAGAAGTTTGAAACTTTGTTCTTGGTATTCATAATGCATGTTTATGGAAATTTCATACAATTCAACAATAATGTTCATATCACAAAAGTGCTGAGGACCTTAATACATTGGAAATGCACCTATACTCATGGGTTTCGCTTGTCTGGGATTTATTTTCATAGAAATCATTGAAGTTATGTAGTGCTCTGTCAGGAGAAAATGTCATCAGGGGAAATGCTTCTACATGTTGTAATTTTGTAAATAACTAAACTGTATTTTCATGTGTAGAATGGAAATCAAAGGGCTAAAATTCACGACCAAGGTTTCTCAGTGAACAAGAAGAGTTTAATAAATTTATATATATATATATATATATATATATATAATTTTTTATTCAATTTTCTTTGTTTACATTCCAAAGATTCCAAAGGCTTTCCCCTTTCCCAGTTCTCCCCCACCATATGTAAAAATAGATGAAATATAAACCTTAAAGTGTCATTCAAGGAGCACTTATAAATTCAAATATTTTGAATATCCTTTATTATAACTAACAGGAATTTATATCCAAATTGAGCCAGAGAAGTATTGAAACACCTAATCCTAAGAGAAACATCAGTCTCTGTTCACTCTTTGTCTCTGAATCTCCTCCCATGGGTATTTTGAACCCCCTTCTAAGAAGGACCAAAGGATCCACTCTTTGTTCTTCCTTCTTCTAGAGCTTCTTGTGGTCTGTATCTTGGGTATTCCGAGCTTTTGGGCTAATATCCCCTTATCAGTGGGTGCATGCCATGTGTGTTCTTTTGTGATTGGGTTATCTCACTCAGGATGATATTTTTCTAGTTTTGTCCATTTACCTAAAAGTTTCATGAATTCATTGTTTTTAATAGCTGAATAATACTCCATTGTGTAAATGTACATTTTCTGTATCCACTCCTCTATTGAGGGACATCAGGGTTCTTTCTAGCTTCTGGTTATTATAAATAAGGCTACTATGAACATAGTAGATGGGATAGGGGGTTTTCTGAGGGGAAACGAGAAAAGAGGATAATATTTGAAATGTAAATGAAGCAAATATCAAAGAAAAAAGAATATAAAAATAAAGAGAAACATCAACTACTTCAGGTGATCACAGATCTTGGGGTAATACCAGATTTTTTTAAATTCCTTTTTGGTTACCAAGTAAAATAACCATTGTCTTAGTCAGGATTTCTATTCCTGCACAAACATCATGACCCAGAAGCAAGTTGAGGAGGAAAGGGTTTATTCAGCTTATACTTCCACACAGCTGCTCATCACCAAAGGAGGTCAGGACTGGAACTCAAGAAGGGCAGGGAGCAGGAGCTGATGCAGAGGCCATGGAGGGATGTTTCTACTGGCTTGCTTACCCTGACTTGCTCAGCCTGCTCTCTTATAGAACCCAGGATTACCAGCCCAGGGATGGCACCACCCACAAGGGGCCCTCCCCCTTTGATCTCTAACTGAGAAAATGCCCCACAGCTGGATCTCATGGAGGCATTTCCTCAACTGAAGCTCCTTTCTCTGTGATAACTCCAGCCTGTGTCAAGTTGACACTTGAAACCAGACAGTACAACTTTTATAAGTGTAAGTATCACAGTTGCTTATAACTTCATTGTGAAGTGTTTATGACATAACTTTGAACTGTCAATAATCTCTAATGAATTGATTACCTGTATATGCATATGGCTTCAATTAGGAATGTTCTTAACTGAACAAACCACGCACTATCATTTAGAGTGACTTAATGAACGTGGAATAAGTTCAGGACATATACTATAAAAATAGCATATCACATCCCATAAATATGTAGAATTATATATATATATATATATATATATATATATATATATGAAAAATGTTAAAGTAACCTTATGTTTCCCAACGAGTATTGTTGCTCTAATAGTTTGATCAAACTAAGACTGGCATTTCTGGAATTCTTCTTTTGATTGTTCATATTTCTTCCTTTGTGGCCACAAAATGGATGCAGTTGCTTTCAACATCACAATCTGCCTTCGAGAACTAATAGAGAAGGATCCCCTAAGATTATGTCAGGAGTGTCTTATATCGGGCCCTCATATCAAAGAAAGCAAAATTTTTCATAAAAAGTTTGGCAAGTATAGACTCATTTTTCACGATCCCTGTGTAAAGCATAGAGACACTTCCACCTGCAAGGGAACATGAGAACTTAGGTTTTCAACTGTTTGCTCTAGGCTGATAATTGATAAGTGGCTTAGATGTATTGGAGTATGAACTAAAATTAGTACATGTTTATTTGAGAATAAATAAATGAAGATATATAGAAATGTAGATAAATAGGTAGAATTATAAATATATAAAAAGACAAATTATACATGACTTGACATATAGATAGTAGAAAGACAAGTGGATATACAGAATATAGGTAAAGATGGATATATAGATCATAAAAGGACAATGGATAATAAAAGGGAGATGGATGGTAAATAGAAGGAGAGAGTAGATAAATGATAGATTAGATTATAGATGATAGTACAGTAGATAGATAAGTAGATAGGTAGATAGATATAGATGGCAGATAGATAGATAGATAGATAGATAGATAGATAGATAGATAGATAGCAATAGATGATAGATATAATAGATGATCCAAGGTAGATAGAATACACACACACACACACACACACACACACACACATATGTAGTTGATAGATAGGTAGGTAGATAGATGGTAAATCAATAGATAGGTAGATAGGTAGGTAGGTAGTACATGGAGAGAGAGAGAGAGAGAGAGAGAGAGAGAGAGAGAGAGAGAGAGAGAGAGAATGGATATAAAAGATATATAACAGATAATTCAAATAGCTATAAGCTAGAAATAGATGTTAAGGTAGATGGATGATAGACAGCTAGATAGTAGACTATTAAATATAGATCAATGATGGAGATAAACAGATATGATACATTGATGGTAATCATAGATTAATAATAAGATAGAAATAAAGAAAAAAGCCATAAAAGAGGTAAAGATTGTCCTGCTATGATCTTCGAATATGGAACTAATTATGACAAAAACAAGAGCCATTCCCTGATGCCACACATGAATTCTGCCAAGCTCCTCTCATGGTGTACATGTGATGGAGACTAAGAGCATCCTCGTGGTGTCTAGTGTCACTAGTGACCAGTGCTGACACCATGCTTGGAAGTCCCAGTAAATCTTAAACACCAGTTGGTTTTTCTGTTTTAGTTTTTGTTTTTGTTTTTTTCTATCAGTAAGTCAAGCTAAGCACAAGGGAAGAACTTCTACGATCTCTAACCACCCTGAATGCCCAAAGTTTAAAGCCCCATACATTGTGACCAGTGTAACAACTTCTTCACATTCTTCTTAAAACAGAATTGGAAGGGCTAAGCCGTTGCAGAGTCCGTGTCGTTTACCTTGAAATCACGTCCAGGCACGGTGACACAACTTGCCATTGCTACCATTCTTTGTTTCCTTCAGTTAAGTGCAGGACATGAGACCAAAGAGGACTGTATGGTGCCCTGGGATCAGGACAGCAGCTCCAAGTTCTAGCACACCTGGCCCCTTTCCCTCCCAGGCTCCCCCATACCTTTTAAGTTATCTGAAAGGACAGGCTGCTGACTTACTTGTTTTATCTCGGTTTACAAAGGTGACTTGTATAAAATATTCATTCAACAAACACTGGTTGTCTAAGCAGGTAAAAAAAAATAATTCCTTGTAGAGCAGCCCACAGTTAGGCAGATCTTATGTCCTTCAGGGAGGAAGTCAATGAAATCTGTCAAACTTTTCTGTGATGTGAGCTCTACAGAAGGGGTTAAACAGCACATCTTCTCTCAACACACCAGAGTAGACACAGAAATCTTAAAAGTGGGACCCTCTGCTTGGCTTCTCTGTCTATCACCAAGCCCAGAGCCGGACACATAATAAGTGCTGGTAAAATAGTTTTACATTTAGTGATTATCAAAATGAGGACAATCAATGCTTTGGTTCAGATACTTAAAATATAAAGAAAATGGCTTGTTTCCCGTGGAGAGTCAGTGCCTGGACTTCATGCTAACAACAGAGCTGGAGTTCAAGAGCGTCAAGCTTTCCAGTGAACCTCCTAGAATAATACAATACAATGTATACAATGTATACAATTGTATACCTCCTAGTATACAATGAAAGCCAAGCCGACACACTCCGGCACATCCTTCACACACGCTTGTGCCTCAGCGGCCTTCTCTCAGATCATTCAGCACTGGTAAAAATACATTTTTTTCAAAGAGGATAAAAAGGCTTTTCCTCGGGGACCTCGTGGATTTGCTGCCCCTAAGAAGTAGAATAATATAATCCCTTGAAGAAAAGGATTCTATAAAATCACATTTCTTTTAAATTTTTATCTATACAACCCAAGTACAATTTTTTTAAGCATTTAAGAATGAAGATAATATGATCCTTACAGCTGAGAAGCTAAGATGTCAACTTATGAAGAATAGGTTTTAATACTCGGATCACAGCTCGCTCTCAACACCAGGGGAGGCATTTTTTACATGGAGGCAAAGGGAAGGCAGACAGGAATCTCCTACAAGTCAGCCCTGCATTCATAAAATCTCCCTTATTGTGGGCTCTTCTCATTCTCAGCCGTATTTTTATTATCTTGCATGAGGCTTAGCCAGGATGGCATGAGTCACGCGGCTGCCCCATGGGTTTGAACACATACACTGTACTCGATGTCAGTAAAGTCACGGGAGAGCAGGCTCCTTGATCACAAGTGCAGCCCAAACACTCTCCCGTTCAGGCAGTTTATTCCACTGAATGAAAAGGGAGCAGAGAGGAAAGCAAAAGGAACAGCAAACAAACAGACAGACAGAAAGAAATAAGTCAGTTCCGAAGCAGCAAGCTGACACGTTAATTGAACATTACCTTTTCCTCCTAGAGAGAGGCACGCATCAGGGCCATTTCTGGCTTTTCTCACAGTGCTGATTTCCAACCCCCAGCTGAGCAGGCAGCTGTGCAGAGCAGGGAACTGGTGTGCACAGCGGGAGGGCTGCATCCTAATGCTACTCCCAGAAACTCTTGCTTTATTTCGGTTGCCCTGTTGTCGTGAACAATGCCAGACACGTGCAAAGATGTCCTCTTTCCCCAGCGGTGGTACAAAGATCACAGCGACGGGTTCTCTAAAGACTTCAAAAAGCCGGCACCACCTCACTTTTATTGTTATTTTCAAGGTAGCCTCCAAAGAGAAGGGATTGGCTGCTTTTCAGGGTGTTTGAGATTCGGGAGAGCTCTCATTAATCATAGCTTAACAGAAGGGATAATGGCAAAACACACATGGAAGTTAAAGCATATGGGAGGAGAGTTGATTGTTCCTCCCCTCCCCCAGCCAAAGAAAGAAAAAAAGAAGACAAGGAAGGAAGGAGGGAAGGAAGGAAGGAAGGAAGGATGAAAGAAAGAAAAAGAGGCTGCACCGTTGCATACCAGTTTTTCTGTTCTTTTTTTCTACATTGTAATATTGGAACGTTTCTCATTAATAAAAACAGGAATTATAATATATATATGTATATATATATATATAACAATTTCTATATAAGATAAATGTAGCAGTGCAAAAATCAGTGAGACAAAAGTAAATCTGCATTTTTTAAAGCCCTTGAGTGCAGAATTACTTTCTCTCCGTTACTATGCACTGACAGTAAAAATGCCTCACGGAGTCCTCTGGAAGACACATAAAAAGTAATTATAGGAGACATGCTAGGCAACATAATGGTTACAATTGCTAGCTGCACAGCATGATGGGTAATATGAGACTGTCACAAAAGAATCAAGCAGGTCACCTCAGTAGTGGGATCTGATGAGGAATTGCCTTAGGAATCAGAGAAGAGGCAATGGTTTGTTTTCCTGAGAATATAAACTATTAGAATGCATTCCTAACATATGGAATTCCATATAAATAAACATGTGTGCTGGTGTCAATTATAAGGACTTTGGGGTTTAGTATCTGAAATCATAGTTAATTGATTTGCATAACTTTACACATCTATTTTACTGTTTCCAAGTAATTGAGTGCTTTATCATAAAACTATCGGGCGTGAATGTCAGTATAAAATATGTAATAAATAAGATTAATTCCTAGGCACTTTAGGGATTTTGCTTTTTTTATGTTTCCTTAATTATACAGATAGATAGATAGATAGATAGATAGATAGATAGATAGATAGATAGATAGTAGATAGATCTGGAAAAACACAAGGGGTTAAAATGCTAACATTCATAAATTTTGATTTAGATATGGACTATGTTATCTAATAGATATTTATGAGCATGAGTATTATACCCAGAGAATTTTGTCACTCGAACTTAAGACAAGATTACATACAATGAAAAAAACAGATGTAAATATCACTGGCACGTAATCACTTGGGAAATTTTCCTTGCACATCAGATAATTTTTCCAACCAAAAATATTGGAAAAAATAGAAGAATATCACACAACTTACTGTGGCACAACAGATTATCAATTAATTTTGCCTAACACAAAGCATAGTTATCTCATTTTGTATGTTAAATGCACCAATTTTGTAGTGTCTTACAACCCAAAAGTGTTGGCTTGTCTTTTCACAATACCCATTGTGTGGTTTCTGTAAACAGGAAGAATTTCCCCCTGAATAAATCGATGTTTTGTCGAATAATATTCCTTAAAATAACATTCATCTTTAATAACAATATATTGAACTCTAATCAAATCTAATCTAATCTACTTGTTCTAGAAAGTAAATAATATTCTTAAAAATTGATTTAAAAATCTGTTAATATTTTAGAACTCTATCTTTCATCATGCTCCAAAATAATTTCAAATCAACCAAGTCATTAAGCTTAACAGCAGAATTGGACTTGACAGTAGTGAAGACATATGAAGATGAGGGAACACACACACAAAGGGAAAGACTTGACCCGATGAACCATATAAAATTTTAATGCACTAATGGTTATTTTTCACTTTTAATTGACACATGTTTGCACATCATTAGCAAAGCATGGTCACGTGAGACATACGTACAATTTCACGATCCAATCCATCTCCCCAAACACAGTACCCCTGTGATGGCAGTGTCTGAACAGATTCCTTGTGGCTATTTTGAAGTAGGTAAGAAACTGACGTAGGCTACAATTGACCTTTTCTGTAAGACACCAGAACCACTCCCCTGCCTGGCTATATTCTGATCCCTATTACCAGCCTCCTTCCCTGCCCTCCCCAGGCTTGACTGGCTACTCTCTCAGTATATAAAACAAGTCTATTGCTTGAATTTTTACAAATGAGTGAGAAATGTAATAATATTTTAGACTAGACTGTAAGTGTATTTTCCGCTTAGTATTTGGAAAGCTAGCAAGGGCTTAATGAGAAATATATGATTTCTATTAGGCGTTTGACAAAGAATGTGAACAGAAACTTCAAAAAAAGCAAAGGTAAGTCAGACAGACATAGGAAAAGGTGCCAAACAAATACCAAAACCCAAATTCAATTAAAATTAACATTCCACTCTCACTTATTAATTAATTTTAAATATGTGATATACAACATCACATTACTATCTGTAGGTCAGATTGGTACTTGCCAGGAAAATATGACAACAGGACACACACATCCAAATGATTACTTGTTTAACACTAAAATTATTTATGCTTTTCTTCTTTTCAAACAATACTTAATATAGTATATATAAAGACTAGAAAAGTCAAAATAATAGCTAAATGTCCAGTAAAATGAATCACTCAAAAATAAAAATGAAATTTGGTCCTGGCAGGATGCAGAAGAGTGAGGCTGTGATTGTTACCACAACCACACAGTGTGTTTCCGCGTTCATGTGCGGACCCAGGCAAAGATACTAGGGGCCCACAGAAGACCGGAGCCGCCCCCTTCCTGTCCTAACCCGCCTGTGCACACTCACCTATACAGAAGCGTCCATCTGACGCTCTCATCCCTACAATCATCTGCAAGAGCCAACAGCTACACTGACCCCTCCTTCTGACAGTATCCAATTCAAGAAATGGACCCATCCTTTATCCACCCGTGAGAACTGGATCGCCTAAGTTCTTGCGAAAGAACTGGCCCAGGAAACCCTGTCTCAACACTGAAACTACCACAGTGCATGTGCTGGGTGCCTTTTAGTTCAGCAAGCTGAATCGATCTTATTCTGTTTTACTGCGCTGTGAATGATCAGTGGCAGGTTCGTTTCTGGCACTGACAATCTTCACGCTGAGTATAATGCAGCCATTTCAATATGAGCGGGCAAACTAGTGAGGTACGCTTATACCCACATGAGGGACAAGGAAAGAAAACATAGAGTACAACAGTTTAAAATGCCAGTTTTATGTATTGGTAAACCTAGGGGTTCATCATTTTTGTTTCTATTTCCTTATATTATTAAGGTTTATAAACCTTGTAAAAATACATAAAGGAGAGCAGACTATCTCTTCTTGATTAAATAGAAAACTTTCATCTAACACATACATCTAGTATTTTTATATACTCAAAGGAAAGAATGTGAACAAAAGATTAACATATTATTAATAAATGTGCTTTCCCTAAGCATATAGGTATGATTGGTTGGTTCTTATCTTATTGGTTGATTCTTATATACTTATTTAATTTATTGATACAAATAATGGGTTGATTTATAAGCAGTTGTTCATTATTTCATATATACAATAACACAATGATTGACTCTTTTATATTAATTCATTTTCTGTTTCCTCCCATTTATCATTTTAGCCAATATACATTGAATTTCTTTAATTCTCCAGATCTTTTCTAGAACTACGTCTCAATGAGCAGAATTGTTCGCAATAAGAATAGCAATAGGAAGTCAGAAACAATATATACCATACTGAGGGTGTACTGGCTTGTTTTGTGTGTCAACTTGACACAGGCTGGAGTTACCACAGAGAAAGGAGCTTCCGTTGGGGAAGTGCCTCCATGAGATCCAGCTGTGGGGCATTTCCTCAATTGATGATCAAGGGGGAGAGGGCCCATTGTGAGTGGTGCCATGCCTGAACTGGTAGTCTTGGGTTCTATAAGAAAGCAAGCTGAGCAAGCCAGGGGAAGCAAGCCAGTAAGTAACATGCCTCCATGGCCTCTGCATCACCTCTTGCTTCCTGAGCTGCTTGAGGTCCAGTCCTGACTTCCTTTGGTGATCAAGAGCCATGTGGAAAATGGAAGCGGAATAAACCCTTTCCTCCCCAACTTGCTTCTTGGTCATGAAGTTTGTGCAGGGATAGAAACCCTGACTAAGACCGGGGGACAGGTGCCTCTTTCATGCATACAAATGGTTCTGTGGCCAGGGACAAGGAAACATACATTCTCTTCAAAGCCAGTCCATGGGGCCGTTCAAAGATGACTTCAGGGAGGAGGGGATGCTTACCTCGGTACTGAATACATGTTCATCAGGCAAAGAAGAAAAGGAAAAGTATTCCAGGCTGCACATGTATATATAATTAAGTGGTAAAATACAAAGGCAGATTAAAGAAGTTGAGGCCAGTGAGGGAACAATTAGTGAACGAATTGTGGAACTTGATCTGGACCTTTAAAATCAGAAAAGGTTTGAGGAGGACAAGAAGAGCCTATCAGGACTAGGTGATGACTTAATAGGCAATATCTATATTTATTATCTATACAGAATACATATTAATATCAAATTATCATTATTTATATATTTATCAAATTATTTATGTATGCATAATCAACAGATATTTTTAAAAGCAATTTTAACTTTGAGGTAATCACTCCAAGTATTTTCATGATTTACAAATTATATCAGGCTCCATGTGACAAAGCTTCGTTCTTATGGCAACAAACGGCTACTTGGCACAATACTTGTTTTTACAGAGACAGGAGAGACGGATTGAAGAGAGAACAAGTTAGACACAGGTGAAGATAGAATGAGCCAGAGAATGAAAAGGAACCAGAAAATTAGTCCAGATTGCCAGAGTTAGTTTGAGGCCAAACAGAACAATTCAAGACAGATTGAGAGAAGCCAGGAGTCAATGAGCACTGCTCGCCAAGAGTCTACTGAAAGGCTGAAAGGAGACTCTTCCGCTGTGAAACAGTTATACATGAAGACAGGACCTGTCTATTAGGATGTTGTGCGTAGAACAGAAAGAGTGTTTTATGAGACACTGCTATGTTTTTGCCCAGTCTGAAATGAGAATTTGGCTCAATATGATAAAAGTTAGAAAGCAACAATTCCTTGAATTTTACTAGCTATTGATTAGAGAAGATCAGTCGTATTTTAATGGAGAAAAGTTTTGTAAAGTTCCAGAGGTATGAAAAATACAAACTGCAGGGAAAGACACATTTCAAGCCTTAAATTGGGCTTGGAAGTGATGCAGGCATGGTTACATATGTCAGGCACATGGAGAGCATGCCAACAGAGACAGAAATCGTGAAGCCTGATCGTGCATATGGAGACCATTAGCACAAAGAACAAAAGGAAACTATTTGTACAGCAAATGGGCAGTATTTGTATAGCAGAGACGCCAGTGGAAGGAACATGATAGGAAAGAGATGCTAGATGACTTTCTAGCCAAATATCTTTAGGCTCTATATGATTGTTATTTCCACTTCTGAGACATAATCATGCTCATGCACTTCTTTTTTTAAACAATCACTTCTATCTGTTCTAATAGCAAAATTGTGAGCAATAATTCTGTTCCTCTTTAGAAGTGTAGAAGCACCCAGGAGCTAGCTAGTCAGAGAACCCGTTTCACCCCTGTGAATTACATCCCTTTGCAGTCTTCTGTCCATCCTGAAGTTAACTTCTGACAGATCGCTTTAGATCGAGCAATTTTTTTCCTACAGTAACTCTCTGTACTGTAAAATTCTGTGAGATTTGACAATGAAAAGTCATGAACTCCTCAATCCTACTTTATGCACAAGAGTTGTGTGGTCTTAAAAATAATCTGTGCTGGGGCCATATTGCTGCCCATAAATCCCTGTTGCCGCCTGAGACTACGTTGATGTCTATGGTCCCGGCTGTGGCAAGGGACCGTGCTGATGTCTGTGGTCTCTGCTGCCAAGCATAAGCCATGTTGATATCTGTGATCCATGCCATGGCTGAGGGCCTTTGTGATATCTGTGGTCCATACTGCCACTGGGGACTGTGGTGAGATCCATCTTCCATGGTGCAGATGGAGGGCATAATGACACAGTGGTCTGTATAGCCTCAGGAAACCATGTGGAAGGCCATGATCTATGCTGCCTGCCGCTGTCTGTTATGAGCTGGGGAGCTTCTGCCTCAATAGTATGCATGACTCCAGACTCATAGTTCAAAAAGGAGAGACATTGAAAACTTCTTCCACAAAGGAAATGGTCTAGACAGGAAGCCGTTGAAGAAAGGCCTTTAAAAAGTGATAGAGATGCTGAAGCGTGGCTCTTCACAGTTGGTGGCTTCTGCCAGAGAAATGGAAAAGGACTCAGTTATCTTCACGAGGATGACCACTGGGAGTCTGACCATGCATCGGTGAATATATAAGCAATACGCATTGTACTTGTATTTTTTTTCTTAATTTTTTGGGTGGCAGGAGAGAGCGCAAGGCTGGGAGGATGAACTTAGGAGGAATGGGAAGTGAGTATAATGGTGTCCAATCCGTGAAATTCCCAAATAATCAATAAAAGGATGTTGAAAATCATAATCTGTGCTTTTTCATTTTATCTCACTATCGTTTCCATCCTGGTAAATATTGTGTGCCTTCTCTTTCCAGTGGTTTTTTTTTTTCTGTAAACTTTATTAGATATTTTATTCATTTATATTTCAAATGCAATCCCCTTTCCTCCTTTCCCCTCTGAAAACCCCCTATCCCATCCCTCTTCCCCCTGCTCACCAACCCACCCACTCCTGCTCCCCTGTCCTGGCATTCCCCTATACTGGAGCATTGAGCCTCCACAGGACCAAGGGTCTCTCATCTCATTGATGTCCAACAAGGTCATCCTCTGCTACATATGTGGCTGGAGCCATGGGCCCCTCCATGCTACACAGGAGCTACCGATCTAAGGATTATGTCTCATAGTTACTGGGACTCATTTAAAACTGATCTCTCTTTTCATATGTCTTGACAGTGAATGGCTTACATTGCTGTGCGGCATGTATCATTTCTTTTTCACTCACCTTTTGAGGAAAATCTTGATTATTCCTCTTATTGCATTAGAAGGAAGGCAAATACAATCACTCTGGGCATTCAAGGGCAGACATTCATGAGGGTATATGTTTCCAGGTTGGTTGTATGAATACCTAAAAACACAAGTATTTGGTTGGCCTATTTAATGAGGTATCATTTACGAATCAATGATGGACAGAAGTCATTCAATTATTATTACCATGAGTTTTATATTTTCTTGTCACCTCAAAATAAATGTTTTCAGGAAAAGCATAGAAAACCTAGAATGACATCTGTGGTTACTATAGAAGACGAGTCACAGGCTGGATACTGTGGGAGAGAAAAGTGTGGAGGGAAAGATTTTTAAGGCAAGAAGATAGAATGCAGACAAAAAAGTAAAGTTGCAGTCATGAATAGTGGATTTGAATAAGTAGATTCAAGGAAGGAAGGAATTAATTCAATGACAGGGTTTGGTAGTTAAACTGCAGAGTCCAAATAAATAATACTATGGAAAGGATGCTTTCTCAAGAGAAAGGGGCCATAACTGAGGGTATATTTTCAACTTATTGCCCCTGGGAGAGGAAGAGTGGGTTTTCTTCTGAGTTGACACCCTGAGAGGATAGCCATGCTCCAGTAGGTGGTTCAAGACCCATGGATATACTCGCAGCACTCAGTGAACTCTGTAGGTTTGTAGAAGGGCATGAAGTTGAAAGGGAAAGTAGTGTGGTGGTTTACGGGGTGAGTTGGGAGAGAGGGAGTAAAGGGTGGATGTGATAAAAATACAACCTATTCATGTATGACATTCTCAGACAAAAATAAACGAGGTAGAATATAAGTGATTTCATTTCATGTTTTGTTTAATTAGTTGTTTTAGAAATTTGTACATCATTTATACTCCTTCATCTCACTCCCAAACACTCTATGTTCTCTCTTTCTCTCTCTCTCTCTCTCTCCCTCTCTCTCTCTCTCTAATTCATAGCCTCTTCTTTCATTATAATTATTACACATGCACACAAGTATACATAAATGCAACCTGCTGAGTCCATTTAGTGTGGATCACATGTCTATTTGTTTAGGGCTGAGCACTTGGGATGAAATAACTTGTAAGGTTTGGGAGGATGTGTCCCTAAAGAAAACTGAATCTCCCTCTGTCAAAAGCCATTAATTACCTGTGGCTCTTCACTTATTGGTATGCTAAAAAATATACATGCCGACATACTATATGGTATCGCCATTTCATTTGTCTTCTTTAAGCAACTGATTACGGATATGAATATGATTAATATGATGTATATATATGGATATATACATGTATATATACATACTACATATATATGTGTGTATATATATATATATATGAGTGTGTGTTTAGATATTACAAAAGGGAAGGAGAAAAAGACTAAAAGACAAAAAGAAAGGTAGAGAGATAAACAGAAAGAAAGAGAGAAAGAAACAGAGAGAGGGAGGGAGGGAGGGAAGAAACAGAAATCTTGAGGGGAGAAGTATAACAGGACAGTCTACAAAGTGCGAGTCATATGAAATAAAGCAGAGATGAGGATGGACTGGGTGTATGAGGCAGAGACTCACTGAGATTGAAAAATCAATTCCGGAATCGTTAGATGAATGCAGACTTCAATGTCTCTGAAAGCAAGCCTCTGAGTTCCTTTGATTGGCAATAGACTTCAATGACTATATTTCAGGTCTATAACTTAACTCTGCTGATGCTTTTTATGGGACTGTGATTCTGCTGCTCTCCCGTTCTCCTCACACTCCACCCACACCCTTCTCTATATGTAGGAACATATTACCAAAGCTAGCAAAGTGATGAAAAACGAGAAGGACCTGAGCAGCTGCCTCATATCCTAATCCTTAACGCAGAAAGAAGAACGTTTGAAGTGTGATTTGGCATGACTCCTGAGATGTTCCTTCTAGGAACATGCTAAGGAGTGAAGACTGTGTGTGCAGTTACTGATGTAATGAACAACAGTCTACAAAAAGAGGAGGGAAAGGTTGCAACAGCAAAGGTTATATCCTTACTATAGCCATAATATGCAGAGAGAGCAGGTCTGCCTAGCTCTCTGGGTATCATCCCTTGCTCTATAGAAGAATTCTCTTGGATGTCACCTCCTGACCTCATAAATAACTGAGAAAATATTTGCCTCTAAAGGTGTTGTGACAATCAGGACACAGAAGTAAAAAGCTCAATACAAGAGAATGGTTAAGTCTGTCCTTGCTTCTAGAATCCAAAATACTTCTCTTTAAAAACCTATTATAGTCTCGTAAATCCTACTTTGTTTCTATTTAGAGTTACCATCTCTCCAACACAATATAGTCCTGAATTTCCACCGATATTTACTCAGATCGCTAAAGTTTTTTTCTTAACTACTCTTCCTGTTTTTAATATAAAATCCACAGACAAAGTGATGTAAGAGAGAAATGGTTTATTCTGGCTCTCAGTTCAAGTGCACAGGTCACAGAAAGGACACAACAGAAGGAACTCGACGGAGGTGATCCCGTGACATTCACAGTCAGGAAACAAGAAGCAGTGATTAGCGCTCAGCTGACTTTCTTCTTTTTATACTGTCTAAGATCCAAGCCAGAGAATGATGCTACTCATATTGAGCGGGTCTTTTGACATTCCACTTTGCTTAAACTAATCAAAATAATCTCCTATTTCCAAGGTGATTAAAGGTATGAAGAAGTTGGCAACTGAAACTGTACCTATCAGTTTAAATTATGAGTTTCCTTGAGATTATTTGTAATTGTGAATTTAAATATACTATGAGCATTAGTTAATGTATTACTTCTGGCAAAATAAAAATAAACCATTTTTAAGGATGCTAGTCATCTCTTTTAAACTTTCACTTCACTTTCTTCATTCCTATTGGAAATTTGGCAAGTAAGAGAAATGAGTCAATTAATGCCCTTGTGTAATGCTTTCTTCTGATATGTTTAAATAAGGCTGCTACCATTTTTTCATGTTTAATTTATCAGTTTCTTGTTTTCAGGGTTTGTAATTATTTCCAGTTATCTGTGCTGTTTGAATCACAAAAGTGATTATGTCTAAAATAACCTAAATGTATGAATAATTGAGTGAATTAATGAAGTCTACAGTAGTTCTTTATCTCACCAGACAGTGAAAATCTGTAAGATATCAAGCATGCGTGTTCATTGCATAAGCAATGTGGGATTCTTCTACCATTAAGCAGAGGCTCTGGATCATGAAGACGGCACTACAGGAATACAAGTACCCTCAGCAGAAGCTCATCAATATTTTCAAAACACATCGCATTCTTCTTGTGCTCATTTGAGGTACATTAGCAAGCTTATTAGGTTCTCTGTTCTGAATTATGTCCTTGTCTTTAATCTTTGACCTACTAATATTTCAAAATACATTAAGGTAGCAATTAGAGCCTCCCTTCTTCAGGACTTTATGCTGATGAGGCAGTTGGCTCTCCCTTGGAAGCTTAATAAGACTCATTTTTCTTTCCTTGCTTGGTGTAGAAAGGCTTTTGCTTAAAATAGGTAAATATAACTCTGAAGCTAGTCAACGTGAGTGCAAAGATGACCAAACAGAGACGGAGAAGGAGGTGGGGACAAAAAGTGCGAATTGTGAAAAAATCAATGGTTTTGCATTTTTTTTATATTAAACCTAATAAATCAGAATGTTTCTTTTGGGGGGGGGTCTGGGAAACACTTTTTACTTATTTCTAACATTTTTCAGGAAATGTATTTCCTCCTTGCCAACTTTTTGCTTTGGTGTGTCTGTCACTGAGGATATAACCAAGATTTATCTGTTTGAACATATCGATGGACTTCCTGGAGTGTCAAATATTCTGTGCATAACCACACATATATACTTATACTCATACAGTAACACATGTGTATATTTTCTTTATATTACATAATCAGTCATGGAAACACAAACTCCAATATTAGTTTTAAAATTCTTCCAGGTGTTTATTTTTTTTAAATCATGTACAAAATCCCAGATCCAAAAGCAGAACAGAACAAAACAGAATAAACAAAACCTTCTGTATCTGTATCTTCATTGAGTCTCATATAGTAAATGCTGTATTATCTTCCAACCAAAGGACAGCTACTAATGATAAGAATTTTATTGATAGATTTGTGTGTACTCACTAAAATGGTTGAGTTTTGTCAAAGACTCTACTAAACTCTAACTGTTAAAGCATGGAAGAAGAGAAAAAAACAATAATAACCCATTATTTACTTGACAAACTGTAGCATTCCACAGCCCTGCCATAGCACTGGGAACCACACCATGACTGAACGGGGAAGGGTCAATGGCATCAAGTCTCCAATAAAGCATAAAATGAGAGAGTGCAGCCCAGCTCCACAGACCATGGGGGTACTGTGTGGCCTGGGATAATGATCAGCATATCTGGAAGCTGCTCCTCTATTGAAACGGATGCTACAACTAGATCTTGGAATCCCCCCAGTGCTAGAAATTGCCTCCTACTTCTTGTATGAAGACAACGTGAGAGTCGTGAAAGAAGAGGAAAGGTAATGTTTGCCAATGTTTGCCGCAATCATCAATATTCTCATTCTGGACCACCACTGATAGAAGATAGCCATGGGTAGCACTTGATTCACACTGGCAAAATAGAAGATTAAAGGACATTCTGATGCTATGGACTTCAGCTTAGAGCAGAAGATGAGAAAGGTAAAAGACTGGGTGGGAGAGGAAGGAAGAAGACAAGTTTTGGGCATGCCCCCTTCAAACTGGACCCAAGCAGAGAACGCATTAAGTTTCTCCATTGATATGTCTTTTAACCTGGTCTAAGCATTTTAATATCTGGGATAAAACTGTCTTCTGGGGTTTTAGCTGAACTCTTTATTACCTAAGTATAACTGGACAGAACTCTGAAGCAAGCCTAAGAATTCACCCAAGGGCTGGAAGGGCTGATCCATCTAGGGTCCAAGCTTTTGAAGCTTAGCAGTAGAAAAAGGAGTGAAGTTCATCTTCCCTTTATACACTAACATTCCATCAATAAATTATTTATGATACCATGCCTTCCAGTTTGAAATTCAACAGCTCCTGTAAAGATTGGATCCAGTATTGTAGACCCAGAACAGAGAAATCGTGTGTGTGTGTGTGTGGTGGTAGGGGAATAGCGGGGGGGGGGAGGAATTATGGGACATATGGTGGGGGGGGGTAATTGGGAAAGGGGAAAACCTTTGGAATGTAAACATAGAATATAGAAAATAAAAAAAATAAAAAAATAAATTAATTAATTAACTAAAAAAAAGAAATGTAAGAAAAAGCAAAAAAAAAGAAGAAAGAAAGAAAGAAAGAAAGAAAGAAAGAAAGAAAGAAAGAAAGAAAGAAAGAAAGAAATTCAACAGCTCTACCTGCAAGGCTGCCTGTCAGACAAGACACAGGGGAGGAGCCAGGATCACTTGCTCAGCATGACAGGTTGGTGCTCTATAGTTGGCTGACACGGGCTTTATTTGCATCCACTTCCAGAAAGCAAATGGGAATCCAACTGATGCTAATTCCAGACCAGACAGTGGTCCTGTCTGATAAGCACATTCTGCATAGAATCCTGGACAGGTTTTACAAAGCACTAGCTATTAGGCACCCTTCTACAGCAGACATATCACGGGCACAACAGGAAGCCCAGACCTTGCCCTTTGGCAGTAGGAAGAGCTGAGCCCATATGCCAGACACTGGCTAATCCTTACCAATGAGTCACCATCTGTTCTGCTCAAGTGACTCTAAGGGTCTAGGGTAGAAGATCAGAGAGTAGGTGAACTGCCATGGTGAAACCAAAGTAGCCTATGGGCCCCAGAGGCCCCAGAATGCAAGGCGCCAAAAATTAGAGAAGACACCAAAGAACTAGTTTATGAGTAAAATACTTTCCCTATAAATTTAAATTGGAAAACATCAAGATGATTTTAAAAATTTCCAAAAGTAACAGTATTTATTAAGACAAAA
This sequence comes from Apodemus agrarius, assembly GCA_964023405.1. Classification (NCBI taxonomy): domain Eukaryota; kingdom Metazoa; phylum Chordata; class Mammalia; order Rodentia; family Muridae; genus Apodemus; species Apodemus agrarius. The sequence goes on along the minus strand of OZ030020.1, from coordinate 14,819,786 downwards.
TAATTTACTATGAATCATTATGTTTTCGAAAACACTACAATTTTGAAAAGTCCATTTTTATCAGTTTTTATTTCATTCTCTTCTTTATTAAGAGTATCATTCTTATTCATGATTATGCACTCATAATCATGTGATCTATGATTGTGGTTAAGTACAGGTAAGGAAAATACAACCTCACCGAAACATGTAAATGGAAAGAATTATTTCAGACAATTGACATTTCTTTGGTACTATAATAAAATTCACATAGTGATATTATCTAAAGATTCTATAGACATACTAAGCTTTAATTCTTTTATTATACATTTTCAAAAATAAGAGAGTGGTAGTACCTTCTTATTTGTAGCCTTCTTGTGTGTTGTGAGTCTGACAGACTCAGTAATAGTGACTATTGTTTTATTTGAAATCTATGATTTGTCATTGACTAAAAAAATATCTGTGGTCTCCTTTCCTTAAAGTGACAGGCTTACATAATTCATTTTTGGAAATATATCTACCTAGTATATAAACCTGACTACCACAGCATCTCTTCCAGTAATTCTTTTAAAAACACCTAATTTTATTTGCCTGTTTGTTCATTTAGTGTGTGTATTTGTGTCTTCCATGCACACACTCACATGGGAGTGCATGTATATGAGCATTCAGGTGCCCACAGAGGCCAGATGCATCAGATTTCCCTGTGGCTATAGTTACAGGTGGAAATTGTGAGCTGCCCAGTATGAGTTCTGGGAATCAGACTTGGAGCCTCAGTCAGAGCATACACACTCTTTTTTTAAAAGATTTATTTATTATTATGTATAAGTACACGGTAGCTGTCTTCAGACACACCAGAAGAAGGCATCAGATCTCATTACAGATGATTGTGAGCCACCGTGTGGTTGCTGGGATTTGAACTCAGGACCTTCAGAAGAGTAGTCAGTGCTCTTAATTGCTGAGCCATCTCACCAGCCCCGCGTACGCACTCTTTTTTTTTTCTTTTTTTTTTTATTGTATATATTCTATATTTACAATTCATTTCCCTTTTTCTGGTTCCCCACCCCCAAAGGTCCCACATGTCCTTTTCCCTCCCCCTGCTCCCGCATCCACCCCCTCCCACTTTACTGTTCTTGTACTCTCCCACAATGATGTTTTGGTCCATTCTAGCACCAGTGTCCACTCCTTTCTTCTTGTGAGACATCACTTGATATGTGATTTGTGTCTTTGGTGTTCTAAGCTTCTAGGCTAATATCCACTTATCAGTGACTGTATACCATGGGTATTCTTTTGAGACTGGGTCACCTCACTTAGTATGACATTTTCCAGCTCCATCCATTTCTCTAAGAATTTCATGCACTCTTAACCAAAAGCCATGCCCTCCAGGAGGCACACTGTTAGAATCCAGGTATCAATCCGTTCCAGTTGCAAGACTGAGTCTTCAGACTGTGCCCAATCCCTTGTCAAAATAAGAAACAGACTATAGTAAAACTAGATACAAGGAGTTCATGCATAGAATAAAATGTCTGATTACTGTTTAAATGTTTTTTAAATGAGAATGTTTTTAAGCCAGAACTTACAAATACAATCTCAGAATCCAGAGGTTATGTGAATTTATTAACTGAGTATAATGCCACCAAAAGACCAGAATTGCACAAAAAGACATAATGGGTTTTCTTAAGAGTGCATTAAGGCTTTTTCTTATTAAAGAGCATACACAGTCCCTCGACATGATCATGTTTACTAAACAGAGCTGCATAACAGTTGTAAATTATGAGTAAGCAGGCACCTTTGGCAGACATTACAAGAATATCTTTCCTACATTATTTTCTATTAAAAATACAATAATTTAGAAATAGAAAACATTGTGAAGCTATTAAGGATGGAACATGGGATATAATATTTAAAAATTAAAACTTTATAACCAAAATATCACTGTACATGCTGTGCTTTGTCAATGGTTTTCATGACCATTTGAGCTTCTGGTTGATTGAATATGAGCAGAACTTTCAAAGCAAAGAGGAAGTGTGCTGTATTTAAACAGTGCCAAGCATTGGGGCTTGAAAGACAACTCAGTGGCCACAAAGGACCAGAGTTCAATTCCCAGCATCCACAAACAATAAATCCTTGTTATTGGCTCATAACAACACATAACAATAGCTCAAAGACATCATGACTTCTGGATTGCACAGCACCTGCCTTCACAGATGTGTGTACACAACACACACACATATACACATACAAAGATAGATAGATGATAGATAGATAGATAGATAGATAGATAGATAGATAGATATACAAACAGACAGATAGAGGCAGATAAATAGATAATTTTAAAACAATAAAAAAGGAAGAAGGAATATCAAGGGTACAAGGAACTATATCGAGCATTTCTTATTAACAGAAATCAGAGATAAAAGATCAGAACAGTTCCAATTTATATATTTAAATTGGAATATAATGATATACAGAGATTGTATAAGTATAAAATTTAATATATATTCTTATTTTATTTATATAAAAGTTTTACACAATTTTTATTTATACTCACTTTCATATATATAACTTATTAAAGTATTATTATACATGTAAATTATACAAAACTTCCTTGTGTGCAAACAAAAATACATTCGTGACCAACTTATAGATAAAATTATAAGTTGGCTTTTGCCTCATTCCTCTACATGTGTACAAACTTGAATATACTATGCACAGCTATAGTTATATATGTTTCTGTAGGAGCACTATATAAATTTATACAATAATCAGCCATGTAAAATCATCTAAATCTTTAGAATTAGCATGCAAAGATGAACACCTGTTGCTTAAAATATTTCCTACACTTGTACAGGTGGTTATTATTATATTATCATTCACCATCTGATCATTTAAATGTTATGAGAACTACAATTCAGTAGACTCAAATTATCAGTGCATCCATTCTAACCACTTTTCCGAACTTTCTTGGAATCTGTCTCTAAACATACTTATTTGTGGTTTGTTGTTTTAAAAAATGATATAGAATGAGAATGGGATCTAACTTTTTACCCTGGACATGCAACGAGCATGAGATCTAAGTTTGCACATTGGTCTTCCTAAGAAAAACAGGAGAGAAGAGGAATGCTAACCATGGTCAAGCTGTTTTGTTTTTTGTTTTTGTTTGCTTTTTTGTTTTTATTATTCTTTTTTTATTAGATTAAACTCTCTATTTACATTTCATTTCTCTTTTTCTGGTTCCCTGCCCCCCAAGGTCCCCCATGCCCTTTTCCCTCCCCGTGTTCCCCCATCCATGTTTTCCCACTTCCTTGTTCTGGTATTCCCTTACACTGATGCTTTGAGCCTTTCCAGAACCAGGGTCCACTCCTTCCTTCTTGTCAGACATCATTTGGTATGTGGAGTGTGTCTTTGGTGTCCCAGGATTCTAGGCTAATATCCACTTATCAGTGAGTGCATACCGTGGGTGTTCTTTTGAGACTGTGTTACCTCACTTAGGATGATGTTCTCCAGCTCCATCCATTTCTCTAAGAATTTCATGAATTCTTTGTTTCTAATGGCTGAGTAGTACTCCATTGTGTATATATACCACATTTTTTGTTAAACTCAATTGAAACTCCTCAGTATTATCACTACTCATCATTTAAAAACATTAGAAATGTTGCACCGCACAGGTTCTGCAGTTGCTTTTCAGTGTGGAAGAGGGTTCCACAGAGAATCTACAGTCTTTCAAAAACACTGGACCCGACACAAGTCAGAGTCCAGGTGGCTTGTTTCTGACCTGCCCCTTTGCCTAGAACACTAGTAATGATCCTATCACCTCCATAAGCTCCACTTAAAACAAAGCTGGTCTAGCCCTGAAGTCCTGATTTTTTGTTTATTAATGCTTAAAACAGAATTTTTTCCCCTTGAAAGTCTTTTAAAACACATCCTCTTAAAAAACTTTATGCTTTTTTTTCTCCACACAAGTTGGGCATGTAAGTGCTTATTTATCAAACTATCCCATAGCAGTTTGTGTGATTGCACACACGCTATGTCAAAGATGCTAAAGACACCCAATGTATACTCCCTGTAATGAGTAGAAGCTATAAAACACTGCAGTGTCCTGGGAGACTTGGAAACTACAGATTATCCCTTATTATTGGCGACTCATTTCAGTTCATATTATAAATAGATGAAAATTTTCATATGTCAGGCCAATATGGAAGTTGAATAACTAGTGATTTGTTTATCAATTAGCTCTTTACACAGTGCGCCTTCTGCTTAAACGATCCAGTTCTCAGGAGTCTTGAAATACAATTTCCTGATGCCTATGAACAAAGAATGAAAAGTTTCACTTTCTTTTAATACACATTCGGAAACAGTGCTTACTCGGCTCCACTCTAGAGCAAACCTGTCTATCAAGTTAAAGGAAAAAGAAAAGACCGCCCACTCACATGCTAATTGCAGAATTAAGCTAATTTATTCCTTATAACAATAAATGTCTTCAACTGCCACTCTTGCTACTGTTCCATTGCACCTTCCTTCAGGGTATTTAAAAAAATAGTCTGCTTCTACTGACCTTCTGCATGCCCTTGCTGTGTGCATCTTTCCTTTCCATAACCTGCAACTTTGCAAATAAATTTATGCTCGAGAGACGAGTGTCTTCTCAAGTGACAAGTTCTGAAAACAAGCCATACATTTGGACAAACAATTATGGAGGACACCCATTATGGCTAGCATTGCTTGTGACACAATTTAACGTCTAGATAGCCAGGAGCTTTGTTTTAGGCCACATCTATGACTGAGATTGTCCCGGGAAGTAACTGACGTGGTGAGAAATAGCTGATGTTAATAAAAAAAGAAGAATAGAGACATCACCAAAGGTCCATTTGCTTACACGGAAGACCATTCAAAGGGAAAACAATGTTGGCTCTATTTTTCACTTCTAGCTACACAACACATGTTAGTCATTAGAAACTCAAGTATCTAAATGACAGGAGTTGTCGCCTTAATTAAGAAATCACTAACAAGTCAATAGAATTTCAACTTGCCTTCTCTCTGTTACTGAAGGACATAAATTAATTTATAAATGCCAATTACAGTGCTCTTGATACTATTTAAATTTTGAAGTGGCTGTTATTATCACTTTAACAGGATAAAACATTTTACTTAATACAGTTAAGATCTTACATTGCTTTTATTCTGAACGTGTTTACTTGAAAACATTTTTTTCATACAATGTATTGTGATTGTGGCTCCTCCTCCCCTAACTCCTCACAGATCCTCCCCACTTCCCCACCCACATACATCCATATCCTTCCTTGTTCTCTCTCAGTAGAAAACAAACACAAGCCTGAAAGGAAGGGATGGAGAAAGGAAGGGAGGGAGGGATGGGGAGGGAGAAAGGAAAGAAAGAGAGAGAAAGAAAGAAAAAGATAGAAAGAAAGAAAGAAAGAAAGAAAGAAAGAGAAAGAGGAAGGAAGAAAGGGAGGGAGGAAAGAAAGAAAGAGAGAGAGAAAGAGAGAGAGGAAGGAAGGAAGAGAAAGGAAGGAAGAAAGGAAGGAAGGAAGGAAGAAAAAGAAAGAAAGAAAGAAAGAAAGAAAGAAAGAAAGAAAGAGAGGAAGGAAGGAAGGAAGGAAGGAAGGAAGGAAGGAAGGAAAAGAAGGCAAGGAAGCAAGAAGGTAAGAGAGAGACTAAAATAAGCAAAAAACAACCTGAAAAGGATAAAAAGAACAAACAGAAAAACAAAGAATCAAAGAAAAGGCAGAAGAAACACGGAAAGACATTATTAATACACATATCAACACATACAGAAATCCCCTAAAGACACAAAATTGGAAATCACATTATACAAGTAAAAGACTTGTAAAACTATGCCCAGACAAAACATTATAAGACAAAATTTTAAAACAACAAAATAAAAACATCCAAAAATCCTACCAAGTTTGTTTTGTGATGGCTATATACTATTGGGCATGGGGCCTTGCCTTAAGAGTGGTTTGTACCCTTCTCCAAACTGATACACATAAAGAGAATACTCAAATTGATAAAACCAGAAACAAAAGGGGGACATAATAACGGACACTAAAGAAAACCAGAATCATAAAAAAATTAACAAAAAAAAAACAAATAAAAAACTGTACTCCACTAAATTGGAAAATCTAAATCAATTGGATAATTTTCCTGATAGGTACTACTTACCAAAGTTAAATCAAGATCAGACAAACATCTTAAACAGACTTATAACTCCTAGTGAAATAGATGCAGCCATTAAGTCTCCCAAACAAAACAGACCAGGGCCAATTTTAGGACCAAATTCTACAAGCCTTTCAAAGAAGATTTAATGGGGGAATACTCTTGAAATTATTTCACAAAATAAAACCAGAAGAAACAGTGCTCATTCATTTTATGAGACTTTAGTTACTCTGATATCCAAACCATATATTCAACAAAGAAAGAGAAGTACAGAGCAACTTCCCTCATGATGCAGCTGCAAAGGTGCTAAAGAAAAGAATTGTAAACCAAATCCAAGATCACATCACCAAGATCATTCACTATGAACAAGAAGACTTCATCCCGGAGATGAAGGGGTGGTACAACATACAAAAATAAGTCAATGTAATCTACCACATAAACTAAAAGATCATTTATGAGATATATGATCATTTCATAAATGTTGAAAATGTCTTTAAGAAAATCTAATGCCTTTTTATGATGAAATTCTTAGAGAGAGTGGGGATACAGGGAACATTCACAGGCATAATAGAGGCAATATACAGCAATCCTTTAGCCAACTTTAAACACAACTCATTGAACACAGAGCAATCAAGCTGGTGTGAACTCAAAGCCTTCATCTCTACATTCTATTGAGAAGGGTGTAGCCTGCTGTAGATCTGCAGGCTACAGAAAGAGAAAATGACACTAGCCCCAAAACCCTCAACCTGTCCTGCTTAAAAGATGTACTGGGGCAATGATGGCACAGAACTTATGGAAATAGTCAACTAATGTTTGGTTTAACTTGATGCCACATCATGAGAAAGAGCCCATGCTGCCTGAGGGGCTGGTAACCAGAAACTGGACAGCCCAGAGACCTAGGGTAGAACCAAACAGACATGGAAAATAAATAAACAGGGAAATGATAGATAGATAGATAGATAGATAGATAGATAGATAGATAGATAGATAGATAGATAGATACTGAAGATAATATTCAGGTTGATCCTCTTAAAGACTGGGAAACCCCATAGAAGACAGGAGATGGAGACAGTAGAAGTCAGAAGGGCAGAGGGGATAGAGGACACCAGGAGATCATGGCTCACTGAATCAACTAGACAAGGCTCACCTGGAATCTCAGAGATGGAAGAGGCAAGCACAGTGCCTTCATGGGTCAGCAACAGGTCCTCTGCCTATATATTATGGTTGTTTGTTATTTTGTTTGTTTTGTGGGACTCTTAGTGATGGGAGCAGGTGCAACTCTAACTCATTTACCTATTCGTGAGAGTCTTTTCCTCCTATTGGGTGCTTTGTCCAGCCTTGATAGGAGGAATTTCACATTTTCTTGTTTTGTCCTGTTTGGTTGTCATCTCTCAGAAGCCTGCTTTTTCTGAAGAGGACACAGGTGGAGTGGATCTGGGGAAGATGGGAGGAGGGAGGTGTTTCTAGGACAATGGAGAGAGGAAAAACTATGCTTGGAATGCATTGTATGAGAGGAGAGTCTATTCTCAATAGATATATACTTAAAGAGTGGATTGTATACCCATTGAGACTCCATTAGACAAAACTATTTTTGTGTGTATGTAAACAATTGTTTGGGAGTTTCAATGGTCCCGTGTTAGCCAGCAATTCAATTATATACAACACATTCCCAGAACTGGAAACCTAATTTGGTGCTGATAGATGTACAGCTGGGACTCTGTACCACCATTATTTAAAGATTTCATGTAAATCATCTTTAATTTTTTTATATATAAAGATAAATAAATAGATGATAGACAGATAAATGATAGACAGGTGATAGATAAATAAATAGAAAGAAAGATAGATAGATGATAGATAAGCATAGATAGATATAGATATAGATAAATATATATATACATATATATAGTGATAGAGATACATCCATAGATAAATGGAAGCTTCACCTTAAATGCTCCTTAATTTTAGCTGTCCATGCCTGTATTCCTTCCCTCACCTCATTCCATTCCCTCTTTGATTCTCCCATTACAGCACACCAGCAGCCATCCATAATTATTCTATTTCACTTTTCTAAAGTGAATTAGCCATCACCACCCCACCTCATCCCTTAATTCATACATAGCCTCTGTTGGTTTTACTGATTATAGCTTGTTTATCAAAGACTTCACAGCTGACACCCACATACAGGCAAATACGTACCATATTTATGTTTCTGGATTTGAGTTACCTTGCTCTGGTTGATCTTTTTCAGCTCCATCTATTTACATGTAAACATCATAATTTAATTATTTTAACAGTTGGATAATATTCTATTATGTAAATGCACTGCATTTTCTTTACCCATTCATTCATTGACAGACATCTAGTCTATTTATAACTTACTGATAGTATTGATAAAGTAGCAGTAAACATGGTGAATCTTAGTTAACATCTGCATTGTGACAATTACTAAAATTTGAGCAAATGATGATTAGGAATAAAATATTTTCATAAAGTCAAGACATAACTGATTGATTTTTTTTTTAGGATTATGGCTTTAGAGGGTTCAGTCTGTCTCACTGGCACCATGTCATTGTGTTAATATCATAGTTGTAGGAGCGTATGCTAGAGGAAAGCTTTTCATGCTATGCTGGACCAAAAGCAGAGAGGAAGAAAAGGACTGAGGATATGGTATAACTTTTAAAGGTATGCATTCAGTAACCTGTTTTTGTCCATGTAGACAACCACCATTCTAACTTCCCACAACCTTCAAAAATAGTTATATGATCTGAGAACCAAGTGTTCAAACCATAAAGCACATAACCCTGAGGAAGAGGAAACTTTTTTATTCAGATTGTAACACATGGTTTTATCCAAATGTACTTACTATGGGCTTATGCTGAATCTTTCACAAGTTATTTATTCAGAGTTTATTATATTGGGCTCTGTCCCTTGTAATCATTTGCATGCCTAAGGTGGTGCGGATCCAGCATCTTTTGATGCTGACTCTTTCATGACAGTCACATTTCCCTGATGGATAGGTAGGTAGCAACATGATAGCTATAATACCCTTAAATATTTCTGCAGTAGAAAGACTCTATTCACATTTAACCATGAGGTGGATATACTACACCTAACTTTAAGGAGTATGTGAGTATGATCATCTAAGGGTTCAGGAAGACAAAAGAAATAAGAAACATTGACAATCTATAATATGCCTATCATGATACTCAAACTAAGCTAGAGCCCTAATAAGGACACTTTGAAAGATTCCATTTTTGTCTAGTATTTTATTATATGTAATATATTAACAAAATACTTGCTGCTTCTTCATAATTCTCAAAGCTTGGGTAAATAATGGAAACTCAGTAATATCAGAAATAATTAATTGCCGAATAAACAAGCAACACACATTTCATTGCCAACTGTCCATATAAGCACTACAGGGAGAAGAAATTCTCTGTAAGGAAGAATAGCAGGGCCAGCCTGAGGTCAAGTTGCTCTAATAGGGCTGGCCTCGTGCCTGGACTGAGCAAGTGGACCATATGGAGTGAGCTGAGAGAGGGGAAGTCTAGTCCAGCTCAGAATAACTCCCCCACTGTCTTGTTATGACACCTCCACTTCCTGCACAGCCTGAGCCTCCCACCTCTAATAAGCTTATCTGAGCATATCCCTCACACTTGAATCTTCAAAGGAACTACCTAGAAAATGACAGATCCAGTAATTATTGGATTTCACTTTTGAATAATAATGAGGTTCCTTAAAAGAAACAAAATGCTAGCTTTCTCTGTGACATGTGTGTCACAGAGAAACTGTTTCAAGAAGGTTGTCCTGGAGGGACCCACGGCTCGAGATACACATGTAGCAGAGGATGGCCTTAACTAACAGCAGTAGGAGGGGATGTCCTGGGTCCTGGGCAGCTTAGATGCCCCAGAGTACTGGGATGCTGGAGCAGTGGGGTGGGAGAGTATGGGTGGGTGGAGGAGCACCATTATACAGGCAAAGGGGAGGGGGCAGGTCAGATGTGGGATGGGGAGGGTTGTGGAGTGGTACCTGGGAAATAGGAAATCATTTGAGATGTAAACTATTGGAATGATTTTTTTTAAGTAATACATTATATAAACAAAAGAAAGAAAAAATGAAACAAAGAAAGAAAGAAAGGTATTGATCCTCAAATGCCTAGAATTCCCCTTCTTCCAGATTCTGTAGTCTTATAAATTCTATTATAAGAGAACAACTGTTCTCTAATCTCATCCAGTCTTTATCTATTAGCAAGTCTTTCGGTGAGAAAAAAATGCAGAGGAAGAGAGGATGGGGCAATTCTGTACAGTATTTGACAGGGTTTTTAGCTTAAAACCCAAGTACCAGTTTCTGCTGAGGTGAAAAGTGGTATAGATTTCAACAAAAACAAGAACAATATCTGAGCCCAATCTTAACCACTATGCGACATTTTTCAATAATTCTGAGGTTTGGTGCCATGTTCTTTATTTATGTTTTAATAGTTTTAATCTTAATGATTTTTGAGAAACTATTAAAAGGAGATTGAACTGATAAAAGAGAAATTTGTGTTTGAAGGTGTCATGCTCCTGGGAGTCTAGACAGGACCATATTGGAACCTACTGTGCAAGCTCTTTCTGCTGAGCTCCTCCTGAGAACAAATGGGGCAAAGGTCTATGTAAGAAGTGAAAAGTTAATTTCATTCACAAATATGAAGTGCCAGGGACAAAGAAAATGGGAATAAATGAAAACACACAATTTAATGAATTATCATTCCTGCATGTAAAATAATCATGAAGATGGATATATAATGTTAACAGGAGTGGCACACAGTGAAAGGCAGACGAACAATGTCAAATGATGTCTGCACATGAATAAGGATTAGGAGGAAAATCTGATTAGAATTACATTAAATCATTTGATGTTTAAATTTTATTAGGTTAGAGTACAGACATTAATCTTGTTCTAATGCCAAACCTCTGATGAGCTTCAGCTATTCAATGAATATTCATTTTTTCTTGACTTGAGAAAAAAAGTAGTAAACACACTTTTTTTCCATAGCACTTAAAATTTTTGCATATAAAAATAGTATTTTTAAAAGGCAAATGAGTATGGAATTACTGTGCAGTAAATGGGAGAAGAAGACCTTTCCAGGAAGCTAAGAAGAGCTCACGTAACAACCTCTTAAAATAGCTAGGACTGAGGGGAGTGAAGATACAGGAAGATTCTGAAGGAGTCATGATGCTTGAACGGAGTCTCCAAGAGTGAATAGGAATCCTCAGGAGGAGAGAGCATGGCTAGCAGTGAGTGCTCCGAACAGCTGGGGTGATCAGGGACAGGAAAGACAAAGAGGTGATCAAGGCCACAGAACTCTTGGAGTGCACGATAAGCTCTTATCTGCGCGCGCGGCGTGCGTGCGCGCGTGCGTGCGTGCGCGCGCGCGCGCGTGCGTGCGTGCGTGCGTGCGTGTGTGTGTGTGTGTGTGTGTGTGTGTGTGTGTGTGTGTCTTCTTCATCCTCTTCTTCTTGGATCTTGTTCTTTGCCCAAGATAGAAATATACACTAGAGAAGCCATTCTCATGAACAAAGGGAGATATTTTTAAACTTCCAATAATTTGAGAGAAAATATGAATGATAATAGCGGGAATAGAAAAAAAGAGAGAGTAACACATTGAACAGGAGTGAATATTGAAACTGAATATGAAACCAAATCTCAAGGAGAGGCAGAAGAGTAGGTACACACATCTTTATACTTATGACTCTGTCTTGATCAACCCGAATCCTCAGCACAGGCACTCTACAAGAGAAATGGGAAGAGAGTAGAAGAAATGCTGTGCTCATCTAGTATTTGTTATATGATGACTCTAGGAATGGCTTACAAAATGCTCTGTAGTAAGAGGGTAATAGGGCTGAAAATGCCAGTTTAAGAGTCATCAACATAAAATAAGACCTAAGTTTACAAGAGAGTATATGATCTCCCTTAGTGATGTAAGGACATGCGTCCATCTCTGAGGAACCCTCACACAGGAACCCTTAGAAGGATATCTGTAGAGAATGAGAAGGGGCATTCAGAGAAGCAGGGGCTATTGGAGATGAAGAGGATGAAGGAACCATGCTAAGATGAGTCAAACTCCTCAACTGCAACAGAGAAGACTGCAAAATGGCTCAGGAGCAAGGGAAAGCAGGGACAGTCACAGGGAACCCAGGAGCGATGGGGAGAAGGAAGTACTCTATGAGCCGAAAGAACAAGGATGAGGGAAATTACAGAAAATAAAAAAGATAGCTTTAGGTAAGCTTTCCTGTATCCTTGAAGAAAAGGGTGAAAGAGGAGAGAGTATAGGGTGAATATCAATTAAAAAAGACCTTTGAAACAATCATGTGGAAATCTAATGCACTAGAAGCTTCATAATATAGATAAATAGATAGATAGATAGATAGATAGATAGATAGATACATACATACATACATACATACATAGATTTTACCTAATATATAGCATTAATATTATATTGTTATATAACTGATTATGAGTATAATATATTCTATAATATGATAATTATGTCATATATATTCTACCTAATACATTCTCTGAGAAACTCCCATTCCAATATATGTTTGTATTTGTGTGTATGTGAAGACAGAGACAGAGACAGAGACAGAAAGGGGGTGGAGCTTAAATGGAGCCATGTTTTATCCTTCAACAGGGTGTCTCTTCTTTGGGAGATGTTAGTCAGTAGGATCCCATACACCTTCAGGTACAACTATCACCATTGCTCTTAGTTAAAACCTTCTAGAAATTGACAAGAGCCCATTGCTAAAGACACCACATTCTTGAGTTACAGAACCTGAAGAAATCAAGCTTGTTATGACCTAGAAGCTTTATCTTTACTGGCTAGCTCTCATAGGACTGAAAGGTGCTATCTGCTGAGATATGTCCACGGATAGAATAGTGGTACAGATGTTACATGAGTGCCAACCATAGGACGACTAGATTTAAAACCACAAGACAGGATCAATATGTGACATCATCATCAGGGCTAAGAACAAGTGACTGGACAGGTCCTGGACCATGGGAGAGAATCTACTACCATTTTTATGCTAAGTGGACACAGTATTAAATGGCTCCCAATGACTTAGCAGTATACCCAAAAGTAAATATATCTCACAAGCATCAACCTTTCATCAGAGGAGTTTTTCAGGAGATGGTGATTTTAAAGATTTTTTTCAGAAGAGAAACAGAAAGATTTAAAGATCCAGGGGCACTGGATGACTACAACAAAACAATGTTTTCTGCAAACAACAAAGTCAACCTGCATGTGAACTTTCAGATCTTTGTATATTTCCAAAAACTATGAAGCTACTGGAAACAGATGACTTTTGGTGGACGGTCTGTTTTCTTCAGAGATGTAGAACATGAATGGATACACATACTTCAAGAGATGTTCCTAAAACCATGCACATATACACAGTACTAAATGAACTCTATGCTTCATGGGTTTATAAAAACAGAGCATAGACTGATAAGTGTGTGTGTATATATATATATGTATGTGTGTGTGTGTGTGTGTGTGTGTGTGTATGGAGAGAGACTGATAAATGTGTGTGTGTGTGTGTGTGTGTGTGTGTGTAATACAATTAAAGAAAAAAGAACCCATGAATTTGAAAGATATTGGGAAGGGCATATGAGTTTGGAGGGAGGAAAGAGAAAAGGTAAGTGATGTGATTATATTATAATCTCAAAAATCAGAACAAATTTTGAAAATAGAGCCTGTAAAGTTGGGAGGGGAAAGTAAAGAGAGATAGAAAAGAAATTATAGGTGAGAGAGTGGGAGGAATATTTGATCAAAACACATTATATATGTATGAAATTCTCAAACAACAAAAGAGGGAAATGCAGTGGTATGGGTTCCTTTATTCCATTATCTATTTTTAAAAACTATTGCTACTATGTAAAAAGCTATTCATCTTAAATATGCCTTTTTTTCTGAATTTTAAATATTTTATTTTATAATTATCTAATTTTCTGACATCTTTTATTAGTTTTACTAGACAGTTATGTAACCATTCCATTTTCAAATAATGAAAATGTAGATCATTTCTATCAAGTGATTGAAAAAGAACACATTTTATAAATAAGAAGAGAAAGGCGGTAGGGATGGCTCTGCATATACATGATGTTTGAGAGGGACTGGGAAAATGGCTGTGGTTGAAAGAGGAGACAAGACAGGACCTGCCACACAGGTAGCAGATCATAGCCATCTGTCACTATAGTCCCTGGGGCTGGGGCACTCTCTTCTGGTCTCTGCAGAGACCAGCCAACCCCACATCCACCTGTGGAGCACATACTGGCAAGACACTCATACACAGAAATAAATGAATAAAATTCAAATAATGCATATTTTAAAACTAGGGAATGCTGTAGTCAGATTCAGTTGCCACCTAAAAGTGTTATTTTTCATATGTATACTGAAACCACTCCTCAGAGATAACTAAGGAAGCAAAGGTACCTGTTGCAAAACCTGACTACCTAAATCCAATTCCTCACTGACCCAAAGGAGTGAATGGGCACCCAAACACTGTCCTCTGAAATGATCTACTCGTAGATTATAGCTACATCAGGGAAGCTTCCCGCTGCAGTGCATGGGAGCAAACAGAATCTCACTACTAAACAGTGGGCAGAGAGTGACCTTAGGACTGACTCTCGGTCCTAAATGGGCTATCTCCATCAAATCCCTTTCCTCGGGGCTCAGGGAACTCTAGGACTATGGGACTGAACTCGCAAGGGCCAGTGGGGATGGAGGACATCAAGGAAACAGGCTTTCCAGATTCAAAGGGACTAATACGTATTAGAGACTCATGGGGACTACGGCAGCACGCACAGCACCTGCACAAGCCTAAGCCAGCTGAGGTCCCAGGGCTGAGATGAGAAGAACACAAACCCCTATCCCTAATCCTGATGCTATCTCCCATTGACAATTTCTCACAAAGGAACAGTGACATTTTCCGATGGGTTCCAATTGTGGGTTTTCTACAACCCACAATTAAGGGCAGGCCCTATGGCCCCAAACTCAACAATACTTTTGGAGGGGTCGTTTCATAATGCTTTGTTTGTTTGTTTGTTTGTTTTTCATATACATTATAGTTTCCAATTATGTTTCTTAGGGGTTTTGTGTACATGCATCTGTGCATATCTCTGCATGTGTACATGTTTCTCTGTTTTTACATTTTTTCTATTTGTTTTGTTTCATTGTTTTCTAAGAGAGGAAAAGAAGGCATAGGGTTGAATGGATGTAGAAATAGTGCAAGTGCTGGCGAGGATGTGGAGAAAGAGGAACACTCCTCCACTGTTGGTGGGATTGCAAAATGGTAAAACCGCTCTGGAGATCAGTGTGGCGGTTCCTCAGAAAATTGGGCATGCCACTTCCAGAGGACCCTGGCATACCACTCCTGGGCATATACCCAGAGGATTCCCCTGCATACAATAAAGACACATGCTCCACTATGTTTATAGCAGCCTTGTTTATAATAGCCAGAAATTGGAAGGAGCCCAAATATCCCTCAAAGGAGGAATGGATACAGAAAATGTGGTATATTTATACAATGGAATACTACTCAGCAATTAAAAATAATGAATTCATGCAATTTGTAGGTAAATGGTTAGACCTGGAAAATATCATCCTGAGTGAGTTTACCCAATCACAAAAGAATACAAATGAAATGCAATCACTGATAAGTGGATATTAATGAGCCCAGAAGCCCTAAATACTCAAGGCACAATTAACAAGTCAAATGATTCCCAAGAAGAAGAAAGGAGAGGACCCTGGGCCTGTAAAGATTGGATCCAGTTTTGTAGAGAAACCGTGGGGGGAGGGAGAATGATTGGGGAATAGTTGGGGGGAGAGGAATTATGGGACGTATGGTGGGGGGGGAACTGGGAAAGGGGAAAGCCTTTGGATTGTTAACATAGAATATAGAAAATAAAAATTAAAAAAAAAAAGAATGACATGAGGAAAAAAAAAGGAAATAGGGAGAGCTGGGAGGAGATTAGGGAGAGTAAACCATGATCAGAATACATTGTATGGACAATTTTTGCTTTTTAAGCACATCACCACAATCAAGAAACTCTTTGATAGAAGGAGGAAGAGAGTCACACTCCCAATAGATTACACCATATTTCACAGCTGTCAGCAAGGTAGTAGTCATGGTGCCCTAAGCAACAGACTTCAGCATTTCTAGAGAGATTGACCAAGGATCGCCTGGAAAAATAATTGCACTGACATCTTGACTTCTAATTACATTTTGTTGTTCAAAATTTTGTAACTTGCTTCAAAGTGGATCCTGCTGATTGGTAATGAGAAATCGAAACAAACCAATTATTATTCTTTTCTTCACTCAAAGTGAAAAGATAGGATCAGACATGATGAGTATTTTAAAGATACATACGGATGGTGAATTGGGGCAAGCAACAATCTGAATAATAATTAAAAAGTAGGAAATTGAGCAGCATCCCTGGTTCTATCTACTAGATATCTTTGAAACAGAAAAACCCAAACTGTCTCCCAGTGTCAAATGATCTTTGAAAAATGAACCAAAGATCCCCAGGAGAACACTGGTGAAAGGTAGAGAAAATGCAAAGGGCCAAAATGAGCAGAAGGAAAACAAGCAAATCTAGAGATTTGACTTTTACATAAATGAATAACTGATAGACGATAGATGATAGATAGATGATAGATAGATAGATAGATAGATAGATAGATAGATAGACACACAGATGGGCATATAGGCCATTGTGGTGGTTTGAATGAGAATGGCCCCCAAGTCTCATATAACTTGAATGCTCCATTCCCAGTTAATAGACTGTTAGGTAGGATTAGAAGTTGTGTCCTTGCTGGAGAAGGTATGTCACAGGGAGTCGGGTGCTTGACATTTCAAAAGCATGCACCAGGCCCATCTCATTTTCTCTTTGCCTCTTAGCTGTAGATCAAAATGTATGTCTCAGCCTCTGCTCCAAAAACATGCCTGCCTGCTGCCATGATCCCCGCAACGATGACCATAACGTAATCCTTTGAAACATAGGTAAGACTACAATTAAATATTTTCTTTTATAAATTCTTCTACTCATGGATTTGTATCTCAACATTACAACAGTAGTTAATAGATTGATCTATTATCATCTAGTAGATGATCTGTATCAGATAGATACAGATTCATAGTTGATAGATTGCAGATCAATGATAGACAATGGATAGATAGATAGATAGATAGATAGATAGATAGATAGATAGATGAGACGGTTAGGTTAGAGATAAATCAGAGAGAGGATAGAAGCTCACTATGTGGGAAAGACTGGCTCTCCAAACTTCAAATCTTGCTTTCTCTACATCTTGAGTGTAGTATTAAAGTTATACACCAAAAGGCAAGCCCCTGATTATTATATTAATTTTTATGATTTTTGCTGAAGGAAATCCTCACTCAGAAACATATAAAAGGTAGTTAGTATTCAATTCACTTGAAAGTTCTGCCATGTTTATTTATGCAGTCAACATATTCTCAACCTCAACCTCTATTTTTTTATGCTTACATGTGTGTGTATGTGTATGTATGTGTGTGCATATGTTATGTGTATGTGTATGTGTGTGTTCATGCGAACATGCTCACACATGCCAGAACAAGGTGGGCCTCCTGTCGTGGGTGCTGGGAACAGAACTCAGGTCCTCTGGAAGAGCAGCAAGTGCTCTTGACTATTGAGCCATCTCCTGAGCCCCTATTCTCAATTTTTAAAACCACTCAGACAAAAACTTTCATTCCTAGAGACAATAACCCAAAGCTCCACGTGTTGGGTCTTAATTCTAAAAATACAGGAATCAAAGAAAGAGAGTTTTTGCTTATCAAAATGCAACATTATCAGATCTGCTAAGAAGAAAAGAAAATTAAAATTCTAACAATTCTGTGTAACTATCACTTAGAGGAAAGAAGAAATAAAATCTACAGCTGCAGGTTAAAGAAATTCAAGAGAAGATGATGAATGAAACCAGTTTATTTCAGGGTATACAAGATGTGTGGATTCAGTTATTTTTCTTTGCTTCAAAATAAAATAAATCATGTAAATGGTTAACAAAAGAATCCGTAATAAGAGGTTGAAAAGGAAGTTAATTAAACTTTTGTAGAGATCAATGAATGAATAAATATGACAATGAGTCAATAAATTCAAGCACTGGTTCCTGTAAAACAGAAATTACATGAAGTACTAAAGTGCTCTAATCAACCAAAAGAAAGAAAAATGACACAAGCACAAAGGAAAACTGCAAATAATCAAATTCAGACCAGTTTCTTTTTTAATGTTGAGCTTGTTGCTTAGCCCACCTCAAAAAATATTAAAATCTAAAAAAAAAAAAATGAAGTCATTTAAAAAGTTTAAACTTTTATATATATATATTTTAGAGCTGACCATTTGATATTGAAAAGCCAATTAGTTCTTCCCTAGGGAAGACCATTTCTTCTTCTCATCATTCTCCATCGTTGGCTATAGTTCTTTGTGTCGGACTGAGACCTCACAGACGTTTTCCTGTCTAGATTACTCTATCTACTGGGGCTGTCCTTGTGTCAATATCAGGCAGACAAGTAACATTATGAAGACTTAGAAACCTGCATTTATGTCTCTAGAAACACACACATTACAACAATTAATGAAAAATTGGCCATTAATTTTAAAGAGAGCCAATAATGGTATATGGGAGGGTTTGGAGGGATGAAAGGGAAAGGAAAAGTATGTGATTATACTGTAATTCCAAAAATAATAGGAAAGAACTACACTACTACACTGCCCCTCACACGGAGTACTTTTAACCTAATGCTACCAATTGCAATTTAAGGTCTATTAAAAGACAAGTGTTTTTACAAGATGAGCTGTCTTTCAGAAAGGAGAATGAGAGATTTTGATCAAAACTCATTATATTCATGCATAAAATTTGCATATAACATTTTTAAAAAACCAACTTAGCAGTCAAGTTTGGTGGTACACCAAATGCAAAATTCTAGAACTTTAATAAACTGAATTGTCAACATTTAAAAAAATAACAGAAAAAACCCTTAACAACTAAATGAGATTTGCTTCAATCATACAAAATGGCATAACATTGATATTAAATACGGTACCTATGCATCAAAGAAGAAGGAAAGGTCATACAACTTTATCCTAGTTCCCAAAGGAGTATTCAATAATGTTCTCTAAATGGATTTTCAAGCAAGGAGAGAATTGTATCATATTTTGACATTTCCATGATCCTAATAAATTAAAAATACTTGATTATCTTTTAAATTTTATATATCTTGACTCAGGCTACAAAATTCATGCTGAATTATTGAGTACTAGTTGTATTTTATTATAGGCTAATCTTACCATTGTTTCTGTTATTAACTAAAATTATTCTTAAAATGCTAACTAGAGACTATAAAATAGAAGTTATAAAAATAAAAAGGAATAATTTATTGTTTACTGACTATGTAATTGATTACCATAGCTAAAAAACTATTAAGCTACATTGACTTGTAACAAAAATAATTATATCAATATATTTCCTTCATACAACAACATCTATAAAAGTAATAATAGGCAATGTCTTATGCATATCAGCATTAAGAAAGAATAAAATAGCTACTAAAATAATTTTAATGATATAATGTGAGGACACTAATAATAAAATACTGGCATTCTCCTAAGACTTATAAGTAAACAAAATAAAGGAAAGTAATACTATACTCTCCCAGGAGGAGGCAGCTTTTAACCAGATCCTTTATCCTATACTGTGTTAATGTATTTAACATTTGTTACTTGTTGTTCAACAGATTTTTACTTTTAAAAATGCAGTTTTATTCTAACATTCATATGAGAAAACAAAGTGCAAGAGCACTCAGGAAAAATAATATTTTCTAAGTCATGAAATCATAGTTAAAACATTTTTAACAGTAAAATCCATACAAGTAGATGAGGGTGCAGAGAAGTGAATTCGGAATATCTACTCTAATACTGCACATTTTGAAGTCAATTGGCGCCTTCGGACTCTGAGAAAATAGGAGTTTGTATTGACCGTCAACTTGACAGAATCCAAGAGCCTCATGGGTATGTCGGTGAAGGTCAGCGGAGGTAGAAAGACGCAGCCCCGTTCCCTAGATCAGAGTTCCAGATTGAATATAAAAGGGAAATCCAATGGTTAAGCCCCCATCTCTCCCTGTTTCCTGACCGAGAATACAATGTGACCAGTTTTCCCATCGGCCTTCTGCCAAGACACTTTTCTTCAGGACTGGCAATAATCTCAAACTGTAAGACAAATGAAACCTTTCTCGCTTCTTTCAGTTGCTTTTGTCAGGCATTTGGTGAGAGCATTGTGAAAGTGAGTCATATAGAGGAAAATAATTTCATCGCTTTATTAATAAATTTGTTAAATAGTACATCTCATTTAATAAATGCTGTTCATAGAAGTCACAGAATATTAGAGCAAAAAGTCATATCTGATCCCATTTGACTTGGCGTGCCTATTCTGATAAATTGTATTTTAATTCTAAATCCTTCATACGTTTTTAAGTTTTATTTGCTATATATGAGTGTTTTGTCTAATGTACGTCTGTGTGCTACTTACATGCCGGCAGAGGCTTAAAGAGGTCATCCGACCCCTGGGACTGGAGCTTCAGTCACTATGAGTTGCCAAGTGGGTGCTGGGCCCCCAACCTCACTCACTGGAAAAGCAGCCGGTGCTCTCAACCTTTGAGCTGCCTCTCCAAACCCGATAAATATTTTGTGAAGAAAAAGTAAGATTAAAATCTAAAAAGAGTTACTCCTGGGAAAGGAGTGAAGAAATTTTTCTTTCTTCTTCTACTGAGTGCAGTGAGAGCCTTCACCGTCATCTACAAACCAAACAGGAAAAATATAACTTTGAAGACGTCAACGCCAGAGAAGCGGAGATGGGGGGTTACCACTTGAGATGCGAGCTTGCTCACTGTCCGTTTCGTGCCCCGTGGAGCCCTGACATAGAACATCGAAACGCATGTCTGGTGACATGAAAAGACTGAAGATGTTTTTGAAGCCCCCTCAAGAGACTGCTCTTCCTGCCCAAAGAGAAAGAGAGATGCAGCCTGGTAAGACAAGAAGCTTTGCAGAGGAAGTGCTCTGCTCCGGTTACATCCCACTAGAGAAAACCCTGTGGTCCCTCTCCCACCCGGGTCAGCCAAAAGCAGCCGGGGAACACAGACTCCCACCTTCTCAGAGTCCAAGCAAGTCACAGCACCACCATAGGTTCAGGACAGGCAGATGGGAGACCCATCTTCCATGCACAGCTTCGAAAGCAAGCCAAACTCTAACTCTGTGGAGGGAGCAGCAGCTTTAGGACGGAAGCTGGCAGAGGACCTCTGAGAACCCAGCCGTGACCCTGAAGTCACAGAAGGGCTCAAAGGAGATATTAGAATTTCCAAACAGCTGTCATAACTTGGTGTCAGGACCAACTAACAAGAACCATCAAACGAATATTAAAAAAGTGCGAAGAAATAAAATAGAAAGAAGCAAAGCCAAACAGCAATGTAAGGAGAGAACATGATAACATCTCAGGCGGTGCACTTGGAAGAAGGAAGAAATGGACAGAGAAAAGGATGGTTGGTGGTCGTTGTGCGCTGAGATATGAATTAATGAAAAATATACGTGTTGGGAAAATAAGGATCTGGGGAAACCTGTCAGACTGTATAAAAGGGTGGTGGTCTAAAAGTTCATATCATAAGAGTAAGTCCTTAATGGAGAAGAAAAAATGTACTCAAAGGTCTAAAATTTTCCCCCAATTTAGACAAAATCATATCTGTGCAGTCGAGACACAAATGGAGCCGTAAACAAAATTAATACACCAAGATTCATGTGGCCAACTTTTGAAGCCCGAGCAGAGCAGCAGTTCAAATGTCTTGTTCCGCCTCACGTGGTTGCCCGTGGGCTCGCAGAGCTGAACGCGAAGCAATGCTTGCGTCTTCCAATTGCACGAGTCTCAAGGGAAATAAAGTCTTTTCCTCCTGAAGGCTTCATTTCAAGATTGAAATTACTTCTCCCCCCCCCCAAAAAAAATTGTCTAAGTAAACTTTCTCTTATATTTCACTGGATCAGATTTGGTTCTGTGCCCAGAGAATACCTTGGAGTTCTCAGCCATCACTGTGATTTGCTAAACCTAGCTTTATAGCAAAAAGAGGGCGAGCCTTGATGAGGTATTTTTAAAAATTAAATTGTAAACTGCCGTCTGGTGAAATGAATCCCCTTTTGGTTTCGGTTAGTTTGTTTTGTTTGCTTGCTATTTTTTGTTCATTGGAGGAATCCAGTAGAGTGTCAGTTAAATGTCAATCAAGTCCTGACACTGAGGTAATCAACTTAGGTAAGCACCTTTGGGAATAAACCCATTGTGGCCAAATCTGTTGCTCTCCCTCACTGAAGGCCACCTGTTCATAGCCCGTTCCTAGCAAACTGACTGTTCTATGCAGGCAACTGCTAGGTACGTTTTCTCATGAATCACCCAACTTGATTCCTACCCCTGGGATTGGGTTCCAGTCTTGTCTGGCACATTTGCATTCCCTTACCCGAATATCAGCTTTTAATATACAACAAATACAATTAAATACAATTGTTTGTGTTAAATGTAATAGGTCAGAGGGTAGTGATATGTTTTTATTTGTAAAGTGCCCCACTGAGGGAATATGGGGACTCAAGTTCAATATCCATTACACACACACACAAACACACACACACACACACACACACACACACACACTTGCATTCTCACACAGAGATAAACAAGCATTTTTTAAAATAATATTCCATTCATCATCCCCCCACACCCTATTTCCAAAAGGAAACAGACATAGAGAAGTATGAAGGCTTATCTAACAATAATATAAACGGCACAAGGTAGACTCAATTAGACTAGCTTTATGTCGATCCTCACTATGCCTCTTAGATTCTTGTCAACCAAAGCAAATCTAGCCCAAGTTTTAAATAGGCCATAAAAATACTCCTACAATTGAGATCTTTGTTTCAATTCTTCTTAAAGTAATAACATGGATGTGTGGCTGAAAGGATACCACCATCACTTATAGAAGCAAAGTAGAAGACAGACCTTCTGCTTCTGATTTATGATGGTGGTTCATGAATTGGCACTCAAATGGTCCCATACGTGGCCTTCTTATGCTATGTCATTAATTAAAGAGAAGCGAAGTTTATGTCTTCTCTCTGAAAACCCTTGAATCCTGAGATCACAGAAAACTGCTCTGACATAGCTAGGACCCATGACTTAGAGGAATCGGTACACTTTGGGGGTCTCTGAAAATAACAAGCATCTCTTTGAGGACATCAGGCAATACCAGGATAGCAGGAGTCTGGTCTAACTGGGGTCGTTTCTGAAACACTTCTGACGAGGGGTCAGTTGGTTCCTTTGAGCATCTTGCTTTCTGTAGGCATGACATGGTCAGCAACAAATCCCTGGCGCTTTCAGAAAGTGACAATTAACCAGCGTGGCATTAAAACTGCCTCCGATTCACCCAGAGCCTTGAAGAGCTGTGTGCCTGCCTCAGCAGAATGTCTCTGCCTGCACTAGCACAAAACAAGAAAAATGTTTCTAGGTTGGTCTTGCTTGTGGTTTTCTGGTTTGCTTGTTGTTGTTATTTGTTCGTTTGCTTGCTTGTTTGTTTGTTTTTGCTTCTTAAACAAAGCCTCTACTTTTGTTAACAAGGGCTACATTAAAAAGTGCTTAATTACTAAGTGCAATCCCAAGCTACTCTGTGGTTTTTCTATAATATGCAGAGAAAAACAGAGAGATCTGTATTCCAAAAGCATACCATTCAGACACCAAACAGGGAGTCTAAGTCTCTCTGCCCAGCCTGAAATTGGATTCCCATCCATCTTGAACAAGAGATTCTAATGACACCCAGGGAGATATTTAACGGAGATTTGTGGCAAGCTGTAGAGATCTTTGCTAAAATGTTTAATCTAGATTCGGGGTGACAAATGATCTATTTACATTCTCCTTAGCCACTTATGATGTGTCTAGAGGAAAATACAGCTTCTGTAATAACCAAGGAGCTACAATTGATAGGTGGAAAGGTTCATAACTTCTGCAAATATTAGGCATTATGAAAAAAGTCCATGGTTTCTGATTAACTTAAGAGTGTTCCAGGAAGACAGACATCAGTTATTTATAGAACACGCTTACTGTGTACTGACAACACCCCCTGTCTCTGCAGATTAAAAATAAACAAAGTAGGGAATTTATCTATCCCAAAGAAATTTATATCCACATAAATGTGTGTTCAGGGCAACTAATGCATCTAGAAAATAATAAAATTCATCACTTCAGATATTAGCAAGAGTTATGTTTCACATATGAGACTTTAGTACAACAGAGTAGTCGGTGAAGCTTCTCAGGGGTTGACATGCAAGGCAGGAACACTGATTATGGCAACAGGAGCTGTTAGGATTGACTAATATATATCGGTCTAAGTTTAAACTGGGTTTCCCATTCCAAAACTTAGAGAAAGTGTTGCCTTGAAGCCTTTGGTGTGTCAGAGAAAACTGAAGTATATGCAAGATTTCTAGAGTCATTGCTATCCGCCATAACATTCCATAACTCCCAGCAAAAGAAGCAAAATTAAATACCTGGTTTCTTTAAGACACTGGTGTAATATAAACAAGGATCCAGGCTGTGGGGACTTTCTTTTGTTACAAACAGCAGATAGATTGTGTTTATAACTTGCTAAAGATGGTTTGGATTCTCTGCAAAGGAAAACAAGAGGAGAAGAAGGAAATCTGGACCCTTGACTGTTCATGATTCAGGTAACAAAAGTATCTTCAGAGTCAAAGAAATTACCAAGGAGCTGGATGATACACTGCAGATTCTCTCAGATGATGGCCCACATAAACCAGACTTGACTCAGGACTGATATTTTTTTACTTTTGTTATTTACTATTATTTACTGATTGTGTACTATTTTACTTGAGCTCCAAGTCACTAAACTGAGAATGAAATACAGGAAATAAATTAAAGTAAGCAAGGAGATAAGAAATTTACAGCTACCATCCAAGCTGGTCCTCCTGGGACAGACTACAGAGGTGAGTTGTGCAATGTCTCCTGAGTTCCATTGTCTAGGTCTGGGCTTACCAATCAGTCTAGAGGAGCCTTGTGAGACACCAAGAGCATCTGAATTCCCTGTGGAAACCTTTGGGAGCTAACCAGCTTGGAACCCTGCTGGACCAATCCCATCCTAGTTGGATCTATGCACCATCCCATTTGGTTGGCCTAGGGCACAGCCTGCAAAGGTGAGCTGCAATGTGGTTCCCTGAGCCCCATTGTATAGCTCTTGGCTTGATCTTCAGTCCAGAGGACCCTTGAGGGATACCAAGAGCATACTGCTCCCCCGTGAAAATCTTTGGGGGCCCCAAGACTAATCAGCTTTGAACCCCGGTCCACCAATCCCATCCCAGTTTGATCTGCCCAACATCCCAGGTGGATCCAACTAGAACACAGCCTGTAGAATAGGGTCTACCTTAGGCACATCCAGCATAGTTGAATATCCTGACTTCCATTGTTTGGCCCATGTCTAACTCCACCTTTGGAGAAGGCCTGCTACTATCAGGATCATCCAGCTAATTCCAGAGAAAACCAGATACCTAAAGGACAGTGTAATCACACAATTAACAAGACCCTGAGCAATATGACATAGCCATAGCCCAGCTATCCTGTTACAACAATCCCTGGATATCCTAATGAAACTGATGCCCAAGAAGAGGATAGTTAATCCAATCTTACAAAGATGATAGAGGCCTTTAAAGGGAACATGAATAAATCCTTAAGGAAATACAGGAAAATACATTCAAACATATAGAGGCATTAAAAGAAGAAGCAAATAAATATAAAGAAATATGAGAAATTATAATCAAGTAGGCAAAGGATATGAATAAAACTTTCTAAGACCTGAAAAGGGAAAGAAAAGCAATAAAGAAAACACAAGCTGAGGCAATTCTGGAGATGGAAAACCTAGGAAAGGGAACAGGAGCTACAAATGGAAGCGTCACCAATAGAAATCAAGAGATGGAAGAGAGATTCTCAGGTGTAGAAGATAAAATAAAAAGATATCAATATATCCATCAAGAAAAATGCAAAATCTAAAATTTTCATGGCATAAAACATCCATGAAATTTGGGACACCATGAAAAAGATCAAACATAAGAATAAGAGAAATAGAAGAAGGAGAAGATTCTCAGCTCAAAGGCCCAGAAAACATCTTCAACAAAATCATAGCAGAAAATGTCCCTAACCTTAAGAAATAGATTCCTGGAAAGATACAAAAGGCTTATAGATGACTAGATTGGACCAGAGGAGAAAATCCTTCTGCCACATAATAATCAAAACATTAAGTGTACAGAACAA
Source organism: Apodemus agrarius (assembly GCA_964023405.1). Lineage (NCBI taxonomy): Eukaryota > Metazoa > Chordata > Mammalia > Rodentia > Muridae > Apodemus > Apodemus agrarius. Next base: position 14,793,226 of record OZ030020.1, on the reverse strand, counting down.
AGGAAGAATTTTAAAAGCAGCAAGACATAAAATCCCAAATAACATCTAAAGACAGAGCTATCGGAATGATATCAATGTCTCATCTAAGATTCTGAAAGCTAGAAGGTCCTAGGCCATAGTCTTGCAGACCCGAAGAGATGACAGATGTCAGCCCAGACTACCATACCCAGCAAAACTGTCAGTCACCATAGATAGAGAAGCCAAGGTATTTCATGAAAAAAATAAATTTAAACAATCCATTTTCACTAACCCAGCCATACAGAGGATACCAGAAGAAAAACTCCAACTAATGAGGTTAACTAAACTCAAGAAAACACAAGAGAAAATAATGCCACACCATTAAAACACACACACACAACCAGCACCAACATCAACATAGTGATGACCTCAATATCCCACTCTCACCCAAACACAAAAGAGTATACCTTCTTAGCATCTCACAGAACTTTCTCCAAAATGGCTGTATGATTGGTCACAAAGCAAGCCTCAACAGATACAAGATTATTGAAATAACCCCATGCATCTCATCAGATCACCATAGATTAAAGCTGGACTTCAACAACAAAAGAAACAAGAGAAAGCCTACATATTCATGGAAACTCTACTCAATGATCATAGAGTCAGGGAAGAAATAAAAAAAGAAAAAAAGAAATTAAAGACTTTCTAGAACCCAATGAAAATGAGGGCACAGAATACCCAAACATACGGGACACTATGAAAGCAGTACTGAGAGGAAAGTTCATAGCACTAAGTATCCTCTTAAATAGAGAGTTCTCATACTAACAAAAGTACAGAAGGAGGAGGAGGAAGAGGAGGAGACACACCAAAGAGGAGTAGATGGCAGGAAATAATCAAACTCAGGCCTGAAGTCAAACAATTAGAAACAAAGAGAACAATAAAAAGAATCAACAAAACCATAAACTAGTGCTTTGAGAAAATCACCAAGATAAATAAACCCTTAGCCAAACTAACTAAAATGCAGAGAGGCAGTTCCCAAATTAACAAAATCAGAAATAGAAAGGGAGACATAACAGACATTGAGGAAATTCAAAGAATCTTTAGGTCTTATTTCAAAAGCCTATAATCCACAAAAAATGAAAACTCTAAATGAAGTTGACAATTTTCTGGAGAGATGACAATTGCCAAAGCTAAATGAAGATCAAGTAAACTATATACATAGTTCTATAACCATAAGGAAATAGATGCAATTATTAAGTCTCCTAACTAAAAAAAAAAAGCCCTAGGCCAGATGGTTTTAGTGCAGAATTCTACCAGACTTTCAAAGAAGTGCTAATGCCAATATTATTCAAACCATTCCATAAAATAGAAACAATTAGAACACTGCAAAACTCATTCTATGAGGCCTCAACCACCCCGACATCTAAACCACTCAAAGACTCAACAAAGAAAGAGAATTTCAGACCAATTTCCCTTATGAACATTATACTCAATAAAAAAAATCGCAAACTGAATCCAAAAATGTATCAAAGACACCATCCATCATGATCAAGTAGGCTTCATTCATCCCAAGGATGCAGGGGTGGTTCAATATAAAATTCATCAACATAATACACCATATAAACAAACTGAAAGAAAAAACTTAATGAGCATCTCATTAGATGCTGAAAACATTTGTGATAAAATCTGATACTCCTTCACGATAAAAGTCTTGGAGAGAGCAGGGATACAAGGTACATACCTAAACACAATAAAGGCAATGCCCAGCAAGCTAATAGGCAGCACCAAGTCAAATGGAAAGAAGCTTAAAGAATTTTCACTAAAATTGGGGGCAAGACAAGGTTGTTCACTCTCCCCCTATATTTTCAATATAGTGTTTAAAGTTCTAGCTAGAACAATAGAACAATGAAAGGAAATTAATGTGAAACAAAAACAAAAGGAAGAAGTCAAAGTAGACTTTTTGCCCACATTTGTAGATATGATAGTATACCAACATCCTTCATAATAGCCACAAATAATATAAAATACCTTGGTGTAACTATAACCAAGCAAGTAAAAGAACTATATAACTTCAAGTCTCTGAAAAAAGAAATAAAGGAAGATACCAGAAGATGGAAAGATCTCCTACACTCATGGATCAGTAGGATTAACATTCAAAAAGGCCATCTTACTAAAAGCAATCTACAGATTCAATGTAATCTGTTGAAAAAACAATTCTCAGCTTCATATGGGAAAAAAACAGAATAGCTAAAACAATCCTGAAAAATGAAAGAACTTCTGGAAGTATCACTATCTCTGACCTCAAGCTGTACTACAGAGAAAGTAATAAAAACTGCACGGTATTAGTATAGAAATAGACAGGCATCTCCATGGAGTTAAATCAAAGACTCAGAAACAAACCCACATGCCTACAGACACTTGATATTTTGACAAGGAATCCAAAACCATACAATGGAAAATGGAGAGCATCCTCAACAAAAGGTGCTGGTCTCACTGGATATCTGCAGGTAGGAGTATGCCAATAGAGCCATCTTTATCACTCTGCACAAAACCAAAGTCCAAATGAGTCAAAGACTTCAAAGTAAAACGAGATACACTAGATCTAATAGAACAGAAAGTGAGGAATGACACTGAACTCATCTGTATAGGAGACAACTTCCTGAACAGAACATCGACAACTGAGGCACTCAGATACGAATAAATAAAATGAGGTCCTCATGAAACTGAAAGGCTTTCGTAATTCAAAGGACATCATCATTAAGACAAAATGAAGCCTAAATATTGGGGAAAACATCTTCATTAACCCTACATCTGACCCTGGGGGATGCCATAAACTGAATCACCAAACAACAAACATGAGCTGGACCTAGGACCCCTGCACATATGTAGCAAAGGAGAAGCTTGGTCTTTTTATTTTTTTAAAAAAAAATGATTTATTATTAGATGTAAGTACACTGTAGCTGTCTTCAGACACACCAGAAGACGGTGTCAGGTCTCATTAAGGATGGTTGTGAGCCACCACGTGCGTGGTTGCTTGGATATGAACTCAGAAAAACAGTCAGTGCTCTTAATCTCTGAGCCATCTCTCCAGGCTGAAAAGCTTGGTCTTTATGTTGGTCCCCCAAAAACTGGAGCAGGGGCTGTCCCTTGAGCCCTTTGCCTGCCTGTCGATACCAGGCCCCTAAATGGACCACTTTAACTGGCCTCAGTGGGTGAGGTGTACCTAGTCCCACGATGACCTGATATATGTGTGGGTGGGAGGGGTGTTTGCCGAAGGTGAAGACCCCCCAGGCTTGGAAGGCTAAATCATTCAGGACAAAAGGACACAGTAAGAAGTAAGGAGGAACCAGTGGCTATAGCTATGTTATAGAGCGAGACCAGCCAATTACCTCTACAAATATAAAAACTGAAGGAGACCTAGAAGGCGGGAGAACAAGTTCTAGAGCTAGCACATGCTTCAAGAGCAAGCATGAAGGCCATAGGGTTGCTTTAGGCTGTATGTGCTGGAGGAAAAAGGAACCGTTGCTGGAGAAAATTATCCAGATGACAGAAGGTGAAGTCACATCTTAGAAATAGCCAGGTCTGGTACTCTCCTACAAAAATGGATCCAATCTTTTCGGGACCAGGGTCCTCTCCTTCCTTCTTCTTGGGAGTCTTTTGATTTGCTGGGGGGGGGGATGTGACTGGGGAATGGGCAGAGGGAAGAGGACTTATGGGACATATGGTGAGGGGGAAACTGGGAAAGGGACAAGCCTTTGGAATGTAAACAAAGAATGTAGAAAATAAAAAATAAAAGAAATAGCCGGATCCGGTAGGGCCCTAAATTAGTTACCTACCATCCTGTAATGAATGGCTCCAAGACTCAATAGCTTTGAAACATTATGTGACAGTAGTGTAGGCCATGAATCCTGGTACAGATGGACTGGGTTCCTTTATTCAAAGGCTCTCCAGCCACATACCATGTCTTTAATCATAATTTGTCACTCTCACCTGCTCCTTCATTCTGCAGTCAAGCTAATAATCAAAGCTTTTGTCATCCAAAAGCACATTTTCAGAGAGCCCACTTGTAGGTCTACCTACATCTGGTGGTTCCCAGGATTCCAGTTCTGTTTTTGAGTTTTTATCATGGAGGGCCAATGTCTACCTTCAGGTTCTTTCTTCAACATGGGAACTTGCTGCCATTAGATCAAGCACATTGCTAAGTGTCTTCTAACAAAATGGAAGTGATAGTCATTTATAACCTGGACATGGAATGATATCCCATCAGTTCTGCATTACTTTAGTTCATAGAGCAAATGGTAACTAAAGACCTACCATAGGAAAAGAGCCCTGCCTAGAAATGAGTGAAAGAGGTGAGGATTACTGTGGGCATTGGAGAAATCTAAAAGCAGCACAGGACCTAGAGGAAGAACTGCAATTTTCTTTTCAAGGAGGTCAGTAGAGGCTTGGGAGGTTTCTGTTGATTCTGGAACAGTTGTAATGTCATCTTTAGTGCAAGAAGGGGTGTCTGAGGCCACTGTAATTGTAGATCATGTTCACATGATCATTCATGGCAGCCATGTAGAAAGTTTTTTTCTCTGGAAAGCATCAGCTTTTCATTATAAGGTGAGTGGAAGCAGGACAAAGGCTTGCCATGTCTGCCTCCATTTCTCTCTATCTCCTGAACTCTAGTTTAGACTCTTACGTAGGCATTTTAACAATCCAAGGAATGTCCTTTTACATACTGGTGAATCTTCTATCTTATCAGTCTCCAAAACTAAAGGCACAGAGATAAGAATAACTGAGTTATCTTACTATCAGCTTTCACAATGATTTGTTTGAGTTCTCCAAGGGGCATCTGGAAGTTTCCAGTCATTACCCTAAATCTACAGTTATCTGGAATCCCAGAAACAGCAGAGTTTGGCAGTGTTCTCTAGCAGAAATAATTACCTCACCTGACCAAGCTTATCCCCTCCAGCAATAAGGTCTTTCCAAACTCTTTGTAGAGTCAAACTGTAGTTTGAGAAAGACCTCTGAATCCTCGTCCTGAGTCCAGGCTTTCCTCTTTAAATTCAAGGCTCATGTTAGTATCTAGGGGACCAATTCTGAATCAATGAGTCACTGCATCTGTATTTTCCAATGTGGTTATATTGATTAAAATCTTTCTCTGCTCTTCTCTTCTCATCTCTTTAATTGGCAAACTGGAACAAGTACTGAGCCTACTGAACTGAGACCGAGAAAGCTGGATTTCTTTCCATGAGCTCCTGAAATCATGTCATGCTGTTTTAATGACAGAACCTACAGCATTTGCTACTAAAGTTAGTAGCAAGGGATATCAATGAGAAAACCTTATGTATACAACCAAGCCCCCAAGAAAGTTTTTCTAAGCTTCAAAAGGAAAAACATTCTGTTTCCGTACACTGTCTGTCTTCTGACATGCTGACATTCTTCTGAGCTTCAAAGTAAACTCATACAGAAAAATACAGACTTTCTACACTTTTCTCAAATTACAATACAAAGTCTCCGCACTAAATTATATGGGGAAAGTGAGACAAAAAGTGTAATTGGCATAATTTCTCAGAAGAAATGTTATCTTTCTTAAAATTTAAAATTGCTGTATAGAAGTTCATTGAGAGATATTGACTTTGGATCTAGTCAATTTCCATGATTGATCTTTTTTGTTTGCAGGTTATTTATGATAAAGTATTAATTTAAATAAGGAAGATAAATTGGTTTGAAGACTATACAAAGGAAGAATGACTGTGTATGTTTCTATTTGAGTTTTCTGTGACAATTACAGTCCTCCCAAAGTCAGACATGTGACCTCCCAAGGCATGTTTGCCTTGCAAGTCCTATCTCCTATGAGTCCAGGAGCCCAACAGACAGGACCAGACAGTGTGCTTATCTATAACCTCCTTGATTCATATAAAGTTATGCATCAGCCAAAGCTAAATATGTATGCAGCCAAAAAATAACTGAATACACATGAGAATATTGGATAAGGAGATGGAAGTGCAGCAAGAACAGTGATCATCTCAGTTTCAACCTGTGTGTGTGTGTGTGTGTGTGTGTGTGTGTGTGTGTGTGTGAGAGAGAGAGAGAGAGAGAGAGAGAGAGAGAGAGAGAGAGAGAGAGATGGGTCAATAGTAGTTAGTGAACAATAGAATTTTCTTTCTTGAGTTTTAATAATTAACTTAAATTCCTTAATGAGTAAGCAACTGATGCCATCTTTGCCCTGAGCAAACTAATGCAGTTTCACTTTGCAACTGGCTTACTTTTCTTTCAGTTCTTTGATCTCTTCCACCCACTCTCTGGACACAAGGTTCTTTTTACATGAGCATTTCTTGTTGGGAATAGGAACTCAGATATTCAAGAACAATACGCATACAAAAGAGAAAGTTTACCATAGAGGCAACTTTACCCACCATTCGAGTAGCTAATGTATGTCATAGGAAGTGTGTATGCCTGTCAACATCTGTCCCAATTCCTAGATCTAGTCTGTCAACAGTCAGTGAAGTCCAGTAACATGAAATCACCACCCCCTACACACACACACACACACACACAAATACACACACACACACACAACACACATGAGAATATTGGATAGGTAGATGGAAGTGTAGCAAGAATAGTGATCATCGATCATCTCAGTTTCAACATTAGAGGGCCTTTGATTAGACACAAACAATGAGAAGCTCAGTAACTCTAAGACAGTCCCCCTCCCACCCCCACCATCTCTCTCTCTCTCTCTCTCTCTCTCTCTCACACACACACACACACACACACACACACACACACACACAAAGAGAGAGATAGAGAGACAGAGACAGAGAGAGACAGACAGAGAGAGTGACACAGAGGTAGAGACAGAGACAGAGACACATTTAGTCTCAGAATGCTGCTTGGGGCAAAGATCTTAAATACAGGTCAAGTGAAATTCCTAAACTAACAGGAATATTCTGAATAGCAGCGATCTCCTGCCTACCAGGTCATGTTTACAAGTTACTCACTGAGATACAGAACTGTCATAAAGAGATCAACATAAAGGCAGCAGGCTGCATCAACAGCTGCTGTACCAATATTCCCCACATCACAAATATCCTTCTTTTCAAATTGAGTTTCTCCCAAGTAGGCTTATACCTTTATCACACATCAAAGCCTTTCTTCCAGGAGTCAAGCCATACTGCATTCCTGGACTACAACTCCAGCTTCTGTCCAGCATATCATGTGACTGAGGTGAGAGGCCCAGTTGTAGGTCTCAGCAGCTGGTGACTACATGCCTGGAAGGTGGATCAAGATGGCTAAACCTCGCCTATTCCCCATGCAGTCAGCAATCATGACTCTCAGAATTATCATAGTATAGATCACAGACAGCATCCAGACCAGGCTGACTGGGGCCCAAAGTGCAGCTGTGTGTAAGTAAAAAATAATGGACATACAGATACAGCTGGCATCACCAGGGATCTTGGTTTGCTCCTTTTGGTTGGGTTGAAGAATAGCTGTTGGTGCTATTTCTACCAGACTCAAAGAAAGCCCTGAGGACCACTGATGACATGCTGGGTGAACCACCAGGAAAGCCCCCCCAGGACTTGCCCTTCAAGCTGATTTCTGAGTAAGTTTTGATCTATCCCTTATCTTCAAAACAAGTGCTATCATTGCCTCTGTCTGGCTTGTACCAGATTCATCACAGCATCTATACATCTATATCTGGAAACTTTGAAATTACATTATTCTGGCCAGATTTTCCTTAACTTAATTTTGACCCTAAGCACTAAGTCTATCATGTCCTATATACCCCATGTTTTCCTGTACATTGGGCATACAAGGATTACAATCACATTACTATTTCAGAATGGGCAGAAGAGGGGATTTTTAATGTGCTCATTATAAAGAAATGCTAATTGATTCAGTTGATGAATGTGCTCTATTCATTCTCTTATTGATTGTTACAAAACAGATACAAAACAGACATCCCATTGTGTCATAAATAAATACACATATTGTTTATTCTAAACAAACATTTTAAAACTGTAAAATAAGGGAAAAATAAGTAGATTTAATCAAAGTTTATTGTTTTTGATCAGGGAGATGGGACTGGGGACATAGTTGAGCAGTTAGGAGCACGTCCTTGTAGACAACTGGAGATCGGTTCTCGGCACTCATGTCAGACAGCTCACAAGTGTCTCTTGGCACCCAACACCCTCTTCTGACCTCCGTGTGCTCTCACACATATGCATAAGTGAATGGACACACATAGGCAGACCCATACACAGTAATAAAAATCAAATAAACTGTTTTAAAAATCAGAGAGATGAGCGATCATGGAAGATATGAAAACTCAGAAAAAGATATTACAAACATACGTGAAATGGTCCAAGAAAAGAACAAATAAAAAAACAAATAATTATTTTTAAAACTTGACTTCTCGGCTAGCTTTCCAGCTGCCTCTTTACATCCTCAGTTTAGTTCCCATGCTGATGAGATCAGCCCGTAGTACCTCTTGTTCCTCCTCGCGCTTTCTCAGTCTCCTTGATCACCCAACCTTGCTATCGGTCTTTCTGGTCCCTCATCAGCTTGACTTTAGCCCTGCCCCCCCCCCATTCAGCCTTCCGGGCTGCAAATCTGCTGTCCTGATTTATCTATTGTCTTTCCGCCTAATCTTAGCATTTTCATAATCATCTTCACTCTCTGGTACCTCATCATGGTTCCCCACCATGTTTTCCTGAGCTCAGATTCCTGGTGAGAGAACCTGTTCGCCTTCCCCAGTGTCCCCCGAAGCCTCTTCCCCTCCAGCCACCCTTCACTCTGCTATGTCTTCACGTTTCTCTGTGCTTTGTAACCCTTGAGGCTACGTAAATGGAAGGCTCATCTAGAGCCGTTTTAAAAGCCACGTCTTACTACGTGCTGTACAAATGTTGTACAGTGTACAAAGTGTAAGTTCTCTACAATTTTTAAGGGAAAAAAATAGCCAAACAACGTAGTCTCTGGATATATAAGGAAACCATTTTGCAAATTTGCAAAATACAGGATAAATATGCATACTGCTTGCTGTTAATCACTTTACCTATAGGGGATTTTAAAAGATGGTAATCTACCTTTAATCTTTGCATGTTTTCCCAAAACGAATACAAATAGTAATGTATTTGTAATCTTTTCACGCTTTCCCTAAAAGAATACAAATATAAGTCTAATGACCAAACAATAGTTTGTTCAATTACTCCTTTATATGCTAATGAATATTTTAAGAAGTTCATTTTTTTTATTTTCTGTAGAAATTTGAAGCATCCCAATTTCATTTTCCCATTTATTTTATTTACTTTATATATTTTTATTTATATAACCATCCAGTGGCAGATGTGGGTATATTTGTCCTTAGTAAGTTTTCAAATCACTTCAGAAAAAAATCTTAGTATACTGTGTTTCTTTGTGCATTGTTCAAAGGCGGCCCTAGAGCTTAGGATGAGACAAAAGACTTGCAGTGCACTCGGCCATCCCTCAAGGGGAAAGCCTTACCCGTCTAACCGCCATTAGCAGAGGCTGAAGACGCTTCACCGCAGGCTGCAATTACTGCACGCATCCCACTTTGACTGAAGTATCACCTCTCAAGGGTGTAATCCTAGGGTCACATTTCTTTTCCAGGGGAGCTAAACCCTTGCTCTGACTATTAAAGCTGCTAGGGCAATCCCAGACAATCAAAGCTCCTCCTCTTTTCTGAGTAAATAAAATCACCTTTAAAAGCAGGCGGTTTGATATTGACGAAAACAGCAACCTACAGGAAACCAAGCAAATCAGTCACAAACAAAACACACTAATTACAGTCGTACAGTGAAGAGAGATTACATTTACACATTGGATGTTCAAAGCATCGTGTCAGTGTGGTACTGAAACCGACATGGAAAGAAGATGCCTTTTGCTTTCAAACTTTAAGGTTTTTATAAAAATAATTTTTAAATAATATTAAAATAAAAATAATAAAATATAATATCAATATAATAAATACAGATAAATATGAAAAATAAAATAGAATTATTATTATTATAAAAATAATAATAAAAACATTTAAAGATGTCAACAATTATTAGTTACTATATTTGTCTCTTGACATTAATGATCCCAAAGCCTTAATGTCTTTTTCCAATTGAGAGGATAAATTTGTGCTCTAAGATGTTTTTTTTTTCTCATTTCTCTCTCCTCCCCTCCTGACCAATGCAGGGTTTTATTTAACTTAATCTAACCTCAAATTCACTATTAAGCCAAGAATAACTTTGAATTTACCATCTTCCTGTCTGTCTGAGTAATGGGATTATAGATTTGCACAAATTTATGTGTTCTAAAAGGTTAAACCCAGGGCTTTGCACATGCTATGTAAGATAATACCAATGGAACCACATGCCCAGCCCTCCGCCCTCACTTCCTGGTCATCCCTTACATAACTGTGAGTTTCAGCCTGCTTTTCATTTCTGTCTTTATGCTTTTCTATATCCTATCACACACCTAAGTGCTTGTACTCAACAATGGATGAGAAAGGTATTTTCTTATATTGTAAAGCTTAACATTGTCACTTCCACACTGAGACAGAGCCATCCTAACCCCGGGACACCATTACATAACAGTGCTTAGCTCCAGGTTTGCAGAATTAATGGCTATTAGTGCAAGGATATATTGGTACTTGAGGGAAAAGACTGGGCACATGACCTTCCTGATATCAATACACCACATTGCTGATTTCGCTCACAGTAGTTTGATACAAGACAGGATAAAATTTGTTTACAACTGAAATTAAGTAGCCAAGCTTTAGAGAAGAAAGTTTAGAACAATCATTTTGGGGGGGGGGGGAACGCATTAATTTAGTTGTGACAACCATGGGACTAATCCCTTAGGAAGCAAGATGAAAAGCATTGTGTTCTCCCTTAGAGAGATTCTGGTGTTGGAATTAGGGTACTGTATAATTCCAAATGGGACTGCCATTAGGACTGCCATAGGACTCCCATAAAATGGACTGCACCAAGGCTGCATCCCAGCACAGTGTGCCACCACTGTGTGGTGGAAAGCTACAATATGGACGGCACAGATACCCGGAAACCTAATAACCAGCCTTGCCATTTGGGGATAGCAGAGGGATGGTGCTCTCCAGTAGTGGGGACCAGACTTGGGAGTCACGAGATAAAGAAATGGTTCTGTCACACTAACCACTGGAAAAAGGATTCGAGTTAGCCTGACTGTACAAAGGCATCTTTTTTTTTTTTGTCTAACATTATTTTTTATTTAATTTTTATTTTCTATATTCTATGTTTACATTCCAAAGGCTTTCCCCTTTCCCAGTTCCCACCCACCATACGTCCCATAATTCTTCTCCCCCCCAACTATTCCCCAATCACTCCCCCCTCCACGATTTCTCTGTTCTGGGTCTACAAAACTGGATCCAATCTTTACAGGCCTAGGGTCCTCTCCTTTCTTCTTCTTGGGAGTCATTTGACTTGCTAATTGTGCCTTGAGTATTTAGGGCTTCTGGGCTCATTAATATCCACTTATCAGTGATTGCATTTCATGTGTATTCTTTTGTGATTGGGTTAACTCACTCAGGATGATATTTTCCAGGTCTAACCATTTACCTACAAATTGCATGAGTTTATTATTTTTAATTGCTGAGTAGTATTCCATTGTATAAATATACCACATTTTCTGTATCCATTCCTCTTTTGAGGGATATCTGGGCTCCTTCCAATTTCTGGCTATTATAAACAAGGCTGCTATAAACATAGTGGAGCATGTGTCTTTATTGTATGCAGGGGAATCCTCTGGGTATATGCCCAGGAGTGGTATGCCAGGGTCCTCTGGAAGTGACATGCCCAATTTTCTGAGGAACCGCCACACTGATTTCCAGAGCGGTTTTACCATTTTGCAATCCCACCAACAGTGGAAGAGTGTTCCTCTTTCTCCACATCCTCGACAGCACTTGTTGTCTCTTGAGTTTTTCTGAAACTATTAGAAAAGAAACTTGGGAAGACCCTGGAGGGGGAAAGTTCCTGAACAGAACACCAATAGCTTATGCTCTAAGATCAAGAATTGACAAATGGGACCTCATAAAACTACAAAGTTTCTGTAAGGCAAAGGACACTGTCAGAAGGACAAAACGGCAACCAACAAAGTGGGAAATGATCTTCACCAACCCCACATCCGACAGAGGGCTAATATCCAATATATACAAAGAACTCAAGAAGTTAGACCCCAAAGAACCAAATAACCCTATCAAAAAATGGGGTACAGAGCTAAACAAAGAATTTTCACCAGAAGAAATGCGGATGGCCGAGAAACACCTTAAGAGATGTTCAACATCATTAGTCATTAGGGAAATGCAAATCAAAACAACCCTGAGATTCCACCTCACACCAGTCAGAATGGCTAAGATTAAAAACTCAAAGGCATCTTTTAAAGCAAAGCAGGGCCATCAATGGTGCTCTCTCTAGGAGGCTGCCAATCAATATGGTTGTGGCAGCATTAGGAACAACTGGAGAAGGAGCTTCATTTAAATGTCTCCATCTCACCCCAATGTGTGATTAGATTAGAATGATAATAGCTACTAAATCTTATTTTACATTATATAATAATCTACAGCTCCTTTCAGTCTCCTGAATATGCCACGATTTCTTTCTTTTCTATTAATGAACAAAATCCCTTTGTGGAATTAGAATTAATAAGTGACTTAAATCACTAATAGATGACATGTGATTATGATGAAGATAGATACATAGATGGTAGATAGATAGATAGATAGATAGATAGATAGATAGATAGATAAGACACATATTGACATATAAAATAGGTTAATGGAAGATGATTACACTAGATTGCTAAGATAAATAGTTGAAAAATAATTTTCTCAGAATTATTTTCACAAAGTATCCCGGTCAACTATACTGAAGTCTTTTGATCTTAGACAGCTACAGCTGCATCCACCACGGTTTCACAGAACTGGACTATATTTATAGCCTTAGATTTTATTATTTTCTTTTTAAAATAATTCTTATCTATTAATTGAGAATTACATATATGTATATTATATTATTCTACTGGCCTGCCTTTATATGTTATTTGAACTTTTCCCCTTGCAGCTCTTAGTATTCTTTGATTTGTATGTTTAATGTTAGGATTATTATATAACACAGGAATGGATCTCTTTTACGATACAATCTCTCTGCTTCTTATACCTTGAGAGCTTCTTATACCTTGATACCTTCTTTTGTATGGTTAGGAGAGTTTTTCTTCTAGGATTTCGCTCTGGCCTGCTTCAGGAGTGGGCATTGGTGGAGAGTATGGTGGAGAGAGTGAAGATCAGCTACTGATTCCCAGTCTGCAAGACCAGCTGGGTTCCAGATAAAGAGTACCTCAGGGTATGAGAGGCTGACAAAAGGGAGTGAGGTGAGGTAGGAAGACTAGGTCCTTGAGGATGTGGATTCTGAGGGAATTGGGTTAAAGAGATTGGAGAGGACCCAGTAGGTGTTTTGCTACAGCCCTAGAGGTAGTACTGGGGAACTGGTATTAAAGGAAAGAGGTTGAAGATGGCCTACTTGATCCCTAGGCCAGTGTGCCCAGTGGGATTCTAGATTGGGAGAGCCTGTGGGTATTGGCAGTGAAGAGACAGTGGAAGACAGCTGAGCCAGAAGATCTGGGGATGGGGGTACAGGAAAAGGATACGGGTCAACAGGTGGCCCTAAAGTCTTATCATTCTCCAGTTTAGAAGCTGCTCATATTGTTGGGAAATGAAAGTGGTCCTGGCTTCAGTATTGATTGATATTCTCATTTTCACTAGGAACAAAAATGCAAAGATAAAGATGTGCATAGCACCCCGCTCTACTGGGCAATCTTGTTTTCTCCTTTCCTTTTCTAAGTCTAGACAATCAGCACAATCATAAACCACTGTCCAGTCTTCAGATGTGAAAGGAAGTATTTGACAATCCCTGCCGCCTACATAATCCCAGCAAGACCAACTAAGAGCTCTTAATATAGTGTTCCTGAATACAAAAATGGGAAAATATACATAGTAACACACGTAGCAACACATATATATTTTCTCAATATAGAAGCAAGGGTCATGAGATGTCAAGAGTATGAGTTACAATATAGAAAGTCAGAGATGAGGTGTTTTTTTTTTCAAATACACACTGGTCTTATTTTTATTACTAAAAAATTCTGTGACAATTTTGTGCATGTGTATAGTCTATTGTGAGTACCCTCATCCCTATCTTATCAACTCCCACTGCCTAAAACCGTCTGCCTAAAATAGTCTTCTCCCCTGTTCATGTTTGTTGTTGTTGTTGACTACTATGCCCTTAAATAAACCCTATTAGGAAGGAGACTGAACAGCTATGAAGATTGTTCACAGTTTTGAGGATAACTGAGTGTCAAGTGCTCAGCTCTACACAGACATTTACCCTCCCCTCTCTAAGCTCCAAGCTCCAGGGAACACCAAACATGGTTAGAAAGAATGTACGAAGGGAAAATAGAGAGAAAAAAAACAGAAATGATGGCATGCAGCGCGCGTGCGCACACACACACACACACGCACGCACGCACGCACGCACGCACGCACGCACTCAGATGGGGATTTGTTGGAGTCATGTACTATGACTTACAGACTGTGATCTGAGTAGTGCAACAGTGAATAGCTCCTAATGGAAAAGCCATGAAATTAATGTCGCTGAAGTATCCATCTAGTGCTGGAGTCATGGAGAGATGCTGGTCTGTGATCTCTATTGGCATCCAAAGCAGTAAGTTCTATAGCTAGTGAAGGATATTGCCTGAGGATTGGTAGAGATGAACTTGGCAATGAGAATGAGGCAAGTAGGCAAAATTAAAAAGGGTTCTTCTTCTATTGCTTTCTGTTATCGTTGTTGTTTATTTGTTCATTTTTTATGTAGGCTGCCACAAAATGTGGCCCAGATTTAGGGTATGTCTTCTTGTCTCAAACGATTCAATCAAGAAAACCCCTCACAGGCCTACTGCCTGCTTGGGTTTCAGTTGATTTCAGATATAGTCACACTGACAACCAAGAGTAGCCATCACAAATGCTCGATTTATATAATTTTATCTTCAATAATGCCTATGTGTTACCAAAGCATCTGAAAATCTGACTTGTTCTTGTGCATGAATCAAGCCAACTCTAACCACTGTGAGTCACGATCCTTCATAATCTGTGTCCTCTCTCACTGCTCATCACAGCTTCATGCCAGTAATGACTGCGGACTCTTTCCTCCTGAAGCAGCTCGTCACATGGAGGACAGGAAGTGCAGAACCTACCATATCAACTGTCCTTTTCTGACTGGCTACGTAAAAATTGTCCAGATGCAAACACCTAGAACTCCTTGGTCCTTGTCACCGCCTCATCACTGATGTTAACTACGGTGAGCAACTGTTGTTGGTATTAGCTCATTAAAGGAAGCTCGACATTTTAGTGAGGCACCATCAATGATTTTCTTACATAAGTGGTAACTGCATAGTCACATTACGGTCTCCTTGTAAACCTTCTGAGGTTCTTCTTGCCTGTAATTTCTAAGACTGGGGAGCCTTGGGAACCCTTATGGCAGCTGTCTGCTCAGGACTGAGTCATTAATGTCACTAGCTAACTCAGGGCACTAAAAGTCCTCAAATGTGTCTTCTGGAATTACTCTCATCTGATCCATTATCCAGTCACACATCATGCCCTCCCTCTAGTGGCAGTCAAACTAAGTGGGTGGTCCCTGAAGGTGTGTGCAGACCCAGCCATCTTGCCTCCATTCGGCCATCTAGCCTTTATTGGAGATAACTCTGACCGGCTCCTCTAGCCCCAGAATTCCTCAGGCGTCTGCTGAGAATTTGGGTGCAGTCACTGTCCTCCAACTTCTCCCTCTGCCCACTTCTGTTTCCTGAACTCTCCTCATCAATTTACACACATAAAAAAAAATCCCCTCTGTTCTTTGAGGGTTCCAGTATGTTGTGCTGTGCATAGCAACACACATATTTTAATACCACACACTGTGTAAAGAGACACATCGTGAAAACTGCTGCAGTTTAAAACTAAAAAATAGAAGAACTAAGAAATAGAAGAGAGAAACAGGTATGGTGGTGGTGTGATTTCACCAGACTGCTTCAGCTATTAAACTATTAAATGCAACTTTAGATAGATAGATAGATAGATTGATAGATAGATAGATTGATTGATTGATAGATAGATTGATAGATAGATAGATGCTTCAGTAAAAAATTATTTTATAATTTTAAATATAAAGAAATCTGTGTGTTTTTACTGCATATGCTACTGAAGCAAGCATCCATATATTAAGTTTCCAAGGCTCACAAGAGACAGAAAATTTTTGCATGAATAGCAAACTGTACCAAGCATATTTAGTCATTTGTATTTTCAGTAGAGTGTCTGGAAGTGCAGGAGGAATGGAAATTGGCTATAGGAATGAAAAATAGCTCAGTTAACATTAATCATCATGAAAGAATGAAAGTGACCTTAATTTCTTAATAAGAAGGACATCTTTAATGACACCTGGTTAGCTGGTTGCCTTACACCATTACGAAGACAGCTCTGGAAAGACACAATACTTGCTGTGGCAGATCAGCTGCCGCCCTTGGATGCACAGCACTTTATGTGTGCAGTTCTGTCAGTGAGATAGGCTTTAATTCGAAGACAAGAAAAGACAAAGCGAAAAACTGCTCTCTTAAAATTCTGCCAAATTAACTACGAAGATTGCTCAATGACCTCAGGCCATAAACTAATTAAGTCCATAGGATTGACACTGTTCCTAACACACAAAAAGAAAAAGGACACCTTGTTGGCCTGTGACCAGGCCATAGATCATTTAAGTCATGCTTACCCCCACCAGAAACTGGTTCAAAGAAGTGCACTTGAGTTTTGAAAGAGATGAGAATTTGTGTTCATGTCAAGGCCAACTTTGAAATCATAGTATGCCAAAGTAAACTTAAGATAGACTGAGTAATTTAAAATAATTTTTCTCATTACTATTTCCATACTTGTCATAATTTATAAAATATCCTCTTTTAAATTATTTTGGATAATTAAAACAGATTGAAACATAGGACTTTCACATACATCTGAAAAAATTAGTGATTTCAAGTCCAAATTAATTAAAGTGAAAGTTTCTTGGCAAACTCGTGATTTTAATGAATTTTTATTTTCTGGCTGATGACTCAAAAAATACACAACACAGAGTGTCCGTTCCTGGTTTATTTTTCTGCCTTTTAATTATTTTTCTACCTGAGTAAAATGACAATTAACTCACAACTGAAGCCACACGTGTGCTACAAACACACAAGAATTCTGCATTTACCTGGAAGTCATTGTTGGATCCAGTGGCTCACTACCTCTTTAACACACACGAGCTCCCTTTTCCATTTCAAACACAAAATAGAGACAAGAATAAAATTGCATTTTTTTCTTGAGGGTCAGCCTAGCCTAGAAGATTGTCTACCAGATTTGTCTGAGCTGTTGCTTAGATTGGAAGTTTTGCTCCAGAATTAGAACCCTATGACAAAGGAATGTATAAGTATAAAATTGCAGGAAGCAAGGTTATGTGCTCTTTGTAGGTCTGTTTGTAACATAGCAACAAAGATGCTTCTTTGTTCTTAATGTCTACGTTTCATATGACCAATCTATTTCACGCTAGTGTTATATTTGCAGGTCTAAGCCTGAATTAAAAGGAAAATATAAACCTTAAGGAAAGGTGTGCCTAACTTGATTGGCCAAGTCCAAAATGGAAAGGTTTAATTCTAAACATCCCAAACTGGCCTTCCAGATTTGTGGCCAGTATTTCACATTACAGGGTTCCTTTGACATTTTTATATGCCGGATGCACTGGACAAAATATTCTCCTTGACTTACCTCATTTCCTTTTTCCTGGACTTCCCAATTTGGAAGTGCAGTGTATTATTAAATGCTATTGATCTTCCTGCTTCATCAAAACCCATCTTGAAAAAAGTGCCAAATAACTGCCCTGTAACACACATATATTTTGAAAAGAGATGTAGTCTAAATTATTGCTTTAGGATTTGCAGACATTGACAAGAAAATAAAACCAGATTGGTCTTTTTAGCAACAGCAAATCACCAATCTTAGCCTACATGTGAGTAAAGTCTCAGATTTCTTTAGAGAGAGTTGTCAGTAGCTACAGTGACTCCCACCCACTGCCCTGGGGGAGGGGCAGTCAAGTGTCTTCTTGTCCTCAAGCTAAAGAAAAGCCATGTAGGGAAACACAAACGAACTGTAACCTAAAAAGAATAGATGGCTTTCCTGAATGAAGCAACATTTCTGTGCCCCAAAAAAGCATTTTAAGTTTACAAATGAATTCTCCTGGAGGTAAAACCTTAAAATGGGTGTTATGGAAGTGTTCATGGGAGGAAGAGAAAGATATCTCTAGAAGGGTGGGCAGAGGGAGGCAGAGTCACATTGTGGAAGACAAAGAGAAATTCCCAGACAACCAACCTAGGCATGGTACATCTGCACAGGTGAGCAAAAGCTAGAAAGTCTCCAGGGGAAAAAAAAATCCATGACATCCACCAAAGACTGATTCAGGGAAAAGAAAAGCAATCTTCTGGGATGATTTACTGTACCCAACGGCAGGAACCCTTGGAAATACCCACTGAACCTGCTACCTGGGTCAGCCCTCCCTTCACCCCATGAGTAGGCAAATAATCTACCCAGAAACAGAAGGTCGGGCACACACACACAGAGAAGTACTAGAGAATGTTGGGACCCAGGTTAATTTGCCCTGGACAAAGTTAAAACTCGAAGAAATTTGAGTCATAATTATTCTAGTTTCTCCTGGGATTGGGTGGCATCACTGGATGCTTTCATGCTGAATGCCTGTCAGAGGCAGGGAGGACACATATTTTGTTAGTCCTCAAAGTTTATCAGTCAGGCTTCTTTTCCACTTGAAAGTTGGTGATTTCCAAATCCGAAGTAGAGCCGAGAAGAGGACTATGTATTGGTGTTCCAGGAACAAGGTCCTCTTTGGAAAACTGAAGTGATGTTTACAAACTTCATTGTTCTGCATGTCTTCTGTCCTAGAAGCAGATAAAGATGCTATAAAGGAACACTGTTTAGTAAAAGCCTACTCAGCTCAAGATGCTAGAGTTGTCTATTTCACACACAGATATAGAGATAATAAACCCTATACATAATTTTATGTGTATTTGTGACCTGAGTTGTTCATATACAAACTTTTTAATAATTGTGACTTTTACATACAAATCCACTAATCTTGACACTTTAAACCATCTTAACTTTTTGAAATTTCCACTTGAATTCCACTAGTTATCATTAATATGCAATAGGGATTCTAGTCTAGAACATTTAAGGTTTGATGGCTACAAAGCCACCTGCTGGCTTGATCCCATTTTTTTTATGTCATTTGAAACATCTTTAAGAATCTCCTAATCCTTAATACCTTCCTGGTTGAGCAAGTTTCTAAATTTCCTAAAGAACCATAAGTATTGCTCATTTTTGTTGAATAATGGCCTCAGAGAACTTCAAACAAAATGCAGTGTTGACTTGGGACAATGGGATTCCCTGCCTTGTTATCAGACTGAGGTCCATAGATTCCTTTTGCTCTGCACCACGTCCTTCTAGCAGAGGAAAAAATAAGCAATTCAGCAGTAGAGGAAAAGTGACATTATTTATTGGTGTTTCCTTTCCTAAACAATAGACAGCTATATTTCTCTCATTTTTAAAACTGCTTGTCCATACTGCACACAGGCAAGGAGACATAAAGAAATGTTCTTGAAGCGTAGTCATCCGTCATTCAACCTGCAAACATAAATTTTTTCTTAAGGCTTAAAATGAAAAATATAAAGCTGGGGATATGGCTTAGTGTGAGGGAAGTCTGCAACACAAGCATCTCCAGCGCCTGCCGGCAGTGGAGTCCTGCCTATAGACCCAGTGCTCTGGAGGCAGAGACAGGGTTTCACCAGAACAAGATGACAGGCTAAAGGAGCTGAACCTAGGGGCTCTGGGTTCAAGGGACAGGTCTTGCCTGATTACATAGGTCCTTAAACTCATGCATACACACATGTGCATGTATAAACATACACATGCAAAATAACAAAAAAACAAAGAAAGAAACTCGGGATGGTCAGCACCCTCATGAACCCACCATCTCCCTAGTCTTTGTGGCCTTCTAGGTACAACCTCTTCACGACCCTCTTCTTCTTCTTCTCCATACTTCCCAACTTTTGGTTAGGATATTGTGTTTTCTAACATTGAAAGGGCAATTTATATGTAGGACACAGTTTCCCTGTTCAAAGGGAGAGAAACAAGCAGTAGACACTAAAACATATTCTACACCCAAGAACGAAATATATGGTTTCGTTAACTCTACTTTCTATACGGTCAATTTCTTAACTTTTGTCACTGATCAACATCTATTAACTTTTTCCTTCTAGTGTGTTTCCTTAACCATGTTCTACAGTCTACTATATCAACAGCCTACTATATCTACAGCCTACTATATCAAATTTTGTCCCTGATCTTATAACCAATTCTCCTTCTTCAATACTGCATACTAACTCCAGTCCACAATTACTACACAGCTACCACCACCATCCCCCCCACCAGGAGTGTACCCTCCCTTTCTAGCCTTTCTCCCCCATACTAGATTACTGCACAATCGTTTCTGTGCAGCTGAACATGAATGTTGAGTAGAAAACAACCACACTCCCTGTTAACTTGATTGTATTGTCACTAACACAAACTGAGCCCTTATTATATCAAGAGTCTCATGAGCCCCATGAGTCCTACTTCTCCATAACTGAATGTAAATGGGTCCAGGCTTAAGGGGGCTGTACAAATGGCAGCTGCTCTGCTTCAATGGTAATGATGATGTCCAACTAGAAGACATAGCCACAAAGTGTAGAGAGTGATTAGAGATTGAGATGGAATGAGGGCCTGGTTTCTACTAAGAAAAAGTCATAGAATATGAGATATATTGGTAGAAAAAGGAACCATAAATACATTTTATATGTGTTATTTTAGTTTGAAAGTGATTCACTTCCACAACCACTACCACATTCAGCCAGTATCTATTTGACTATTTTAATTAATTCTCACGACTAGACTGTATTTCTATTAACATGAAGTAAAGAGATATTGCTCTACCAAGGGCTGCATTTCATACTTAAACCCTAATTTTAAGAGTTTGCCTTTATAAATTCAAACTGTACTGTTTTTTTGTTTTTGTTTTTGTTTTTTTTTTTTTTTTGTCATTACAAGAAATTTCTTGTTACTGAGCTTAATTTCTTTTTGACCTCTGGGCAACCTTTATTCAAAATATAGCCCCATTTACAAAGGAATTGCATTGCATTACAAAAGTAGAGATGTGGAGAGTGTTATCAAAAGGTGTCTTCAGCTGATCCTGAGGATCACGGTCAAAGGATGTCTTCATCAGCTCTGCCTGCTGTCCTAGTGACTGTCATGGGGCCTTGTCTCTGTCTTCTCCATGTGCACTCTGAAGTCCCTTCTGCCTCCTTGATTTCCTTGTGAGTAAAAAAAGTTCACAGCTTCCTCCTGAAACAGAATTAGAAAGAAGGCATTGTCAAGAATTTTTGAACTAATGTAAAATGTGTAAAAATTGTATTATTCACAAGTAGAGTGGAATGAAGGAGTAAATTAAAGAACAAATTCCTCTTTCAGAATTATCCACCATAGGGGAAAAATTGATTCTTCGGGTGAAAATGTAATCTTATGTGCACAGATTAAAGAAGTGTCTCTTGCTTCTGCGAGGAACTCACCATAGGAGCATGCATTGTTTTCCTTCATTTAGCTCTGAGCTCTCTAGACTCATGAAGATTATAAATTTGAAGTCTGACCAAAACATAAAATCAGTTAATGATCACTAAGAAAAATCAACTTGATCATCAATAAGATGGGGAAGAAGTTGGAGAAGCAGCAATGTCTATGAAGCATCAAAATTGATCCCTGACAGTTTTCTGGTTGATATAAGAAAAGCATCCATTCTTATACATTGAATTATAATGTTTTTTGTTCAATGCTTGTTGCACTTTCTGGAAAAGAAAGCAAGTACCAAATTTATGTATATTATAATTCAAATGATGAATTTAGTTATTTTATTGGACTCTGTTTTTTTCCTGAAATCAGGAGCTTATTGGGAGAATGTGTATCTCTAGCCTTGTATAATGATTCTTCACATTTAATATTGTCATAAATCAATAAATCATTAAATAAACTAAAAGCAACTAAATGACTCATAAAATCAGTTTTCAATTTATGGTTTATTAATAAAAAGGATTCCATATAAGCTGTAATGCAGTTTCCTCCTTATTGATGAGTTTCATGTTAAAGTGAATGGAACTCTTAAAGAATAATAATAAATTTTGCTTGGCATTCCAAATAAGTGCTCATAGAAAGCACAGTCATTTGCAAAGTCACAAGCATGGGATCTCATCAATGACCCTCCTTAGTTTACCCTTTTGAGCAGCTGTTCTCAAGGTCGAGCTCCTACAGGCCATTCCTCCCTGTTCTAAATTTACAGAAAACCATAGAAGCCTACTCATTATATGCCCATCTATGATTTCCAGAAATAATCAATATGTATTTGGTAAAATTCTCGAGGGGACTGCTAAGTACCCATTCCATTTTATTTTTCTTAGCAAGCTATTAACAGAAGATGCAACAGAGATGGATCACAAGCATTAAGTTCCTAAGAGGGTAATATTGTATATATTTAGAATTAAATTAGTGTCTCAGATATGTTAATAAATTGTGCTTGAGCCTGGATGCACTTGGGCCTTATTCTCAAAAATGTCTGTTTCATGATCTTTAACAGGATTCAGGAGTTCTGAGAGACCACAAATGAGAGGGCTATCTCAGCACGCCTCCCTTCGGATCTGAGTGGTTTACCTAGCACAGAACAGAGTGAAGAAACCCAAGGACCAGGCATGTGCATCTGCTTTCACATGTCAAATGTACCTACTCCCTTCATTTTTCTGAGCAACTTTATACATGAATACTTCACATAGATCTTTTTAGAAATATAAAATTCTTGAAGATTTATTTCTTTTCACCTTCTGTATATATGTGTTTTGCCTGAACATATATTAGTGCACCACATGTGCTCCTGATTCCTTCAGAGATGGAAGAATGTAGACATAAAAGTAGAGTTACACATGGTTATAAGATACCCATGTGGGGGTTGGGAACCAACCCAGGTCTTCTGAGAACCAAACAACTGCTCTTGACAGCTGAGCTCTCTCCAGGGGCACGCTCCATAGTTCTTATAGCATATCTACAGATTGTGAATGATTGTTGGAATAAATCTCCATTGATTGTGAAAAATATCAGAATTATTTGTCTGATGGCCTCTATTTTCTCTGAGACAAACCAAACCAATATACATATGTCAGTACCATTTTCTACCCTGTACTGTGAAAGATAATTGCAGAATTCTGGTTTTCAGAAAAATTCATGAGCTAAAAATATAGCCGTCAAAGATATAAGATCATCTTATCGTGAAAAATAGTTTTATTCCAGACATATCATTTGTGGCGTGTTTAAATAAAATATTTAAGAGGTAACATGTATCCCAAACAGGTTCTTATAAAATCATCTAGTGAAAATTTTAAGGCATGGTGATGATGTTGATGATGATGATGATGATGATGATGATGATGATCATGTTAATCAATGATTTAGAGAAGACAGATACAGTTTATTCTTGTATGATGGTTGGGTTCCATCTCTGAATTTGTTCCAAAACCTTTGGTATAAGGAAAAAATTTTAACGTAGTGTGGTCTTCAAAATATGGTTGCTAACTTATTCTATTTCAAAGCAGCAAGTGATGAATGCAGAACACAGTGCTAAGTAACCTGGACCCCATGGAAGCTTATGAAATGCACATGGAACATTTGCCAATCTACCTCACTGTATCCAGGTGCTATGAGCCATTATCACGCAGTTCAATCGCTACAGCATCTTCAACATTGCTATATATCTGCTAGCTAACAATAACCTAGAAGCCGAAAGTCCTTTACAAACAAATTTCAGGTATTTCGTAAGACAAAGTGTCATGTTAATTCAATATTTACTTCTTAGCACTTGACATGTATGAGACGATACTCTCCATCCACTCTACTTGATTTCTTATTTTATGTCAGTGATTTCATGTTTTTACCAATTATATCTCTTCATAGATATCTTTCTCAGAAAATTTGTTTATTATTCCAAAATAACAGAGTTATTTATAGCAACATATATTTTATTTTAGATCTGAGCTGTTTGTTTCTTTCATTGGGGCGGGGTCTCACTGTGTAGACCTGGTTGGTCTGCAATACAGCTATTCTCCTGCATTTGTCCCCCTCATGCTGGGAATGAAGATGTCCACCACCACACAGCTCCTTAAGTTTTCATATTTCGTGGGCATTTTACTTGTTGATGCCAGAGTTCAGAGGGTACCTCTTTATAGGGGTGCCCCTGAACAAAGAACTGAGCAGAGACATATAGGTGCAGCAGAAACAGAAATGGTTCATTAGGAAAGGATACACTCCCAAAGGAGCAAGCAGCCAAAGAAAAGGCAGGATTTTTGCATCTCATGGGCTCCATTGCACAAAGAGCAAGGGTGTCTACATTATCACAGCAGGAGCTTTGGGATTCATTTGCAAGAGTATTCTTTTCTGCATATGTTCTGTTAACAGGTAGCTCTACATACAACTCTACATTACTTATTTCCCACTATAAACCATCTCAGTAATGTAGTGCAGTTTTACCTGACCTCAATGTGAGGAAAGAGATGTGGTCACCTTCCTCTTTGCCAACATTCTAAAATGTGCTTTTTAAATCTTTGTTTGTGGCCCTCCAGATTTCACGTTATACAGGACTCTACCACATCCCTGAATGCCATTGTGGTTTTCATTGTCAAAGTTATAGAAGCTCTAGAACTACATCGTTTCCTCCTGAAGAATGAATCTATAGTATGAATGTGGAATGAGGTGAAACACAGATCCTTCTTCCAAACCAAGGGTAACATTTTTTTATTGTAGCTGAATTTATTATCTATACATATCTCCTAATGACCAAGTTTACAGACTCAGAGAAGTTGGGTATCAGACTGACACCATCTCTGCCATTACACTCAGTATGGGTGTAATCACTGGAAGCCTGAGTGATTGGATCGCTGTCCTTGGTGCTGAGCATCACTTTCTCTCCCCAGTGCTATTGGTGGGTTCATCTCTTCCAGCCTCTACATGCCTCTTGCTATGTTCACATCAGCCCATCACTTCTAAGTCCACGCATCCACAATAGTTCTTAACACTGATAAAAATAAGTTCATAGTGAATGTAGATAAACATTTTGGGCCCCAAATACAATAAAATATTTCTTCGTGCAATGCCTTGAAATCTAAAGTCTGTTCTGTGTGTGCCAAGTATTGACATAATTTGGAAGCTATAACAAATGAAGAGGTGATTAATAGTTAACTTCTTTAGTCTTCCATATAATGACATGGATTGAAATGATCCAAAGATTGCCTAGTGTTCTTGAAGAAAATAAGTACTAACACTAACAAAATGAAAAGAAAAATATAGTTCACATATTTCACTTCAAAGAGTAATGCTGCCAAACAAGGTTTGCATTTAAGATTCAACTTGGCTGAGTTAGTAACCAGATGCCACCTCTTGCATCACTGCCCCGAACTCTGTGAAACTGTTTTGTGAAATAAAAAGCTATTTAGCTATTAATATGAGATCTGTGTACATGCTGCCCCTCGCCAACATCTTCGTTGTGTTTGTCTGCAAAGTGAACACAATATTTATAGCTCACAATATTGTTGTAAGATACACTATAGTCATTCATAAGTGATTACTACCAAAACAATCAACTTTATTAAACCTAAACACATTTAGTTACTAATAAGTTACCAGTATTCACATCACTACTTTCCAACCAAGCATCTTACTCTACTGAGAAACCTACCCATCACCTATCATTGATC
Organism: Apodemus agrarius; assembly: GCA_964023405.1. Lineage (NCBI taxonomy): Eukaryota > Metazoa > Chordata > Mammalia > Rodentia > Muridae > Apodemus > Apodemus agrarius. Next base: position 14,767,285 of record OZ030020.1, on the reverse strand, counting down.
TCTCTTACAGGTCAAATTCTTTGAACTTTAATGTCTGTATACAAGGCTTGTGACAGCAACCATTATCTCTAATCAAGCGAGACACTAACCATATTGGAACATGAAAGTGCACTATTTTTTACATTTTTCCTATACATGAATGACACTAAGTATTAACAATTGTTAGGCTGTCTAAATTAGCGCTCTCTCTCTCTCTCTCTCTCTCTCTCTCTCTCTCTCTCTCTCCCTCTCCCTCTCCCTCTCCCTCTCCCTCTCCCTCTCCCTCTCCTTTTCCCTCTCCCTCTCCCTCTCTCCCCCTCCATCCCTCCCTTTCCTTCAGCAACTCCACTTAATAAACCTATATCAGTGTTCTCCCAATATACGTAAGCACTCACTTCACTAAATCTACTTTAGGCACACCTTCAAGTAACAGTGATGAATCAAGCTGACTCTGGGCCAATCCGACATGATTTGCCCTATTACTCTTAGTGTAACTCAGAGTCCATGAGAATTGTCTACTCAAAGACAAGGTCTCACTATTGCAATAGCAATTTTAACTAAAACGTGTAATCCTCCTGCCTCATCTTCTTGAATTCTAAGAGTCTAAACACATACTATTATGATCTAGAATGATGGAATTATGTAGCCTGGAACATACAAGGGATGCATTCTGTCAAAGCCTTATTCTCCAACCTAGAAAGATAATAATGTATAAAATTTAAATAATTACTTAGAATGACAACATAATAATGACTTCAAACAAAACTGTATGGTGGTTGTGCTTTGAAGGAAGGTACTCCTAATTTTTTAAATTCTTCGTATGTGAGACTACTCTTTGAGGTCACTATTTGAGACTGATAGTGATCTGACTGCATGAGCTCATTGTTGGACTAGATAAGGAATGCACTTGCTATCTAAGCTCACCTTGAGAACTCTCATTATCCCAGCTTGAGCTGAGCATACTTGAATAACATTGGACGCGCATGTAATTAACCAAGCTTCAAATGGGTGTTTTTCTGGATTCTGTATTACCTCCTTACCTGTAGTCTCCCATTAAAGAAATTCATATTTATCTCAAGGATCTAGAATGCTCCAATATCAAAACCTGAAAAAATCACATACACACACAAAAAGGTTGCAGGGGAGATAGTTTTTAAAGTCCCTCTATTTCTTATTCTTTAGTTTTGCCAGTATAATTTTTCCACCTCTATACAGATAAAATACTAAAGATAATCAGACATATTATGATTACTATTTTTCTCGGTATATTTTTTAATTTAAGAGGATAAACATTAAAAACTTACCATGATATATGAAATCAAAATATTCATAATTTAAATGTTTTATTTATTTTATTTTTCAGATTATATTTTTTGGTCAGTCTCTTCGAAATTTATGGTTTGAGCTTTTGCTTTCCTTTTCACTGTTTAATATCACTATAGAAATATCTTCATGAGTAGGTATAAAAATTCCCTTTTTTATGGAGAGTAGAAAAAAAACCACTAACACACACATAATTCTTAAGTAATGTTTTTCAGTGGCTAAGTGGTAGAACCAATGTGCATTCGTGTATACAGGAGGCAGAGCCACAGGGTGTGGATAATTAGAACCAGCAGGAACCACAGCCCCTGCAAACCTTCTGCTCTGCTGAGCCAAGTGGCTCTTAGGGCTTAGTCCCTGGAGCAGGCGGGTGGATTGGCCAGCTGAGACAGAGTGAGTCAGTTGGGAAGGAAAGATTCAGATCCCTGGGAAGGAACATAAACCACGTAGAACAGATGCTCACACAGATGGAGGAAGAGGGGACAGTCATCGACCAGCGTATTTGAAGCTTTACTAAGTTTCTTGGCACCAAAAAAAAAAGTAATTGAACAAAACTCCAGGAAAGGAGCAACAGGAAGTGTGACATCTCAGAAGCAGCATAAGCCGGTTAGAACAGGTACACTGCAAGTCTCTCTCTGGTGCTAAAATTTGATTACTTTACACAAGTCAGTTCTTTTTACTAATTTGTGACAGAGGACATCCAGGGATGTTGGTTACTACAGGGAAGTAGTGAGGTTCCAAGATTCAAAATAACCATCTGTAATGAGATTTGGTTGTTTACAGTGGGTATAGGTTGAACAGTAACTTTACTTTTCTCTTACCTTGTATAATGTTTTGTTGACAATTTTACTGCAGGATTCCATTTTAAAGGTTGAAGGGTTGTTCACAGGGGGAAAAAAAGGCAATAGAAGAAACTCGTTATCTAAATTCTTAAATCATGAGTTCTTTCCACCTGGAGCCACTGACCCTTCAAAATGTTACCCATTCTGTGTTGATAAAATTTTCCATTCAATTACGCATCCACCTCTGTTTTTTGAGGCATCTTGCCATTATCATTTCCTATAAACAGTCACCAAACCCCAACACTATTATGGATAACAAGAAGTGCATGCCAAAAGGAGCACTGTTATGGTCGTCTCCTGAGGAGCCCTGCCAGAGCCTTACAGATACAGAAGCAGAAGCTAGCAGTCAACCGTTGGACTGGGTCCCCAATGGAGGAGTTGGAGGGAGGACTGGAAGGGCTAACTGGTTTTGCAGTCCCATGGGGAGAACAATAATGTCAGCCACCCAGATACCCCAGGACTCCCAGGGACTAAGCCATCAACCAAGAGGTATACATGGTTCCAGCCAAAAGTGTGGCAGAGGAATGCCTTGTTGGGCATCAGTGGGAGGAGAGGTCCTTGGTCCTATTAAGGCTCGAGAGATGCCCCCAGTATGGGGAAATTGAGGGGGGACGGGGGTAGGTGGGAGTGGGTTGGGTGGAGGGACATCTTCTTGGAGACCAGGAATGGGAGGATGGGTTGGGGGTTATCTGGGAGAGGGGAAACAGGGAAAGGGTATAACATTTGAAATGTAAATGAAGAATATATACAATAAAAAATTTTTGAAAAAAGGAAAAAAATCCATTCAATTACACATCAACCTCTATTTTTTGAAGTGTCTTGCCATTATTATTTCATTAACAGGAAGTAGAGTGAGGAAGATGGATTTTTTTAAAGCTTTGTGTAAAAAGCTGCTCATAAGATGTGCTATTTCTTGTCATTTCAGCCTAAGAAAAATGGTTTCAAGATCACGAAAGCATAACATGAAAGTATAATTTAGGAAAAGAATTATCACACTAGATACATTTATTTCAGCTGGAATGTTCTTCAAGCAATATTTGATTAGTATGGCTGTTTCCTATCCCAGAGGTACACACTTGTCTTTAAAACTTACACGGGTTTAAAGAACAGAGTTTTTCCTTTTCTAAAAATGATGGTTCCTGTAGAACGACAGTGCCTCCCATCCCCCAAGCCACACTTTACTACAAATTATTCAAAGCAATTTGGATTGCACAGACTGTTAGTCTTTATTGCCCATTTCTGAGCTGGTCGTGTGAAGCGCAGCTTCGAGGTACTTATTGTAAAAAGAATTGTCTTCTTCCTATCTTTTGATGGAAATTTGCATATTCCTGCTTGAGCCACTTTGACACCGCTCTTTGTATTATTTAAGCTCACACCATTTGGCACGTGGCCTTCTAAGCCGCCTAACTGATGGCACTACTTCATTTCTGTGAATGCCAGGACACCGAGAGTTAAGGGAAATTTCATTTTTTATTATGTGCTTCCAATAAATGAAGTGCTTGTAATTGTGTTATGTGCAAGCTATAAGCACGAATATGATCCATTTTCTGGAAGGAATGAAGACGCACAGTGATAAGTCACGTCTTCTCTTCTCTGAGACACTGAGCAGTTAAGCAATGGAACAGTGTTCAAGGCTAGTGGTTTCCCAGAAACTCCCCATTCAAATGTAAGCGGAAGGGTCAGGGCTCTGAAAAACAAATACATTTCAATGGAACAATTTTCTTCTCTCCTTTCAGTCACTATATTTTAAGTGAGTTTGTTTTCCTTGTATTTCCCTAGTGTCCCCATGATTCCAATATGCAAGCAACATGTTTTTATTTGCATCTGAAAAATGTGATTTTTACTTTATCATCAAATAAATGCCTAGCAAGTATATCTGGATACCAGAGAGGGTACTTTATAGACAGTAGTTTTGAATGTGTTTTTACATAGGTACAGGAACTCTCTAGCTCATCCTCTGGGTGACCTCTCTCTCTCTCTCAGCACCACCTGTCTTTCCCAGAAAACTACTTTTCTGACCTACAAATGTTTCTTTTAATCATTGCAACAGAATCCTCTTTGAAAACACCCTTCTCTGACATTGCTCTCAGGGAAAAGGAAAAAAAAAGGTATCATGGTAGATAAAGCATAAAAGGAGGGAATTCTTTTGAAAATTCTTCAAACACTAAATACCTTTTAGAAAATCTATCTAAGGATAGAAAAATAATTAGAAATATATCACATCATATAATCTAGTCACAGTCCTCTTAATTTGCAAAGTCTTTCCCCTTGAGTGCAACTGAAGGAGAAATTGCTTGTGAAGTATTTGTTGACATAGCACACCGATGGAAAGTCCTTTGTGTTGATCCCTGCCCTCGGACCCCAGGGTAGATATCGCTGTTGCCAACGAAACCAGGGAGGTGAAGGCTATTAGTTTTCTCTCCCATGATTTCAAAGCCATAAGATGTTTTATGATAAAAGAATGTTTTGATAGACTGAATTCAACCTTTCACACAAAAAGGAAAAATAAGCAAGTCCCACATCCAGTCACATAGTCATGTCCATGTTCTGAAAAAATAAGTCTTCATGATTTGACCAGCAGGCAGACACCACTTCACCCCTTCTGTTCATTTGGAGTAGTTTGGGCAATCTCAAAACAATGGGATTCAGCTAACAGGCTATCCAGAACCAAACAGCAATTCCCAAAAACCAACCAGGATCTCAAGAATACAGCGCAACCCAGAAGAGCCCTTAGGTGCTTCCATCTTGGAGCGTGGTCATCAAGTGTCACAGGTGGTGAGGCATGGTTTTTCAATCCCACAGGACCTGAACACTTCTTGTTTTGCCCACATGCACTATGCAGCCCTGCTTGTGACTTGGTGAGGTTGACTGGAGAGATGTTACAGCCTTTTTCTCAGCCACCCCTGAACACTTAGTGAGTTTTAATCCTCCAACTGATAACCAACCTCTTCTAAGATACACATTCTTTATCAAAGTGCTATGAATGTTTATAGATACTAGAATACGGACAAACCAAAACCAACAGTCAAGCCTGATTTCATTATTCTAAAGGATACGGAAGAACTGTGAACTTTTTTTCTGAGTTTAACTGAATTGATTTAAATGTAGCTGTTTTGGGGGTAGTTTTGTTTGTTTGTTTTGTTTTTTTGTTTTCTTTTTGGTTTTTTTGTTTTGGTTTTTGTTTTTCACATTCCTGTAGGAGTTAATGAAGTAGCCCATACTGGAGACTGATCTATTGTTACAACAGCAACAAGACCCCAGGACTGAGACTGGGGAGACAGATAAGTATGGAAAGGGTTTGCCATGCAAGCATAAGAACCAGAGATCATGCAATCAGAGCCCACTAAAAGCTGGATTGGGGTGGTACCCAACCTGTCCCAGCACTTGAGAGGCTGAAACTAGGGAGACTACAGTGAGCTGCCTAAGTCTGCCCAAAGGTTGAGCTCTGGGTTCAGTGGGAAATCCTGATTTCAAATATAAAGTGGAGAGCTTGCACACATGCACAGTACACACACATACACACACACACACACACACACACACACACACACACACGAGCTTACTGCACACTTGTGCTCCCACATGTTTCCACACGTGCATGCATGCCCCCTATACACTCCTGTGCCCCCATGCATACACCTGTGCTCACACATGTGCCTCCACATAGAGAACCCATAACATGAATATACACACACAAAGACCCTAACACCCCAATTTAAGATTACAGTGTGTCTTAGTCAGCATTCTACTTTTGGGAAGATACACAATAACCACAGCACTGTTACATAAGAAAATGTTTAATTAGGGCTGGCTTACAGTTTCAGAAGTTTAGTTCATTGTCATCATGGAGGGAACCATGGTGACATGCAGAAAAAAGTGATGCTGGAGAAGGAGCTGGGAGTTCTATGTCCACATCAGGAGGCATCAGGGAGGGAGAGAGACAGAGACAGAGACAGAGACACAGAGAGATACACAGAGAGATACACACAGAGAGATACAGAGACAGGGAGACAGAGACACTGGGCCTGGCTTGAGCATTTGAAACCTCAAACCCTATCCCTAGTGACACAAGTCCTCCAACAAGGCCCAAGGCTACTACCTATTCATTCTGTCAAGTAGTACCACCTCTTAATTACCAAGCAAACCTATGAGCCTATCATAAGATGGCCATTCTTATTCAAACCACCACTAAGTGGGAGCTAGACCTCCTCATATGACTAGGAATAAAGCCTTTAACCCAAACTTCAGCATTCCGTTAAATAGGATTCTCGTTTTTTAAATCTATCAAATACTTCATGATCACAGATCTTAAAAATGCCATGTGTTTCCTTATTGCTTTGTTTTCTGTGAAAAACAATGTTCATTTGAAATAACTATACCTGTAATCACATGTGTGGTGTATGTGCACATGCGTGTAGATTGTGTGTGTGTATGTGTGTGTGTGTGTACAGACATATAATTTGTGAGACATGAAGAATTTCCCATACTTGATACCTTTGCTGTCATTCATCCCACAGGCTTATTTTGCCCACACCCACGATACAACCCACTTGTGACTTTGTGGATTGTTTGGAGAGCTGTTACAGCCTTTTTATCAGCCATGAGTGTTAGTTTTTTTCTTTTCTTTCCCACTATTTTTATTTTTTATTAATCATTTTATTTGTTTACATTTCAAATAATATCTTCCTTCCCAGTTACCCCTCCACAAACCCCCATCCCATCCCTCCTCCCCTTTGCCTCTATGAGGGTGCTCCTCGACCCTCTCACCCACTCCTGCCCCGCTACTCCAGCATCCCCCTACGCTGGGTCATCAGTCCTCCACAGAACCAAGGGCCTCCCCACCCTTCGATATCAGATAAGGCCCTCCTCTGCTACATCTGTATAAGGAGCCATGCTACACATCTTCATTGTGGTCAGGAATCTGAATCAACCTTCCTCCAAAGCTCCTCGATTTGCTACTGGTTATGAATCCTGCCATGGGACATCCTGACAGCCCCCACACACACACACACACAACTGTTGGCAGTCTGCCAAGCTGTGTGTTCCCTGCCAGAGTCAACCTGCCTCTCAACTTACCTTCTTATTGTGAAAGGTCATGGCTGGGATAGAAGCTCCCTTGGTTGCTTATAGTTAGAAGGAGTAGAGATAAAACCCACTCCTTGGCAGCCAAAGACGCTTGATATTAAAATAATGGTTCCTGACGAATATTGAGACACGGGCTGAGAAATGCCTAAGCTATGATGTGACCCTCTAGCCACAGCCCTGCTCTGGGCTGCCAAAAGCTCCCTTACCTTGCACGAACAGGCTTGCAACCCTCCACTTCAGCTTACATGATTATCTATGCATTGCAGCAGCACTGAATATTAGCACTGAAGCTCCATTAGCAACCAAGAGAAAATATGGGAAATCATTTTCTATAAACAACTCAAATGAAGGAAACCGTAGGCATGTCAGATAAAATGACTGTTCAGTTCAAATTGGATTTCAGGTAGGAAGTGGGGTTTTTCAACATAAGTTTATCCCAAATACTTCACAAGACACACTTCTTTTGAAAAGTGCTTGTTAGTTATCTATGTTTCAGATTCAATGACATTCTTTATTTTTGCTTGCTAAAGGCAGCAAGCCTATCTAGCTATCAGCTGTATCTGAATTTCTAAGTATATGCAAACATCTGATAAAGCTTATCATAAAATTAAAGTCCATACACTTGATGTAGTTCATTTTAAAACACTGACCTAGCATGTACAAAGCTCTGGATTGAATCTCTAATAGTTTGTAAAAAGCATCTTAAGAGATGTTCAACATTATTAGTCATCAGAGAAATGCAAATCAAAACAACCCTGAGATTCCACCTCACACCAGTCAGAATGGCTAAGATTAAAAACTCAAGAGACAATAGGTGCTGGCGAGGATGTGGAGAAAGAGGAACACTTCTCCACTGTTGGTGGGATTGCAAGATGGTACAACCACTCTGGAAATCAGTCTGGCAGTTCCTCAGAAAATTGGGCATGACACTTCCAGAGGACCCTGTCATACCACTCCTGGGCATATACCCAGAGGATTCCCCTGCATGCAATAAAGACACATGCTCCACTATGTTCATAGCAGCCTTATTTATAATAGCCAGAAGTTGGAAGGAGCCCAGATGTTCTCAAAGGAGGAATGGATACAGAAAATGTAGTATATTTATACAATGGAATACTACTCAGCAATTAAAAATAATGAATTCATGCAATTTGTAGGCAAATGGTTGGATCTGGAAAATATCATCTTAAATGAGTTAACCCAATTACAAAAGAATACACATGAAATGCAACCACTGATAAGTGGATATTAATGAGCCCAAAAGCTCTGAATACTCAAGGCACAATTTTCAAATCAAAATATTCCCAAGAAGAAGGAAGGAGAGAACACTGGTCGCAAAAAGACTGGTTCCAGTTTTGCAGGAGAGTACCAAAACAGAGAAAGGGTTGGGGGATGATTGGGGGATGGGGGGAGGGAAGAGGACTTATGGGACATATGGTGAAGGGGTAACTGGGAAATGGGAAAGCCTTTGGAATGTAAACAAAAAATATAGAAAATTTTTTAAAAAGTTAGTAAAAAAAAAAAAATAAAAAAAAATAAAAAATAAAAAAAAACTTCTGAAGCCGGGCGTGGTGGCGCATGCCTGTAATCCCAGCACTTGGGAGGCAGAGGCAGAGGCAGGCAGATTTCTGAGTTCGAGGCCAGCCTGGTCTACAGAGTGAGTTCCAGGACAGCCAGGACTACACAGAGAAACCCTGTCTCGAAAAACAAAACAAAACAAAACAAAAAAAAGTTAGTAAAAAAAAAAAAAAAAAAAAAAAAAAGAATAGTCCTATCCAGGATGAACACGCCAATTGTTTATCCAGTTGGGTCAGCCCAGAAAACACACACACACACACACACACACACACACACACACACACTATAGACTGGGCAGGTTGTATTTATGTATTTAGACTATATATGCATAATATACATGTATATAACAACTAATGAATATAAAATTTATGAATTTGAAAGAGATCAGGAAGAGTGCATGGGAGGGTTTGCATGGAGGAATGGAAAGGGTGGAATAATCCAATTATATTATAACCTCAAAAAATAGAATTTTTTTAAAAGGAAAATAAGTTGAAGGCAGCTGAGGAGGGAGTACAAAGAGGGTGTGAGGGGAGAGGGAGGAGCAAAGAGAAGGCCAAGTGTGATGTCACAGACCTACGATTACAGCACTGAAGCAGATGCAGGAGAATCATGAAGTCAGCTCCCAGCTTGGACGAGATACAGAATTCCAGGGCAGCCAAGGCTACATGGTGAGACACCCTGAAAATGCAAAAGTAAAATAGAACAACAACAAAGAAAGAGAGAAAGAGAGAGAGAGAGAGAGAGAGAGAGAGAGAGAGAGAGGGAGAGAGGATGGGAGAAAGAAAGAAAGAAAGAAAGAAAGAAAGAAAGAAAGAAAGAGAGAGAGAGAGAAATAATAGAAACAAGGAAAGAAATGAAAGGAAATGGAAAGGGAAAAGAAAAAGAAAAAAGAAAAGAAAAGAAATGAAAAGAAAAGAAGAAAAGAATCATGTCTAATTCTCCTACTCTGACTTCTGCTCACAGGCTGATGATACACACTCCCGGGCCATTGCAGCAAAGACAGATCTATGATCAGTTCTTGGGTTTTGAACTCAGGGTAACAAAGTACATTAGGACAGTAGTCGGTCTTCCTCTCCCTCCAGAGTATGAACTCTTTATCTGTATCGCCCATGCTGTTTATAGCGAATCTGCACTTGCCAATATAAAGTTACCTCTGAAAGCTGCAAGAAAATGAACAGAAGAACTTGAGTCAGATATCACGGGCACCCCACCAAGAACACTTAAATGAGCGATTTTGATAGTCTTAGTTTTTTGTTTTAGTTTCACAGCAATACTGAAGAGGGAGGACAGAGATTATTTCTCCCCTGATGAAAGCACCCGGAGGACCTGAGAACTGGTGAGTTTGTGCCACCAGTGAAGGATCCTGATGCATTGCGAGCCCCCAAGTTCGTCTGTGCACGGTCAGGTCCACCTCCTGGTCCTGCACATGCTAGGATACAGACAATTGTATACGGGACCTGTATCCATTATTGAGTAATGAAGCACAACTGTTGCACTGCACTAGAATTACCCCCACTCTGCCCGATTGTTCGCCGTCTGCATGGCTTCACCTTTGCCCGAATGTCACAGGTTTGAAGGCGTACCGTAATGACCTTTGCAGTCCGGCCTCCTTCCCTGAGTGAGATGGACTGATGTTTCCCTTCGCATGTTTTCACGGCAGGATGCTTTGTTTTCATTTTAGCGGTGAATAAACATCCAATTGCCTAGATCTCCCATAATGTCTTAAGGACATCTTGCAGGCTTCCAGAATTAGCCAACTATGATGAATCAAAATGTTATAAACAATCATTTATTTTTGTGTGGATGACAATGTCAGCTCCTCTGAGTAAGGACTGAGTCCTTTATAGTTTCAGTTCCATTTAATGCAAAAGAAAAAATGCAAAGAAAAATATCAAACAATTGGAATAAAGAGGTCTGCACCTGCATCTGTGTGATGGTGACCCACTTGCCTTTCCCTTGTCCGAGCCCTGGTGATTCATATCCTGCCCATGCCACAGTGGCTATCTGTGAATGCTGGGCTGAGACCTGCTGATATCGACCAGACCCAGTGTGCACGTGTGTCAGCTCGGGATCCACCCACCACAGGACACACCTACAGGTACGTTATTCCCATGGTAGCCGCTATAGAATGAGACCATTTTTTTATTCGATTTATTCTTTATTTACATTTCAAATGATTTCCCCTTTCCTAGATTCCTCCCTCCCCGAAAGTCCCTTAAGCCCTCTTCCCTCCCCGTGTTCCCCCATCCACCCCTTCCCACTTCCCTGTTCTGGTATTCCCCTACACTGCTGCACTGAGCCTTTCCAGTACCAGGGGACACTCCTTCCTTCTTCTCGGACATCATTTGGTATGTGGATTGTGTCTTGTGTATTCCAAGCTTCTGGGCTAATATCCACTTATCAGTGAGTGCGTACCATGAGTGTTCTTTTGAGACTGGGTTACCTCACTTAGGATGATGTTCTCCAGCTCCATCCATTCGTCTAATAATTTCATGAATTCATTGTTTCTAATGGCTGAATAGTAGTACTCCATTGTGTATCTATACCACATTTTTTTTATCCATTCCTCTGTCGAGGGACATCTGGGTTCTTTCCAGCTTCTGGCTATTATAAATATGGCTGCTATGAACATAGTGGAGCATGTGTCCTTATTACATGGGAAACAAGCATTTCATAAAGAAGGTAATTTTTCTAATTCACCTTTTCTGGGATAATTGCAATTTTAGATTGAATATCTTTTTTACTATGCCTTGCTGAAACATCATTATAGTCTCTTCCAAGCTTAGGTGGTCCTCCATCTTTTTCATCATGCCCTCGGGGATAATGAAACACCTGGGAAAGTTCCTCTAGGGGGTTTTTGCTAGCATCACTTCCTGTTCACATTTTTATCTTTTGTCCACAATCAAATTCATTTATGTCAGCAATTCCCGTTCACTCAGTTCCTCGGGTGCGTCACGGACCCGGTGGGCAATGGCCGGGCTGTGTTCACATTTCCTTGGGTACTCATTTGATACAGGTCATCGCTTTCCATGTAAGCTTTGCGCTGGCCTTATCACTTTTCATCCTCCACGGGACTTTTTATCTTGCTTAGCCAGTTTCCCCTTCCTGGTATCTAGTTTTGTGAAATGCCACAGAGTTTTATCATTGAAAACAAGGAAGCCCCTCGATTGAATGCTATGTGCAATCTGCATAAGCGGCATGCCAAGCATTAATCGCCAACAGATTTTTCAAAGTTGTAATATGAATATGATTGGTCACTGAGCATGACGCATAGGGATTATTTACAGGGTGAATGATGGGCCAAGGGGAGGTTTCCACGCTCCGCTCTACGCAGACAGCTCATACATCATGGTGACTGAAACTTGAGCTATAGTCTGACTGTGATCTGACTAGACGGTGCTAACTGAATTTCATACATACAAAATTATGCAAAGTAAGCTCTGCCTGCATTCTAATCTCTGCCTTAATACTTCTCCCAGCACTAAAATAGAATTGACTGACTGTAAACCAAATTGATCATTGAAGTATTTCCCCTGTTCTCATGCAAATATATTGCACTCCGTGTGTCTGTTCCTGTCCTTTTCTCTGTATTTCCTCATAGCTTAATAAACTCATCCCTTAGCATGCTCACAGCATTGTCTGATTTCGCAGCCGCCATGCTGACACCAACTCCAACCCTGTCAATATTTCAGTCTCTTCTGAAGTGAGGATTCTATGTTGCTAAGCAGGTGCAAATCCCTAGCACCAAGACACTGAGACCAAAGCCACCATCCAGAACCCTGGGCTCCCTGGAGTCAGCACTCTAGCAGGAGCATCTGTCTTCTAAGGCTAAACCCAAAGATACATGGCTACCACAAAGCAGACAAGCGAATGTACGATCATCCCATTGGGAGAGTCCAAAGTTGTGATTCAGTGTGGTTATCTGATAGCCCCAGAATGCCCATAAATGAGCCTTATACACAACCATAAGTCTCAGCCCTCTCTGACTACCTAAAGTTGACATTATTAGGTTTAGTTAGCTCTACATTTCTAGGCACATTTTTAAGCTTTATATGTATATATTATATACATTGTATTGTATGTATTTGTATGTCTGCGTGTGTTCGTGCCCATGAGTATGTATCTATCACAGTGTGTGTGTAAAGGTCAGAGGGCCACCTAAAGTGACAATCTTGCCATCAACCTTGTTTGAGACAAGGCCACTTGTCTGCCCCAGTGTTTAACAGGCTAGCTAGTCTAAGAGGTTCTAAGGACTCTCCTGTCAATACCTCCCTTCCTGACCGTTAGAGCTCCAGGATGCCTTGGGATTTTATATGAGCTTAAGGTCTCTAGACACAGGCCCTCATGCACATATAGTAAGCTTGTACTTCAACCCTTTATCCACAGTTTAACAGCAGCTACCTCTGTGTTTGAGTCTATCTTTGTACCCTGGGGCTGTATTACCCAACCTATACACCAAAGAACGTGGTCTGAATGGTGTCACCTGGTTTCTTTTTGTGATCTCTAATTTAAACCAAAAAGAACGCCATTGTGATTATAACCTCTATATAAGCCTCTATGGACTGAATCAGCAGCCACGTGAATGGAAGGATTCAGCTCTCTTTGGGATTTATGAATGATGAAACATGGCATTACTCTACATCAAATTCAATCATGTTCTCTTTTGGACAGTATGCATCTTCTAAATATGTTATTATTCATTAAGTTTCACTGTGGGGTGATATGGATCAAACATCCCGTCCCCAAAACTTCATGTCCTCCCTCGCATGTTCACAACCTTGTGGGGCATCATCTATGCCAGAGCTATGTGCTGAGTCCCCTTTCTTACAATGTCGTGAGGTGCCCTCTTAGCTTTGGCACATGCCAAGGAAGAACGACTAGCTTGCCTCAGAAAATAAACCTATTAATAGATCCGCTGCATGCCTTCTCTAGCCGACCTTGGCCATGGCCATTTAGATTCGAGGAGAGCAGCAAATGACTTTGTTTTTCTGTCTTCTGGAAGCTGGAAAGGGATTTGTGTTTTGTTTTTGTTTGGGGATTTGCTTTTGACTTTTGAGGGCTTTTTGTTTTGTTTTGTTTTTTGTTTTGTTTTGTTTTCTGGTAGACAGGTACTACCTTTTTATTTCCACTCAACATATTTTCATACATATAATTTGTTTTTCACTTTTGATGCATATGAGTATTTTGCCTGCATGTATATCTAGGCACCACATGCATGCAATACCTGGAAAAGCCAGAAGAAAGTGGAGGATCCCTTGAAACTGGAGTTAGAGTTAGTCATAAACTGCCATGTGGCTGCTGGGAATCCAATCTAGGCCCTCTGAAAGAGCATCCTGTGATCTTAACCATTGAACCAACTCTCTAGCTCCGCACAAATATCATTTACTTGCTTTTTAGATGAAAAATGAAATGCCTAGACACCCTCAGAAGTAGTTTTTTTTTTCTTAACGAAATTCAAAACTTGACAAGGTAACAAGTTTAATGTGCCCATAGCGAATGGGTCCCAGCACAGTAACAAAGACACTATGTAACAAGAAACAAAGACCCGGGCAATTGCTCAGTCTGTAAAGTACTTTCCTTGCAAAAATGAAGACCTGAATGGCATCCTCCATGTTTACAAAGAGAAGACCGCTGAGGTGGCCCATTTGTAATCCCAGTGCTGGGGAGACAAAGAAGGGGGAAGGAACTGAGGCTGTGGCCAGACAGCTAAGCATAGTGGGCTACTTTCAAGCCAAAGAGACACTGTCTCAGAAAAAAACAAAAGATGGAGAGAGACTGAAGTGTAACACTGAAAGTTGTATTCTGGTACATGTGTGTGTGTCTGTTTCCACAAGCACAGTAAAAAAATCAGCAAGCCTCTCTCTCTCTCTCTCTCTCTCTCTCTCTCTCTCTCTCTCTCACACACACACACACACACACACACACACACACACACACACACACACAAAGAGAGAGAGAGAGAGAGAGAATCTTTTCTTTCACCTAACACAAACTCTTTTGCCTTGTTGTGACCTGACCTTAAACTCTGGAGGGTCACTGCACCACAGAAAAAGCTTGTAGTCATTGCCAACATAAAACTATCCCTACACATAAGAAATTCCTATGGGTCAAGACACTGACTACTGCATAAAATGCGTGAAGTCTAGATGTGATCATAAAATAGAGCTTTCTATAGTGCTTACATTTCTTAAGTGAACAGTGTTAATGATATTACCACAAGCACAGTAACAAAATCAGCAAGCCTCTCGCACAACCCCAGATGTGTAGATCAATACAACAGAGTAAGGGAACCAGAAGTAAGCCCACACAGCTCCACCCACCAGACCTTTCTTAAAAGTCTAACATTTCTATTTTGAAGAAAAGCCATCTTCTTCATTGAACTGTACTGTACTGGGAAAGCTGGATAGTCACAGGTAAAAGAACAAAGCTAAATTACTATCTCCCACTCTGTAAAAATAAATCAATTCAGGACGAAACAAAAGCTTTCACATAAGAGGTGAGCCTCTAAATGTGTTAAGGTAAAACCTAAGAGAACAGAACTGAAGATGTATCCAAAATCACTTTCTGAGGTCTCCAGTGGCTCAGAAAATAATTCCAAGAACCAACACATTGGATCACAGAATTATTTTTTTTTGTACAACAAAGGGGGAAAATTACAGAAGAAAATCAGTATGGAATGGGAGAAAACCTTTACTATCTGTGCATTTTATAGAAGATTAATATCTAGAACGATAAGGAACTCTGAACGAGACCAGTCAATACATGACTAGTGAAAGGACAGACAGGGCAAAATGACAAGCATAAATGACCAGTGTCCTGGCTGGTTTTTGTGTCAACTTGACACAGGCTGGAGTTATTACAGAGAAAGGAGCTTTAGGTGAGAAAATGCCTCCATGAGATACAGTGGTGGGGCATTTTTTCAATTAGTGATCAAGGGTGGAGGGCCCCTTGCGGGTGGTGCCATCCCTGGGCTGGTAGTCCTGGGTTCTATAAGAAAGCAAGCTGAGCAAGCCAGGGGAAGCAAGCCAGTAAGAAACATCCCTCCATGACCTCTGCATCAGCTCCTGCTTCCTGACCTGCTTGAGTTCCAGTCCTGACTTCCTTTGGTGATGAACAGCAGTGTGGAAGTGTAAGCTCAATAAACCCTTTCTTTCCCAACTTGCTCCTTAGTCATGATGTTTGTGCAGGAATAGAAACCCTGACTAAGACAACCAGCAAACAGGAGAAAAGAGTCAGAATGTTTAGCCAAGGAAATGCAAATGGAAGCCAGTCAGAGTGTTAGTCAAAAACAAGAAGCAATGGAACAAAAGCAGGAAAAAAGGAAATTTAGACGCTGCTGGTAAAGGGAAATAAGGGAAATTAGGCCAGTCACAATGTAAATCAGTAAACACATCCTTAAAAACCTAAAGTCCACCATATGGACCAGCCATAGCACACTGGGTATATATCCAATGGACCCTAGAGCAACCTGCTACTGAGCTACCTTAACACCAGTATCAAGGGATAGAAAAGTCCTAGCCCCTTGTCAGTAGGTGGATGGGTAAATCAAATGTGCTAATGTACACGGTTTTATTTAACACCAGTGCTATGAAGAACTAGGCAGTTATGTCATTTGCAAGACAACAAAGGCAACTGAAATCATTGTGGTAATTGAATAACTTAAATATTACAATTTTTTTCTCTTGTTCCTGAATCCTAGGTTTAACATAAATGAATAAAGTGATTAAAGTATATTTATATATGGAATGAAAGTAGAAACAAAGCTGAGGGAATGCAAGTGAGTACTGGGGGAGTAGAGAGGGGAAGGAATGGGTCTGAATGAGGTCAAAGTATGTAATATACTTTAAGAAGCGTCTCTATGAATTAGGGAAAAGCTGGAAGAAGCTGAGGAGGAGGGCAACCCTGTAGGAGGACCGGCAGTCTCAATTAACCTGGACCCCTGAGATCTCTTAGACACTGAAACACCAAACATGCAGCATACACCAGCTGATATGAGGCCCCCAACACACATACAGCAGAAGACTGCCAGGTCTGTGTTATTCAAAGATGATGCACCTAACCCTCAAGGGACCGGAGGCCCCACGGAGTTTCGAGGTCTGGTGAGGGTTGGGAGGGGACATCCTCATGGAGGCAGGGAAGTGAGGAGGAGGTATGGGATGTGGAACAGTCAGAGGGTGAACCAGGAGGGGAATAAAATCTGGAGTGTTTAAAAAAAAATGAAATGTCTCTCTGAAACCCAAATATATATACAATGCATGAATGCCAATAAAATGTTTATGTCATAGGAATTAGTCACCAACAAACAGAAATATAGTGATTTATTTACACGGAGAGCTCAACATGGCTTTAAGAATTTGAATTCTGGAAATAAAATCCTTGAGAACACAGAGATAGAGATCTGCGAGATGCTGCCGTTCAAAGCATCTGTCTTAGAAATCTCCTAATCTGAGACTACATAGGTCTGGTTCCCGTTCCTCCCCTCCTTTGTTGCCCTGATTTACTGCATTTGTCAAGGCCAGGGAGGCTGATAGTAATGTAACCAGGCAGCTATGGGCAGATTTTGTTGTAAATATAGAAACTAATACCTTGGAGCAATATCTGAATTTCGCTCGCTTGGCAGTGATGTAGAAGTCCGGACAGGACTAACTTCTCCTGGAAGGTCTGACTATAAATATGATGCTCCCACAGAGAAAGTCACTACATGGCCCAAAGTCAGACTGGGCCATGCTGTCCCATCAAACCAGAGGTAATTGTCCCCAATCTTCAGATTAGCGATATTTAACATGCTAATTAAAACCTAAAGTGAAACTCTTCCATATTGGTGTGTGCTGAGACGTCTTTTTATTGGTTATTTTATTTATTTGCATTTCAAATGTTATCCCCCTTCCCAGTTTCCCCTCCAAAATCCACCTATCCCTTCCTCCCTCCCCCTGCCTCTACGAGGGTGCTCCCTCACCCACCCACCCACTCCTGCCTCAGCAGCCTAGCATTCCCCTACACTGGGTCATCAAGCCTCCACAGGACCAAGGGGCTCCCCTCCCAGTGATGCCCCACAAGGCCATCCTCTGCTACATATGTAGCTGGAGCCATGGCTACCCCCCTGTGTACTCTTTGGTTAGTGGTTTAGTCCTTGGGAGATGAGATGTTTTATAAGTAGACATCCACTAGACAGCATCTCGTTGGCATGAGGAAGAGCCTCAGGTAATAAGCACGTCTTCTATCAGCCTATTAGAACCTTCACATCGACACACACACAAACACACACACACACACACACACACACACACACACACACACACACACGGACCACTGCCTTGCTCTGTGCCACAGCACATTTTTATAATAATAGAGAATAATTGTTTTGATCTATTTCCCCTGGATTAAAGAATGACACAGAAAATTGGAGGACCTCCTCGCTTCAAAGAAATTATGACCATAATTAGGTAATAACTGTTCTCAAGAGAGGAAACGATTTCTGTCAAGCAAACTGTCAGTGAGCCTTGTACTTACTGGCTGACTAGAAAGGAGTTTTGGGAGAAGAAACAGCAGCCACTGAGCTGAGTGACAGATTCAGTAGAGGAGTCAGAAGAAGAAATAGGAAACTGCTCCATCTAGGGCAGCAGGACGGAGCAGTGGGCTGGAGGGAATGAGGAAGCTTCTGGAGACCGAGGTCCTAGCCTGCACTTCCCCCGAGGGCTCTCCAGGACGTGACCAAAGGAGAGTATTTTACCCACAGCTGCCTCCCGGTTCTCAAAATACCTCTTTTATTAGTTACGAGACATACTCAATGTGATATTTCAAACTACAGAAATCAGATTCAAACTATACTTTGCTCCCACCCCCAACAAACACTTGCTAATTCATAATAACCGGTGGATTTGTCCTTCCCGGCAGATAACGCTGTATGTTTAATTATCTGATTTGATCTTGTGAGAAAGAGCAGGAAACATGCAGAGATCTGATGGAAAAGGCTGACTAGAGGTTCCTGGTCAGGTTGCTATCAGAACAAATGTGACGTCATTGACTACTCACTTAGAAACGCCACCTTCCTCCCTTCCGCTGCCTGGAGGACAGACTTCGAACCTAAAGTCACGTACCTAATGAATCAGCCCTCCACAGGTCATCCTAACATACTTCTGTGTCCCTTCCATGTTTTTCTTGAAAGATCATGATTCCAGTTCTAAATGTCCAGCTGTCTTAAATGTCCAGCTGTTCTGTTCACGGCCTTTCCGAACAGTGTACAACATCTGTATAAGATGTTCCTTCCTCTATACTGCAAACATGACTTCACATTTCTGCTCAAATTTCACAACCTCTGTTGAGACTTCCTGAATAATGACGGTCACCCTTCACTCTGCATTCAAGACGTGCTAGTTCTCTATGATTCTTAACAAAATCCCATATAATAGCATTTTTTGTTCATTTCACAGAGGTCACCTGAGACCATCAGAAAACACAAATATTTACATTATGGTTTGTAAGAGTAGCAAAATTACAGTTATGAAGTATCAATAAAATAATGTTATGGTTGGAGGTCACCACAACATGAGGAACTGTATGTCGTAGCATCAGGAAGGTTGAGAACCACTGAATTAGGGAGGATCTATGCAATGATGGAGTCATGGAAGATATGACAATCCTGAAGAACTTGGACAATTCCTTGGAACCCAAATGTCTCCTCATGAAGCTTCCTAGGAGAAATTCAAGAACGGCATCAGACACTTTTATCACCTTAAATCAAACAACCAATCAATAATATCTTTTGGAAGTAACCACAAAGACACATTTCCAATTATTCAGACTGTTTTGTTCCTCACCCCATGCTGGGTTCTTGAGGTACTAAAGTTGTTGAGCCTATTCCGTGGGATGTTTGCTGCTTCAGAATTTCAGACCTACTATGCGTAGCTTGCAGACTAAATTCTTTTCTTTGGAAACTGTTTGAAAGCACAGGAATAGGGCAGTATTGGAGAGGGAGATCTGTTCTTTCCCCAGACATAAAATGCCATATTTTTCAAACAATATTTTCAGGCAGTAAGCAACAATAGCATGTAACTAAAAGAGAGGTTGTAGAAAGAAATACAGGGTAAGATCTGTGCTCGTATAGAATGGATAATCTATTTAGAAGGACACAAGACAATTCACAAGAAGATAAAGGATGTGCTGATAAAAGTTCAGCCTTGTGCCTACTCAGAGCTTTACAAAGCACTCTCCACTCTCCTAGTATTACTTAATTCTCATATGGCCCTATGATTCTCAAGTGTCCTATCACAGTTCATTCTCTGAGCGTTACCAAACACTGCCCTACCCTCTATCATGGTTAACTCTCAAACGTTTACTCCTAAGATAACAGTCTCTAATTACAAAAGAAAAGATTGATTCACAGAAATGGAGTTAGAGGCTCAATCACACAGTCACTGGCAAAGCTGAGAACATGAGAGACAGAGTGGGGAGGAGGTGATACAACATCTCTCTGTATAGCCCTGGCTGTCCTCGAACTCACTATGTAGACCACTCTGGCCTTGAACTCACAAAAATATACCTCCCTCTGACTCTCTAGCGTTGGAATTAAAGGTGTACACCACCATGCCTGCTTTGTATTATTTTTAAAGTTCTTTAGATCCTAAATATATATATTTTTAATACTGTATCTCTGGAACTTAGTCTAGTCAAGGAAACAGAAGGCATGCCAGAAAGTTTCACAGAGGAATCTGGCTGTGGAATGTGACTGCAGTGGTGTTGCAAGAGCTGACTGGCCTCAGAGGAAAAGGCACGCCAAAGATTTGCAGGAGTCAGTATCAGCTGCAGGGCTGGACGCACACAGAGGGGATATGGTGATGATGTTACCACGGTTTCTGCTGCCTGGGGGCCTGCTGGAGGGAAGGAGTGCTATACAGAAAGCACGGAAAGCACGTAGCAGAAAATCACATGGGAAACCTGAGCTCACACTGAGTGAGTGTTCTAGAGACTGAGTCTTAGGAAGAAAAATAGGAAACATTTCAATATGGGAAACAATCTTTCTGTGTATTAGAAAAACAGATTTTCTAAGAACTGAGGATTGGGTGCTGAGCTGAAGTAAACAATCAGCAGGTGGAAAAGCTCTGGGAAGGACATTTCTGTGTTTTTGCAGGAGAACATTGCCTTTGTACACTGTGAGATAGGATGAGTGCCCCAGTTACACGGGCTGAATATGAGACAGCAGATTTGGGAGGACGGTGCATATGCGGCTATTTCAGCAGGATGGAAGCATTCTCCCTCGTGAGCAAGCTAAGGAACCATAGTGATCTTACCCCCCGTTTTATCCTTACACTTTGCAGGCTCTCCCTATGTCTCCTAGTGGGCCAACAGAGAGGAGAGCCATTTGTCCAGGAAGCCTGAAAAGAACACTTAGCAAGATCAGGGCTGTGGGATACAGAGAACATCAGAGGTGAGTGTATCAGCGAGGGGGCAAGCGATTCTCCGGGATGAGAAAGAACCGAGGCGCCCTTGTCGCTAACAGAGAGGAAAGAAGACACTTGGTATAAGGGGAAAGGTTCTCTGGTGGAAGATGGCCTTGTGTATGACTCTCCAGTGAGATTTTAGAAACAACTAGAGAAAAAAAACAGGAAAGAAAATGAACAAAGGGTTAGGGTGCAAGGGGAGACAGAGACAGAGACAGAGACAGAGACAGAGACAGAGAGAGAGTAAATAATGAATAGCCCAACTCAACAAGTAAAAAGAGTTTGAAAGAAATAATCAGGAGCCCAGAATGAGACAGTGGAATGTCATCGTGGAGAGAGTCCAGCAGAGGTGGACATTACCTCCGTGCAAAGTGTAGAGGTGACTGACAGCAGGAAATCTGACGATCCAGACAGAAGATGAGAGAGAAGAAGCAAGGAGCCTGAGTGAGCTTCTTTTTTTTTTTTCCTTTCTTTTTTTTTCAAAGATTTTCTTTTTTTTTCTTTCTCTCCTTTTTCTTTTTTTTTTATTTTCTATATTCTATGTTTACATTCCAAAGCTTCTTGAGTTAATTGAAACCTCACTATTCATGCCTTCTGGTCTCTGCCCTGGCTCATGCCCCACTGATGAGACTCCAGCATCATCTAACATATCATATCTGTGACCAGGCTCCTCGTGGTTTCCTTCATGTGCTACCAACATTCTATCTACAGATAGCTGAAATATGTTTTAGTTGAATCTAGTCACTTCATTCTTCTGCTTAAATGGATTCACTAATCCACCACTGCAGGTAAGACCAGAATGGTCACCTTTCCCTAGAAGCTATCCCATGAAAGAGAATGAAAGTTTCCCTCTCCACCTTTTCCCACAACCTAGTTCCCTAGTGGAGCCAGTCTCTCTCATACTGGAGTCCGTTCCATTGGCTCTCAGCCTTCCTCTGGACTCCAGGTATCTGTCCCATCTGCTGAGAACTTTTACTACTTTCTCCACTGTCCTAGTTGGAGATGCATAATACATGAATGGGTGAGGCAAAAAGTAAATAGAAAGTTGTGGCCAAAAGAAAATAGGAAGTAAGGTATAATAATGAAATGGTTGTAAGTGGGAGGATTGGAAGGAGGGAAGGAGAGAGAAGAAACATAATGAGGAAAGAGTTAAGGTCAGTAAATCCCACGTGTCTCTATGTCAAGCAACCACAATTGTCAAGTAAGAGGCTTAATGTCCTGTTCTGGACTGCAGCATAGTGAATGGGGTATAAGTGACATCTTCATAGCCAAGCCAGTCACATCCACACTGGGTTCACTCGTCTTTTACCCAAAACCACAAACTGCGATGCAAGTTCTCTTGCTGTTCATTGTTACCTTCATTCCAAGGTGATGACGCCCCGCTCTCACCCCACCTCCAACCATGTCTTCACACTGTGTGGAAAAAGATAATCCTGAACTTCATCTCACAGCCTGACGTTCCCCCTAAACACTGAGATCTGCAGAAAGTGGTTGTATTTTGAGACACCCTGAAGAGGATTAAATGTATTCTAACACCATGTTAGGACATTCAAAGTCAAACTTGCAAATGATAAGAGAGGTAACAAAATTAACAGTTATACATTCCATGTTATGAATGATTATTCTTATATCCTAAATCATGATGCACACTGCAAAGAAAAGTAGGAGAGAAAATTGTAAATGCTAGCCTTCTGGCTTTAGCTGTGAGAGGCAAGGAAAGCCTTTAGAACTTACAATGGACCTGAGAGATGATAAAAAAAAACACATTCTTAAGAGTGATGTTAGGACAAGAGCAAGAAGAAACAAGGCCCCCCAAAAAAACATATTTCCAACAGAAATACAGCTTTGGAGGAAGGCTACTGATCACAGTGGGCTTGAGGCACTCAAAGGGAAGTGCCTGACATAGACATGGGGCCTGTAATAAGACTGAGGAAAGCAGAGGGATGTACGGATGAGGATCTTCTATGCTTAGGGTCAATGCGAAGCCACTTGGCAGTTTAATCTAGATGATCCCTCTTCGTCTCTTTCTGCCTTTCCTCTGTGGGCCCATCAACTGTCTTTCCTTGATCAGATATATAATAACCTGTAGAGACTACGTTAAAAAATAATTATAATTAATTCTGTGTCTTAAACTCTGTATAAGACTAAGTTTGGGTTTTTCTGGGTTGAGACTTGTTTTCTGACTTCTGACTTGTGCTTTCTGTGGGTTACTCTCTTCAAACAGACAATGAAGGCTCTAATGAAGTCAGTTTGGGCCTTTGGAGCGTTAGCATAAATGCCATGACTCTTTTGATGCCTACTGTCTAGCTCCCTTCTCACATGGTCATCCACGGAGTTGCCATTTCATCGTTAGTGTTACTCAGCACTCAGGGAGACACCAGTATCTATAGAGGCAAAAGCAAGTACCAGCTGCATTTGTCTACAACTCCATCCTTCTCAAATGTCATGAAAGCTTCTGCCACTCTAATTCCCATAAAAGGTTTTCCCTCTTTCCATGTAGAGTCTGCTCATCATAGGTAACAGACATAGCTGCCAACTGTCCTGTGTCCAGTGAAGCAGGAGACATCCATGCAAGCCATTTGGGTGGAGCTCAGAGGAATAGCAAGGGTACAGGGAGAGGCACACCCTGACAGGCCACAACAAAAGTCTGACATATCATGCAATCCCAGAGAAAGGCTACTTAGCTCCTCCTCCATGACTGTGAGTACTACAATCAAATATGCACTGAAAACTAATTTTGTCTCACAAAGGAGAGAGCTCTTTAAAGCTCACTTGACTCTGAAAGTTAAATACAATCCATACATCAAGGACCTTCCCCAAGTCAACATCCATCCAGGCCTCCTTCCTATATGTCTCCTCCAGTCTCCTACCAAGTTGGACTCTGGAGAGTCCTTCTCTTTGTCAAAGGTCTATCACTACGAAAAACAAAGTCCACACCTCCTCAGAAGGAGGAAGAAGCACCCACCAGGAGATGCTCAGGAGAAAAGAAAAGTGATCAATGGATAACATTCCAGAGCTTATCTCCCTGCGCATGTGACTGTTCAGCTTCATGTAGCTGTCCTCCAAATAGAGATGGGAATCTTCAGTTTTTACTTCACAGAGTTGTGGCTGTCCAAAGGAAAATGAGTACGGGGCAGGCAGGAGCAGTCAGTAGACATGCCTTCAAGTCCTAAATAGAAACTGGAAATCCTGAAGACTTTTAAAAAACTTGATATTTTCTTAAATTGTCAACACAGAATAGCACAGTGTCTTATGTTTAAATTATCCAACGCCTTTGTTAACTAGATTCTGAATTCTGAATGTTTTCTGTTAACCACGCGCTGAATGTAGTTAACTACGGGCAAGGCAGAAGTGAGAGCGAAAGCTATGTCTATTTTCGGATAATCAAGTCATCTCCTACCTAAGGTAATAACGACCTCACAAAAAATACCTGAAAACATGTAGAGAATTTTCCACAGCCTCTTGCCCCTTCCAGATGCAATCCATTCAAATTATTGCTAAGCCACTACACTATTCAAATTTTAAAGGTTAAAGGAAATAAGACCCAAACTAGTCTCTCTTGGCACCACAAACACCAAATGCTGTCACTGCAGCCTTTTGGTGCGCATACAGCCTAACCACCAGATTTACACCCAGATTTGACACCTTGGACTGCTGCCAAGTTCCCAGTCTTGGTAACATCTCACGCCATCCAGATAATGACTTCACCCGTTTAATGTTTCACTTTCAAGATGTAACTTCTTTTAGACTCGGACATTAACGAGGTGCACTTTAGGTTTCAGACCGATGGCAAAGGCCTGTAGGACCCTCACCACACTACAGGGATGAAGCTGCCTGGAATTACACATTTTAATCACATCCATCTGGCATGTTCGCCACACACTGTGTCCTGATGCCTTTTCTCTGGAATGTTTCAGATAAAAACAGGAATGTTGGAGGTAAGACCTTCCTGGAACATTTAGTTAGAGCCCTGGCCTGACTTTAACCTTGTCTCACCACGGTGAGAAAACACTGAATTCCGTGTCCAGGACTAGGCTCTGGCTGTTGGTCCATTGTGCCATGGGGACAAAGATCCACTTTGGACCAAGGCAACTTTTGTCCTTTATCTTATTGGTACTAAAATGTGGTGCAGGTTCTGTAGCCATTAAAAACTTGAGTCTGTAAAGTCCTGTATCTTTACTCTTCTCCTTAGTCAAGAAAGGAACTTCCTGGACTCTGAGCAGCAAAGAGATGCACATGTTTTATAAAAACAGTTAACATCTGAGGGAAATCAAAGACAGAAGCAGATAAAAAGGGTTGAGAACAGATACAACTAAAAAGGTTCCATGTGTTGTATCCCAAGAAATTTCAACCAAAATCAATCATTGTATACTCAGACATTATTGTGGATACCAAGTGCTTACTGACAGGAGCTTGACATAGTTCTCTCCTGAGAGGCTCTGCCACTGCCTAACAAATACAGAGGTGGATGCTCTCAGCCAAACATTGGACTGAGCATGGGGTCCCTGATGGAGGAGCTAGAGAAAGAACACAAGGAGCTGAGGGGATTTACAACCCCATAGGAGGAACAACAATATGAACAAACCAGTACACCCTGAGCTCCCAGAGACTAAACCACCAACCAAAGAGTACACATGGAGGGACCCATGGCTCTAGCAACATATGTAGCAGAGGATGGCCTTGTCAGACAATGAGAGGAGAAGCCATTGGTCCTGTGAAGGCTCAATACCCTTGTGTAGGGGAATGCCAGGACAGGGAATCAGGAGTGGGTTAGTTAGTGAGCAGGGGGAGGAGCATTTTCGGAGGGGAAACAAGGAAAGGGGATAACACTTGAAATGTAAATAAAATATCTAATAAAGTTTACAGGGAAAAAGTTAATCGAATGAAACCACAATTAGAAATATAGTAATTGTGTGTCTTCTGTCTTGTGTGAATTTTTTTAAAAAATAAGAAAAATCTTGAATGCAGAAAGGAATAAGTACCAGATCAGAAGGAGGATGGTGAGTGGTAACTATGGCAATGAAGGATGTCTGTGATCAAAGTACATGACACGTATGAATGAAAGATGACATACTGACACATAGTACTTTGTAGAATGAAATATACATTCATTTAAAGATTTTCAGACCTTTATCTTACACTGAGAAAGCGGGACACATGAAGAAAGACTTTGCATAAGGGTAGGACTCAAACTGAGCTAAGTCGTTTTGGCAAATTCCCTTCCTAAATTTTACTCTTAAATCAACATACAAGCAATGTGAGAAAAGTCAGAAGATAAAATCAAACCCAAAATAAATAAACAAAAACATCAATAAATCCCCCCCAATGAGGTGAGAAGTCTGTTGGTAAATCCTTCATGATTATATGAAATATAACTGTGAATATAATATTACATACTAGGAAGTGTCACACTGGGTAGCAATTGTGACAGAAAGTAATATAATCCACATTACAATAAATTACTTCCCCACATATCACCCCAGTAAACAAATATACAAACTCCACTAGAGTAAGAAAAAAATTAATATGAGATCATTGTGTGTTTTTCCAGCAAAAGCAATTACAGGTAGTTACAGTGCCTTTGAGCTCACTAAATAAACATGGTCCAAGTGCCCCTGTTGTGCTGGCAATACAAGAGAGTTAGCAACTAAATGTTCTGCTTCCAGGAATCTAGCCAGATAATCAATGAGGCTAGGACTGGAGTCACTCAGAAGCTAAGAGAACAAACCCTCAAGGCCTCTTACTTTACAGTCTTCAGATGCCCTCTTTTGTACACATAAATTCAAATTGCAGTTCTGACGTCAGAAAGATGATTGGTCAAAATAATGAAAATAAGACTAGAATTCATCCCTAAACAGGATGTCTTTATCAACCTTTATCCCCAAAAGCTCAGGAAACATCGAAGAAGAGGCAGCAGAGAGAGTGTAAGAGTATAATGCTGTCTTCTGCACATTCCTGTCTCACAGGAAAAAGTTAGATCTACACAAGGTCAAGCCAGCCGAAATCCCAGGGAAGATGGGGAAGGCAGCCCTATGCCCCACCCTTTAATGAGAAGCTGTTGGTAGTTGAAAGGGTCTAAAAGAGCAAAACATATTTTTATTATTAATTTTTTAGAATTTCATACATAAACACTTTTGTATTTGTATCATTTTTCATACTGCCTGCTCCCCATTCTTTCTCTGATTCATGGCCCTTTCTTCTAGAATTATTGTTCACACACACACACACAATGAGACACATGGATATTAACAAACATGTACGTAATTATGTCTAATTCTAGCTTTCTGAGTATCTTAATTCATTAGCATACCTAACAGGGGGAAAATTGAATCTCATGTTGAAAATAGGTAACAAAATTAATGTTCACATAACCTTTGACTTTTACATCTTCTAATATGAGCAGAAAGTGGAAAATGGTTGCACCCTGAACACAAGTTTTCAACTATAGCTGAAGTGTAAAAATTCTAAGCATAGTGTTTATTTAACATGTTGATGTGTACCACAAACCAACTAACAATCTTTATCTTTCCATGATAAGAAGCTGTGGCACATTTCTTTAACTGCATTTTTTCTCCAACTGATTTTCATCTGAAATATATTAATGTCTTCTGCGAAATGTTGTTGCTATCACAGCTATATTTCTTCTGAGTTCCAGAATCCTAATTAAGTATTTCTGAAGCTATCTCTGCCTAATGTGAATTTCCATATCAACACTTTTCTTAAGCTGAGACTTATTTGGGATTAGTCTGAGTTGCTGGAATACATCAATCAATAAAGCAATATCTATCAGACTCATAACTCCTGAACCATGAGTTGCTTCAGTGATGTCTACGAGTTGAACAGTAGGAGCAACATGATACAGAACTGAAGTGTAGAATTAGAAAGTTAAGTTAAGTTCACCCTTGATATAAGTTGTCAGCCTGTGTCTTTTAGTTTCCTTCCATCTGTGTAACACAGAATTAAATTATGTACAGGCTTCTCTTGAAATCCAGTCAAGTCAACATCAGCAGATTAATACTTTAACTCGTGCAGGTTATTAAAATTTTTCAATTCATGAAAATCCTGTCTCTTGATAGAAATGTCTATTCTCTGAGAATTTACATGCCTTCCTCAGAGATATCTTTTTTTTTAATTTAAGTTTTATTTTCTATATTCTATGTTTACATTCCAAAGGCTTTCCCCTTTCCCAGTTCCCCCCCACCATATGTCCCAAAATTCCTCTCCCCTCCAACTATTCCCCAATCATCCCCCCCCCCACGATTTCTCTGTTCTGGGTCTACTAAACTGGATCCAATCTTTACAGGCCCAGGGTCCTCTCCTTTCTTCTTCTTGGGAGTCATTTGACTTGCTAATTGTGCCTTGAGTATTTAGGGCTTCTGGGCTCATTAATATCCACTTATCAGTGATTGCATTCCATGTGTATTCTTTTGTGAGTGGGTTAACTCACTTAGGATGATATTTTCCAAATCTAACCATTTACCTACAAATTGCATGAGTTCATTATTTTTAATTGCTGAGTTGTACAATAGTAGTAGTTGTATAAATATACCTTAAAAGTACATTATAGGCTGAAGATGGAGCTCAGTGGTAGAGTGCCTTTCTAGCATATGGGAATCCCTGGATTTAACCAGCAGTATTTCAAAACAACTTTTTAAAGAAAAACACATTTCATATGGCTGCCAACGGTGATTTAATTGTTGTATAAATGCAATACCCAATACCAGAGTATTAGACATATACAATATAAATGCTTGAAAAACTATTACCTCTCTGAGATAAAGTAAAATCCAAAAGTCATTATCCCCTAGTCCAAGATCAACACATTCTCTAATAATTAAAAAAAAGAATATGATTCTAATTATCATAGTATATTATAACATAATTTAAATAGCTTGTGAACAGTTACAGTATATAAATTTATATATACATACACATATACATATACCTTTCAACATGCCATGTAAATTAAAATTTGAAGAGTTATCATAGCAACTGGAAATTATTAATCTACAGGCTCAGAGAAACAAGAAATTACAGTATTGAGCCTGAAAATCCTAAAGTATGCAACTGAGAAAATCGCCAGTTAAAATTAAGACGAATGTGATGCTTACAGAATGAGTAAACAGATATAAAAGAGAATAAGTTCAACAAGTTGGAGGGAAATGGATTTTCTCACCTGGGGGTGGGGGGATGCCTTCTTCACCATTATAATGCCCTAAAATAAAAACCACCTTCCAAGGTCCATTTCTTTTGTGTCATAAGGAGGTCTTTGTTGGTCCTCTAGTCTCTGTGATTCTGCATGTAGAAATTAAAAAGATATTATTAGGAGGCATACAACACATGTATGGAGGTGAGAGGTCAGCTTTCACAGCTTTCCTCATTTTCTCCACCATCTAGGGTGGATTTGGGAAAGTGAATTCAGGTCACTGGACCTAGTAATAAGCATCTTTACTCACTGCACCAGCTCAGCAGCCCGGATGGCATAGTCTTCAACTACAGATCAGACTGACGTAGGTCAGGCTAAGCATGAAGAGTCCTACCGTAAGGCCACTCCCACCTCCTGGATCAGAAATTGTATTGACTGGAGTCACTGATTAATTTATAAGGATGTTAGAGTTTAGGGGACACTGCTAATCCCGCAGCCTCAAGACTAACAAAGTTGAGCTCAGGGCAGTTGATTTCTAGTAGTCACCGAATAGCAAGTATTTTGAAATACTAAAATTGCATAGCCAAGCTGCAGTTTGTATATAATGCATGGAGTGCAGGCACTAACCGGAGCCATTTATAAGGTAACTTGTGTATCTGAAACCTTAAGTGCTGGAACATAAAGGACAGGGAAACAAAGCTTCAAATTAAGTACCAGGTCTTAATAAGAAGCTATACCAATTAACTGCAAAGCACTGACATTTTCAGATAGAAAGGTGAACTCTAAGCTTTCAACAGCCCCACGAGCCCAAGAGGTTATAATTAGCATTAAATGTCAAAAGATTAACCTTTTAGTTCCCATGGAAGTGACTACCTAATTATCAAGAATTATTCTCAGTATATTAGACTATAGCTACATCAACTCCATACTAAGGCTTCTAGACCACTTCCTATAGGATAGTCTACATTCTAATAGATATTTCTGGGGCTTCAACCCATTTGTTTATTTCCTTCCAAACAATATCTGAATGATATTGATCTAGTCTAAGCACAAGATGCTACCAGGTTGATGTAATTAAAAAAATCAATGCAGTGAAATAGTCCAGCCACTATGAAAAATAGGATGGACATTCCTACAGAATTAACATATAATGTGGTCTATTTTGACTGCTGTGTATTCAAATGGATGCAAAGGATAGTTTGGGAGAACTAGTTCTACACTCATGTACTTGAGGATGAGTGACATTAGACAGTCGTGGGAAGGAAGGGGCCGTATGAATCTATTGATACGAGTGTCTAGAGTATCCGAAGGCACAGAGAATGTAGCGTAGGACGTGGAGAGAGGAGGAAGGGAGGACTTGTTGCTCAGTGGGTGTGTCCTAGTTTAACTTCTGTTATATGACAAACTTAGAGGAGGAAAGGCTTAACTTGATTTACAGCTCCAGGCTACAGACCAGCAGGAACTTAAGCAGCTAGTTACAGATATTTACAGTGAAGAGCAAAGAGAAAAACAACACACATTGCTTGTACACTTGCTTGCTTAAAACTAGGTTTCTCCTGTCATATAGTTCAGGACTCCCCTCCCTAGAGAATGGTATCCCCCATTAAGAGGAATATTGCCGGGATAGAGAGATGGCTCAGCAGGTAAGAGCACTGACTGTTCTTCCCAAAGTCCTGAGTTCAAATCCCAGCAACCACATAGTGGCTCACAACCATCTCGTAATGAGATGTGATGCCCTCTTCTGGTGTTGTCTGAAGATAGCTACAGTGTGCTTAGATATAATAATAAATAAATCTTTAAAAAAAAAAGAGTATTGCCAAACTCCTCTTAAGTTCGTTATTGTTGATATTTACAGTTAATCTGCAGAACAGAATAATGTGTCACTTGTTGTTGGAAATATTTAAAAATGAACTGGCTCATTCCTGTGCTAGCGCCCACACTGGTGGGTTCTCACCAAGCTACTTCCCCCAGCTAGTCTCCCACCCCGCTAGGCCTGATAGCTGCGTTCCCAGCTCTAGTTCGCTTGTCCTGGAGCTGCTACTTCTTCCTCAGCCATACATCCGTGTCGTCAGCGATCCCACATTCCATAACTAAATCCCAGCAATCCCAGCGTTCCGTAACTAAACGGAACCACCGACCTCGCTGTTGCTTATCACCATACCCAGTACCCAGATAAAATCAAGACTCAGACCAATCGGATTTAGGTATCAATAATATCGCAATTTACAAGAGGCCAATACAATAATTTCAGAGCCAATTGATAATAATAAAAGCTTTATTCCAATTATTCTAACCTCATGAAAGCATCACTTCGGTCTCCATTCTCCTCTCTCTCCTCCCTCTCTGTCCCTGCAAGCCTCTTGGCTCTGTATCCCTTTCCCTGTCCAATCACAGGCTTCCTCTGCACTTCTGTAATTGGACAGGGAAAATCCTGCAACAGCCACTTTTCATTTTCTTTCAGGTAAAAATAAATAAATAAATAAATAGATAAATAAATAATAAATAAATAAATATAAATTTTTTCTTTAATTGAATTTTGTGATGAATAAAAACCTATTTTATTCATCTTAATATTATTCATCTTAAAATTATTAAGATTATATAGTTTTCTACATTTGATATATGTATAGGAGGTTTTGTTTCCATTTTTGAGACAGGATCTCACTATGTTGCCTAGGCTAGACTCAAACTTGTAGGCTCAAGAGACTCCTTCTGCCTTAGCCTCCAGAGTAGCTAGGATTAAAGACGAATACCACTACACCTCACTGTGGATTTGTGTGACCACTACTATACTATACAGTTTTATCAATTACTCCTTCACGGCCACACCCTCTGCACTCCTACGCCTGGCACCATTTAGTCTCTCTCTCTCTCTCTCTCTCTCTCTCTCTCTCTCTCTCTCTTAATTTTATTAGATATTTGCTTTATTTACATTTCAAATGTTATTCCCTCTGCTCATTTCCCCTCCGAAAACACCCTATCCCATTCCCCCTCTCTCAGCTTACCAACCACCCCACACACACACACTTTCCTGACCTGTCATTCCCTTACACTGGGGTATCAAACCTTCATGGGACCAAGGGCCTCTCCTCTCTTTGATGCCCAACAAGGCCATCCTCTGCTACATATGTAGCTAGAGCCATGGATCCCTCCACATGTACTCTACCCCCCAGAGCTCCCAGAGACTAAAGCACCAAGGAAAAATAACTTTTGTCAGTATCATTCAAGTCTTGTCCAAAATATGATTCCACACAACAGAATCGGGGAGACAGTTAGTTAAATTATAACTTTGTTTTAACCTTCAGACTGGAATGGATTTGAAAGCAAGGAGAAATTTTATTTTTGATCGTTTGTTCTTGAGCTCACCAACTTACAGTCTCACATTTAGTATTTTATCATGCAGAATATATCCATTCCATAAAGTCAGATGTTATCTCAGCCAAGTATTTAATCTATCTGTGTGAATAGAAAAGTGTTACCAATATCAGTTATTGACGAATAACATCCCAGTACAGTATATTTATTTGCAAATTTCAAATTATCTGTAAACTGATCTACTCATGTGACTTTATATGACTGTCTGTTTTATGTCGATTCATGATGTGGAAAGTGTTTGTATTGAATGGTAACACACTGAAGTAAACGGGAAAGCCCATGAAACAAACCAGCTGAGCCCCGCACAGTCCTGCCACCAGCTGATCATTAGTGCCTGGGCAGTTAGTGGTTCTTAGAACCGGCATGAGACTTACTGGGTTTCTATGTTAAGGCATTCTGCATGGGTTATGAGAACACAGGAGGAGATCACCTCAATTTGTTTACAAAATGCTAAGAAGCAGAAAATAGTACCTGAATTATGCTTAAGAGAATGCGAATAGAGGGTAAAATTTTATAACCTGGACAAAGGGACAATTTCTACTAAAAAAAAAAGGTGTCTTTCTTAGAGGTTTGACAAACACTAAATTTAAACACATTTAGTTCTCACTTCTTAAGGAGTTAGGCTTGCTCTTAGGATCGCTGGGTTCCTGCCACAGTATGCATATCACTACTGAACTTTGGTGGGGGTTTCAGAATTTGGGAATCATCTACAGTTTGAATGTGTCCCTTCAAAATTCTTACTGAGATTTAGTCTCATTGTGAAGTGGTGTTCACAATGAAGTGGGGTCTTAGGAGGTAATTAAGTGTGAGCATTCCACCGTCCCTGAGGGATGGCATTCACAACATACCTTGGGATGGAGGCAAACAGCACTGCGCCTGTCCCCCCTCCATCACCTCTGCTTATCATATCAGGGTCTTGGGGGGCAGAAAGAAGTCATGTTAGGGGTGTAGGCAACACTTTGATCTTGAACTTCCCAGACTCTAAAATAAATCTCCTTCAGAAGTCACCCAGTCTAAGGTATTGTGGTATAGCAGCGTAAGTGGACAAGAACAATTGGAAATCAAGACTTCTTAAACCAAATATGCAATCTTTGTTATTAGAACCCCCCAAAATAAATGAATCCTCTCATTACACAAGGTTTAGGAATTAACAGGGTGTGGCGGCAGAGCTTTCCATTTGTCCATCAAAATCTACACTTTCATCTTCAGGAAATACAGCTGTCTGGACTCATTTATAGATCAATGTGGCTAGGTATCTGAGTTCCACTGACAAGTCCAGGACACGATATATGGTTCCGTCTCCTCTACACTCTTTTCTTACCAGCACCAGTACCACTGGGCCAGGCTTCCCATGGAGATCATCTCAATGCCCAAAGGGGAACGATATGAGTGCAAGAGATCTGAACTCGGAAGAACTAATCTAGCCATGTGGAGCCCAGGAGCTCACAGTACAGAAAGCTGAACTCTGTCTGCTAAACAGGAGATGAATAAATGATAATGGCGGGGTTGCATTGTAAATACAGAATTTCAACAGCTGGGTAGAAGTCCCAACTTGACATCTACCTGATTGGGAAGTCTCAGACAAGTCATCATTTTTCTAACCACTTAAATAAGAGTATCTGACTAGATAAGCATTAGAACTCCCATGGTGAATGACCCCACTGCCACATATTTAAAATAACTTCTAAGGAGAAATTATAACTAAATTATAAACTTAATATGGTTATATTATGTAATTCTGTAGCATAAGTTTATGACCATGAAGTCACCACATTTCTAAAACATCTGTGCACGTTTTTGCTCAGTGACACGTTTCAAACGTGACTCCATGAAGTTTGTTGTAAACTCTATAGTTCAAAAATGTAATTGTCTCTGTGCAAATTAACTATGCTATCCAGGGATCTAAGATATGATCCTGACCTCATTAATAACTGTACTGGAATCAGTCTCAAAAGCTGTAGGAAGAAATATCTCGATGCATTTAATGAGCTCATTTGTATTAGTTTTGTGGCTTTCTTGTCTGTTTTGTAAGAAGCCCTTACAAGTAACAAACCTAATTGCTTTCTGATGCTCTGGGGTCTCTGTAACTAAATTTCCTACCCTGTTTCCTTGTAATGGTGTTCAGTCTCTCACTCTCCCACAATGGAAACATTTTCTTTGACCAAGACATCATCAATTAAATCTGATCTGTCTGGATATATATGGATAACAGTCTCTCAGCCTCTCTCTCTCTCTCTCTCTCTCTCTCTCTCTCTCTCTCTCTCTCTCTCAACTAAATTTCATGTGTAACTAAATTTTATGTAAAATTTAGTTATGGAGACCCCAGAGCATCAAAAAGCAATTAGATGACTAATAATGTTGAACATCTCTTAAGGTGTTTCTCAGCCATCTGAATTTCTTCTGGTGAAAATTCTTTGTTTAGATCTGTACCCCATTTTTTGATAGGGTTATTTGGTTCTTTGGGGTATAACTTCTTGAGTTCTTTGTATATATTGGATATTAGCCCTCTGTCGGATGTGGGGTTGGTAAAGATCTTTTCCCAATTTGTTGGTTGCTGTTTTGTCCTTCTGACAGTGTCTTTTGCCTTACAGAAACTTTGTAATTTTATGAGGTCCCATTTGTCAATTCTTGATCTTAGAGCATGAGCTATTGGTGTTCTGTTCAGAAACTTTCCCCCTGTGCCCATGTCCTCCAAGGTCTTCCCCAGTTTCTTTTCTATTAGTTTCAGTGTGTCTGGTTTTATGTGGAGGTCCTTGATCCACTTGGAGTTGATCTTAGTGCAAGGAGATAAGAGTGGGTCAGTTCTCATTCTTGGGCATGTTGACCTCCAGTTGAACCAGCACCATTTGTTGAAAAGGCTACAACCCTGAGATTCCACCTCACACCAGTCAGAATGGCTAAGATTAAAAACTCAGGAGACAACAGGTGCTGGCGAGGATGTGGAGAAAGAGGAACACTCCTCCACTGTTGGTGGGATTGCAAGATGGTACACCTGCTCTGGAAGTCAGTCTGGCAGTTCCTCAGAAAATTGGGCATGACACTTCCAGAGGACCCTGTCATACCACTCCTGAGCATATACCCAGAGGATTCTCCTGCATACAATAGAGACACATGCTCCACCTTGTTCATAGCAGCCTTATTTATAATAGCCAGAAGCTGGAAGGGGTCCAGATGTCCCTCAAAGGAGGAATGGATACAGAAAATGTGGTATATTTATACAATGGAATACTACTCAGCAATTAAAAATAATAAATTCATGCAGTTTGTAGGCAAATGGTTGGATCTGGAAAATATCATCCTAAGTGAGTTAACCCAATCACAAAAGAATACACATGAAATGCAATCACTGATAAGTGGATATTAATGAGCTCAGAAGCTCTGAATACTCAAGGCACAATTAACAAGTCAAAAGATTCCAAAGAAAAAGGAAGGAGAGGACCCTGGTCCTGAAAGGACGGGATCCAGTTTTGTAGGAGAGTACCAGAACAGAGAAATGGTGCGGGGGTGGGTGGGGTGATTGGGGAATAGGCGGGGGTGGGGGTGGGAGAGGACTTATGGAACACATGGTGAGGGGGAACTGGGAAAGGGAAAAGCCTTCGGAATGTAAACAAAGAATATAGAATAAATAATAAATAAAAAAGTAATTAGATGTGTGCATGATTTACTTGTGTACGTGTTTAAATGTGTACATGTATGTTCTTGGGAGCTAGCATTGGCATGTGCATTTAGAAGCCAGAAGTCAACCTCAGTATTATTCCTAAGTAGTACCTCCCTTAGGTTTATGAACAAGGCCTCTCACTGGGACCTAGGTTCTTCAGTTGGGGTAGTTTAGTTGACAATGAGGATCTGCCTGGAAGTAAGTCCCAGGAATTCACCTACCCCTTGTCCCATCCCCAATAGTGCTGGGATTACAAACGTGTACCACCAAGTACAACTCTTTATGTAGATTAGGATTCAAACTTGGGACCTCATTCCCTGCCCTTTACCAACTAAGCCATCATGCCTGATGCCACAGAGCCAATAACTACTGTTTCTCAGTGACTTGTTTCCTCTAGACTTTATAATATAATACCAACAAATGTACCCAACTCAGATCATAGCACATCCATGACACCACCACCCAAAAATTTAATAACATTTTACCAACTTCCCAATGTGCTTTAATGTCTCTCGACGTTACTTATAAAATATCTAAGCCATCTTTGATGTCAAAACAAACTATCCCGAGATCTCAAAGCTTATGTCGTAGTAGTCAGTCCTCAGTCCTGTTTTCTTTCTCACAAAATCGTTTTTTTATTCAAAGACATAACATGTCTTTGAGGCTGCAGAAATGTCTCTGTCAGGCAAGTCACTGTTCTGCAAGCACAAGGAACTGCCTTTGGCCCTGACACCCAAAGAAAAAGCTGGGTGTGGGGTACTAAGCTTGAATCACAGCACAGGAAAGACAGAGACAGGTGAATCCCTGAGGCTCACTGTCCACCCATCCCAGCTTCATCGGTGAACCCTGTGAGGGACACTACTGAACAGGTGAGCAGAGTTACTCCTGACAAACACTACCTGAGCTTTGCATCTGGCCTCCATGAATGTGCATATAGGGGTCTCTCTCTCTCTCTCTCTCTCTCTCTCTCTCTCTCTCTCTCACACACACACACACACACACACACACACACACACACACACAATTTATACAAAATAAGGCATTTATTGCATGACTCTTCCAGACAGTTTCTTGGTCTGTTCCTTTACAAGCCAAGTTTAGGCTGCATTGATTTCTAGTATACGTGCCAGGATATTGTATTAGAATTGATCGGAATAAGGTTTTCCCTTTCTTCCCAGGGAGCCGTGTGGAGATGATATAGCCGTGCCTCAATTCAGCCCCTCTCTGATTTCTCAGCTCAGTTCTCTGAGCCTTGTGGCCTTTTCTGCTCTGGACACAAAGCTATAATATTCATATTTGAAGCAGAGTCAGGCAGTTCGTGTTATTTTATCCTATCTCCCAAGATCATTTCTGAGGATTTACACAGTAGTGGTCTAAGGAGAAAAACCACCCTGTAAGCGTCCCTGCTGAAGACCCGGAAGTAATACTCCACACGTTCTACTTTCCCTGCCCAAGACCCGGAAGTAATACTCCACACATTCTACTTTCCCTTTCTGCCATTTCAGCCCTGGAGCTCCGGAGATGAGGCTTAGTCCATATCAACTGAGAGTTCTGTGCATAGATTTAATTTAAGGGCTGTACTTCATAAAAAAAGAAAAATGTCTTTTGAAGTCTGTAAGTACTTTTGCCGAGCCTTATACAGTATAAACGTCAGAGTCTCTATGGCAGATAGTTCTGGAATGAGCCATGTCTTTGCTCCTCCATAGTGGACGTCTTCCTTTCCCTGTCCCTCCCTATGCAGAGGTTGAACTCAAGCACTTAATGGGCTTTCTATAAGTAGGTTACTGGTCATACCAACTCAACCCAGGCAGTCCCCACTGGAGAACTCTGCCATCACAGGAGCAGGCAATGACATATAAAGCATTCAGATGACTGGATCAGTCCCACTCAGATAGCTGCCGGCCAGTGAGTACTCGCTCCCCTTGACGTAATCGGTTACCTGATGAACAAAGTGAAAATCTACCAAGCTCCAAAGTGCTGCCACCCACACACTTGCTAGAGGGCATGTTCCCACAGATAGGTGCTGTGTGTCCCATTGCAGAATTCTGTCGGCAGCGGAGACTCTTGGCATTTACATTTGCTGGTGAGTGACAGAGAGTTGGCTTTTTAAAACATATCTCTATAGATGTCTACGTCGGTCAGTATCAATGCCCACACTCAGCTCCCAACTGATGGGCAAGAAGTCCTGTGTCAGCAGCTCTCTTTAAGACTGAACAGGCCAGGAACAGCATTGAGAAAACTTGAACAGCCAGTGTTCCAGCCACGTTTCCAAACTGAGTCTTTGCTGTAGCTAGAAAGTCATAAGCAAATGGCTGCTATCGGTGAAAGAAGTGCTTTCTGGGATGAATTGTCCAGTCAGAACAGACTTTCCTGTACTCCATTGCCACCCCCCTCTCTGTAAAATAGACTAACAAAGCACCAACAGAAAGAATGAGGAAACAATAGTGGTTGAGAAAAAAAGTAAGAATTTTGTCTTGATTCTTTTCAGTTGCCAATTATTTCAAGATCAAACGAGAAAAGTCTTTGCTAACTCTTAAGTTTATGTAACTGCAAGTTTCTCCATGCTTGTGAAGCTTCACAGCCTATAGGATAGGATAGGATAGGGATCGTCTACTACAAACCATGCATAAGCAAAATTCCAGATCATTACCAACCTCAGTCTCCAATGATGAGTACTACCCAGACTCCCAGGGATACCCACATTTACCATGCACAGGCCTTTCTAGGTAGATCTGGGTATCTGGGCTACAAAATTTGACTTATTTTGAACTTTGTGTTGAAGATTTCACCCTTAGATCTTAATCTCCAGACAGCCTCTCTCGAATGCTTTGGTTAGTTGGAAGAGTCTCAACCAGGCCTTACACACATCCAAGACCTCTTTGACAACGTCCATAACAAAGACTTTGGCTATCCCCATCATTATGATGACTGTATTCTCATGCCATCCTGTGATGGTTTGCATCGGACTTTTCATGCATGTCCTCAAGAAAGCTGACTGGCTTTCCCATAATGCATCAGCTACTCCTCAGACAAAGCAAACATCAGGAAAGACATCATCAGAACCTGTGGTAATACTGTGTGTGTGTGTGTGTGTGTGTGTGTGTGTGTGTGTGTGTGTGTGTGTTTCCTCTCTGTCTCTGTCTCTATCTGTCTCTGTCTCTCTGTCTCTGTCTCTATCTCTGTCTGTCTCACTCTCTACGTGTGTGTGTGTGTGTGTGTGTGTGTGTGTGTGTGTGTGTGTGTGTTAAAATGTCCTGATCTACTGGACATATGGTTTGTGCTCATGCTTTCCTTCCCCTAGCTTGCTCAGTTGCTTATAGAAACTAGGACTACCAGTCTGTTGCTGGAAATGTTTAAAAAGTTCAACCCACAAACTCTCCACAGGCTCTGACCATGCTCCCATGCTCCTGCTGCCACCAACTCTCCGGAGCTGCTGGTCTCTAGGCCCCAAACTCCCTGGTTCTGCCAGGCCATAGGACCCCACCACTGGGACATCTCACTCGGCAGTCCCTCTGCCCACCATCTCTCCGGCAGGGGCCCCTGAGTTCCTCTTGCTACCACCACACAACACCCCACACACCCCACAATCTGCCTCCTCACCACCTAATTACCCAGTAGAATCAAGACTCTTAATGCTTAATTAACCGATCAGATTTATGTATAAATAATAGCACAGTTTACGAGATGTCAATACAGTAATTTTAGAGCCAGTTGATAATGATAAAATCTTTATCCCAATATTTCTAACCTTATGAAAACATAGCCATTTGTGGCTAGTAAATGCCACGCAGGTCCACATCTGAAGCCATCTTGATTCTCTTTCCTTCTCCCTCTCCAACCTTTCTCTCCCACCAACCCCTAGCTCTGCCTCCCTTTTCCTGTCCAATCACAGGTCTTTCACTGACCTAAGGTGATTTGACAGGAGAAATTCTGCAACATTTCACCCTTTCTGTTTAATTTAAAAAAAAAAAAAGACTTTGTCTCAAAATATAAATTGAGCACAACTATTACCATTTTGTAAATTTTAAGGTATAAGATAGACCTAATACCCAGTCTAACATTTTTGCCAATAAAATTGAACCCTGTCACGAGCAGAAGTGAAATGTGTCCTTGCAAACTCCATCATGTGCTCTCTGTTCCACTGTTCTGTAAATACTCAACCATCCTAAAAACAAAACCAAAATTAAACTAATCCCAAGGGAGAAAAAAAATCTTGAACACTGTCCTCTATCCTAAAAGACTATAGTTCTGCAACTAACTTATGCCCTGGCTTCATATTGTATGTCATCTGAAAACTATCCTCTCAAAACTGTTTCTCTAGGAGTAAAAAGCCTAGTTTGGCCAGGAGACTATGTATTTTTTCAACACCGTCAGAAATCCAGGAATGACTGATAATAACTGAAAACATATTGGAAGCCTAACACAGCTTCCAAAACTTAGTCAATTGA
Source organism: Apodemus agrarius (assembly GCA_964023405.1). NCBI lineage: Eukaryota > Metazoa > Chordata > Mammalia > Rodentia > Muridae > Apodemus > Apodemus agrarius. The sequence goes on along the minus strand of OZ030020.1, from coordinate 14,726,417 downwards.
TATAGGCCACTGAACACCTGGACAGTCCTTTACTTCAAAACGTTGTAGGAGCATCAATCTTCAGCCTTCTGGCCCATGAACATCTGGGCCAGATGTTTTTACAGTTAGAGAAACTGGAATATTAAGGACTACCCTACTCCATCTCAGCAGATTTAAGCTATCCTGCGTCTGTATTTGTGTCCTTTCTTTGGACAGTATTATGTCTGTACATGAAGAGGCAATTCTTGCCCAGTGGCCGTCTCACCACAGCTGGAGTAACTCATAGATGCTCAGTTTCTTCTTTGAATCCACGACAGGGAAAGCTGTCAGGAGCAGACAACAACAATAAGTGTATAAATAACATTAAACATCACATTCTGGAGATTTCTGATGTTTTTGAAAACCAACATCTATGTAAAGTAATCTGGAGTATTGTCCATTAACTACTTTCAGCTATTTCTAATTAAAATCTTGAAAATACCCTAACATTAGACTCAGAGCCATGAATTTGCTATTAGGCCCTAAACTCACAGGCTTAAACATTTTGGATCTGTTTATAATAACAGCAATAGAAGGACTGAGTCTAAGCCCTGCACTTACAAATTTTTAGTATCAAGAGAAAAAATTATACCAATGACAACCTTGATTTCGTATCAAAATAAATTCTGTACCAAAATAAGAACTTATGACTTCAACTTAGTAACAATTATAAAGATTTCTACCAAATGAGATTATGTCTATATAATCAATTCTAGCTATTTCCTCCCTGTTCCAAATAAGACCATTCCTACATTCCCTCAAAAGACAACCTATTAATAACCCCCTCCAGCTCCAAAGTCCATGGAACTGGGTCGATGTCTCTACAGAACTTCTTTAAACTGAATATGTGTGTTGAGAAGGGGCACAGGGAAGGGTATGGAAAATAGGATTGCTTAGTCTCTGATGTCTGTGCCTTGACTGAAGTCCAGGACATCAGGAATTTAAGCAAGTCAGTTCAGCATAGTCTGATGACAAAATTAATTTTGGGTGCCATTTCCTTCTTGGTAAGATAGAAAAGGTCTAGTGTAGATACATACAGTATCTTAGTTCACTTCATATATTTTAGATTGTTTTGATTTTCAAAATGAGTATGATTTTGAGTTTGGGGGTTATATTATTCCTCTGGAGGAGAGGTCTAAATAAAGGGTTTTCTGATTATTGACTCAAGGATATGCTGATTTGGGAAAAAAGTTTTTTGTCGTTGTGTTTTTGGAAAAGGAGATTAAGGTATGTACACCTTCCAGACTTTTATGGATCAGGTATGACAAAGGGAGACCTCCAGAAGACTGGAGTGTAGAGAATCAAACAAAAAGTCTATCTAGACCAGCCCAGGTATTGTACCACCCAAAACGGGACCTCCCACCATTGATCTTTAATTGAGAGAATCTCATGGAGGCATTTCCTCAAAGGAAGTTCCTTTCTCTGTGATAACTCCAGCTTGTGTCAAGTTGACACATGAAACCAACCATTACACCAATGTTGCGGTTCCAACAAAAACCCCAAGACAAACAACCATAGCATATATGCAGAGGGTCTAGCTGACACTCATGTAGGCTTAGCGGTTGCTGCTCCAATCTCTGTGAGCTCCTATGAACCTGACTTAGCTGATTCTCTGGAGGATGGTCTCCTGGTATTCTTGACTCTTGTGGCTCCTGCAGTCTTCTCTCTCTCTCTCTCTCTCTCTCTCTCTCTCTCTCTCTCTCTCTCTCTCTCTCTCTCTCTCTCTCTCTTCTGTGAGATTCCTCAAGCCCCATCTAGTGTGTGGCTGTGGGTCTCTGTATCTGTTCCCATCAGCAGCTAGAAGCTCTCTCAAGACAACTGACCTAGGCACTTCTCTGAGCAGAATATCATTAGGAATCATTCCATTGGCTTTATGATGTTGTTGTTGTTGTTAGTGGTATTACTTGGGGTTCTCTAGAATCACAGAACCTACAGAATAAATCTTTCTCTATCTGTCTTTCTGAGTCTCTATCTCTCTGTCTGTCTCTGATTCTCTCTCTCTCTCTCTCTCTCTCTCTCTCTCTCTCTCTCTCTCTCTCTTTCTCTCTGTCCTTCCATGTCCTTATATGGGCTTACAGCAGTAGATATGGTCCATACTGAAGTATGTCTACCTCAAGTTTTAGATTAAAGGAGTATGTCTTTCCTTCATGGAGATCAGAATCAAAGGTCTGTGTCTTACAGCCTTAAGATTGAACATGTAAAAAAAAAGTTTGAAAGTGTATGTCTTCCCACCTCAAGATCCACACCAAAGGTGTGCATCTTCCTACTTTAATGGTCCAGTCTGGAAATGAAGCAGAAAATTTCTTACATGTATACTCTTCATTTCTGGATTGTAGTTTATTCCAGATATAGTCAAGTTGACAACCAAAAATAGCCATTATAAATATACCCTTTGTCAACTTGACACACAAACATATCTCCTTATGTCATAATTAATGTCCAAATGAAAACAATAACCAGGTAGTAATAACACCTAAACATAATATAACTATCCCACATACAACTACAAAAAAGTCACAAATACATTATATATTTAACCATGTAATAATTACATTTAACTTGATATAATTATCTCAATTATACACTCTGAGGATGAGCTTAAGAACCCAATGGACTCACTGAAAGTCCAACTTCAGCCAAAACTCCATTAATGACCTGGACTCCAGAAGCCCCTACTTTATCTGAAGGATCATAGTGTTTCTTGGGATTTCTTGTAATCAGCATCAATTTAGAGCCAGTATCCAATAGACCCCCCCCTCAAAAGCCTGATTATTTCCTTTCCCCCAGTGTACAGTTACCCTTGTAAAAACCATGGGTCCCTCTGGGGAAGGACTGGAGAAAGGCCAAAAGTAAACTTATAGGTGTTTTATCTAGGTGCTTCCTCAGAGAAAGGAATTTTTATTCAAGGGGTTCTTGGTGGGCAAACTGTCTCATGTCTGGAAATTGGTTCACTGACTGAAATTTCCTTTTGCCATGATCCAATGTGGGCTTTTATTTGTTTTAGAATTTTTCCACTTATCATGTCAAACAAAAACGTAACTCTAACCAAACAAGCGAAAGATCTGTACAACAGGAACTTCAAGTCCTTGAAGAAAGAAATCGAAGAAGACCTCAGAAGATGGAAAAATATTTCTTGCTCCTGGATTGGCAGGATCAATATAGTAAAAATGGCCATCTTGCCAAAAGCAATATACAGATTCAATGCGATCCCCATCAAAATCCCAACTCAATTCTTCATAGATCTAGAAAGAGCAATTCTCAAATTCATCTGGAGCAACAAAAAACCCAGGATAGCTAAAACTATTCTCAACAATAAAAGGACTTCTGGGGGAATCAATATCCCTGACCTCAAGCAGTACTACAGAGCAATTGTGTTAAAAACTGCATGGTATTGGTATAGCAACAGGCAAGCAGATCAATGGAACAGGATTGAAGACCCAGAGGTTAACCCACAGACTTATGGTCACTTGATCTTTGATAAAGGAGCCACAACCATCCGGTGGAATAAAGATAGCCTTTTTAACAAATGGTGCTGGTTCAACTGGAAGTCAACATGCAGAAGAATGCGGAATTGATCCAATCTTATCTCTTTGCACTAAGATCAACTCCAAGTGGATCAAGGACCTCCACATAAAACCAGACACACTGAAACTATTAGAAAAGAAACTTGGGAAGACCCTGGAGGACTTGGGCACAGGGGAAAAGTTCCTGAACAGAACACCAATAGCTTATGCTCTAAGATCAAGAATCGACAAATGGGACCTCATAAAATTACAAAGTTTCTGCAAAGCAAAGGACACTGTCAGAAGGACAAAACGGCAACCAACAAAGTGGGAAAAGATCTTCACCAACTCCACATCCGACAGAGGGCTAATATCCAATATATACAAAGAACTCAAGAAGTTAGACCGCAAAGAAACAAATAACCCTATCAAAAAATGGAGCACAGAGCTAAACAAAGAATTTTCACCAGAAGAAATTCGGATGGCCGAGAAACACCTTAAAAGATGTTCAACATCATTAGTCATCAGGGAAATGCAAATCGAAACAACCCTGAGATTCCACCTCACACCAGTCAGAATGGCTAAGATTAAAAACTCAAGAGACAACAAGTGCTGGCGAGGATGTGGAGAAAGAGGAACACTCCTCCACTGTTGGTGGGATTGCAAAATGGTAAAACCGCTCTGGAAATCAGTTTGGCGGTTCCTCAGAAAATTGGGCATATTACTTCCAGAGGACCCTGGCATACCACTCCTGGGCATATACCCAGAGGATTCCCCTGCATGCAATAAGGACACATGCTCCACTATGTTTATAGCAGCCTTGTTTATAATAGCCAGAAATTGGAAGGAGCCCAAATATCCCTCAAAGGAGGAATGGATACAGAAAATGTGGTATATTTATACAATGGAATACTACTCAGCAATTAAAAATAATGAATTCATGCAATTTGTAGGTAAATGGTTAGACCTGGAAAATATCATCCTGAGTGAATTAACCCAATCACAAAAGAATGCACATGAAATGCAATCACTGATAAGTGGATATTAATGAGCCCAGAAGCCCTAAATACTCAAGACACAAATAGCAAGTCAAATGATTCCCAAGAAGAAGAAAGGAGAGGACCCTGGGCCTGTAAAGATTGCATCCAGTTTAGTAAAGAAACCGAGGGGGGAGGGGGAATTATTGGGGAACAGATGGGGGGGAGAGGAACTATGGGAACTATGGTGGGTGGGAACTGGGAAAGGGGAAAGCCTTTGGAATGTAAACATAGAATATAGAAAATAAAATAAAAAAAAAGAAAAAAAAGAAAAAAATTCAGTAGTCTCCTTATCATGCCTGGAAACATGATGATTGAGTAGCTCATACCAAAGATCAGTACAAATCATCCACTATAAAATTCACTTGGCCTGTGCTGACCATTGTGAGTCAGGCCATTAAGAACATTGTTATGCTGCCTATGACGATAACTACAATCACTTGCCTGTGGTCAGACAGTTCCCACCATGGACTTTTAGTACCCTCCAAGCTCCCAGGCGGGGAAGTGGCTGAAGAGGCTTCAGTCGCAGAAGGTGCTGGAAAATTTAAATGTCTATTCCATTTCTTCCTTATACTTCTGTTCTTCTAAAACCACTTCTGATACTAAATCTGTATTCATCAGGGTTCTCTAGAGTCACAGACCTTATGAATGCTCAGAGCAATATATATGAGCTTTATTGGAATGGCTTGCAGAGGGTGGTCTAGCTAATCCAGCAGAAAGTCCAAGTATCTAATACTTGCTCAATCTCACAAGCTTGAGTGTTGAACCTCTTATTCTATGTACCCTGGAACCTGAAGTTGGCTCTGGTGCCAATGAAGGTATGGATGTGCTAGCAAGGTGATCGGGCAAAGAACAAATGCTTCCTTCTTCTACATTTTTATACAGACTTCCAGTAAAGGTTTGGCTCATATGAAAGGTATGTCTTCCTGTCTCAAGATCTGAATTAAAGGCTTGTGTCTTCCAGCCAAAGGCACATGCCTTCCCTTTGAAAAGTCACAAGCCAGGCCTCCATTATCTGCACTGATCTCAACATTCTTATCGTCCAAGCGCCTACAGAACAACCCACTGTACTCTTAACACTTGATGACTCTCCTAGCCCAAAGTTCCACAATCCTCCCAAAAACAAAGTCAGGTCTGTTGTAGCAATACCCTACCACGATGGTACCGACTTGTCTTAGTTAGGGTTTCTATTGCTGAGTCCAAACACTATGACCAAAAAAAAGTTGATGATGAAAGTGTTTCTTTGGCTTATATTCCCATATGTATGTTCATTATTGAATGAAGTTGGGACAGGAACTCACACAGAGCATGGATCAGATGCAGAGGCTGTGGAGGGATGCTGCTTACTGGCTTGCTCCCCGTGGCTTGCTCAGTCTGCTCTCAGGAGTCCAAGTTCATCCTGGCCTATATAGGAGATTGGAGGCCAGACTGGGCCACTTAAGATTGTGTCTCAAAAAAAAAAAAAAAGCAGCAACAAACCCCCTCCTCCCACTGAAGCTAAATGCTTGCCTTGGAATCAATCAAAGGTAATCTAATCAATGGATATCTGAAGCCTTCAAGAGAGAATAAACACTAAAAGTAATATGTATTCAAAGATCTTAACATTGAACTTACAATGACTTAGCATATCCCATATTCTGAGCTCCTATCATTTTTTAGTACAAAGTGACCATTTCATTTAAGTAACAGGGAGGATAGGTATACTACACCTGTGAAGATAACTAAGAGTTTAAAATTATCATGTCTCCCTCTCCTTGAGACATTGCATCCAGACTTCCAAGCCTTGGTCAGTCTTTCCCTTTTCAGCCTTCAATAAATGGTCAGACTATAAAGAGAAAGAAGCTGAAACAAAGGGTGAAACTTTACCTGTAGAAAAGAAAAGCCTACACATACAGCCTTTGGTAGAATTCAACGTGATAATTATTTCTAGCTGTGCTCTAAGGAGACTAGAATTTATTGAAGTTTCTTCTGCTCATTTTTTTTTCCTCTTAAAATTAAACCTATGTGGAGCTGAGATGTCACAGTCAGTAAGGGGCTTTCCTTGAAAACAATAAGGCTTGAGTTCAAGACCCAGAACCCATACATTAAAAAGCGGGGCCTGGTGGTATGCAGTATAATCCCAGCATTGTATAGACAGAATGTTGGAGACTCCTAAGACTCACTGTGCAGTCAGCCTAACCTACCAGGCAAATGGCATCTGAAGAACACCTCTGGCCTCTGCATGCATGCACCCATGTCATAGGCTTGTTCTCTCTCTCTCTCTCTCTCTCTCTCTCTCTCTCTCTCTCTCTCTCTCGCTCCCTCTCTCGCTCCCTCTCCCTCTCTCTCCCTCTCTCTCCCTCCTCCCCTCCCTTTCTGACCCTCCCTCCTTCCTTCTCCCCTCCTTCCTTCCCGTCCCCTCACACACACAGAGGCACACACAAAAGGTATATAAGAGAGCTAAGAAACTCTGCCTCCTCAATATGGCATGGCTGTAGCAACCACAAACACACAGTAGCTGTGCTTGGCCACACACACACAAGATAGAAAACAAACAACGAAACACAGAGGCCAGATGGGGAATGATGAGGGTGGTGGGAGAGAGTAAAGAGAGGCCGCTAGAACCTCCTCCTTTGGTGAAGTAGCCTATCACATAAACTGTCACAGGCGAGAAGGAAGGCTCAGACTTCATAGTGCTTCCGAGAAGATTGTGAAATGCTGAGGTCACACATCAGCCACGGGCTAAGCCTCAAAGTCAGTAAGAAGAAGTTTCATTGCTTTAGAAAGATAAGCGCCCTTTGTCTTCCTCTGAAAAATGACCTCATTCTTTATCTTACTCCTCTAATTCTTCCTCCAGAATCTCTCACAGTGTTTTCTGTAAACATTCTTCCTTTCCAGTTCCAAAACCAACTAGACTAGAGAGAGGGAAAACCTTGCTAGAACTGTCGCCATTATTATACAAAGTGCTTCCAGAAGATTTCTCTTGTAAACCAGCCTTCTTGGATGCAACTTTTGAACTGATGGGAGGGGACAGGGGTGATTCAGTTGATCGCCCAAAGGATAGTGTGCTCATAACTTTTATATTGAAAATAAGAAAGATAACTGCTTTCTCTGATTTTGACTTATTTGTTTGTTGGTTGGTTATTTTTCCTTTTTCTTTATTTTTAATAGAGTCTAATGTAGCCCAGGCTGCTGTCAAACTCCCTGTATATTGATGGACTTGAATCTCTGATCCCCAGAATACTGGAATTAGAGGGTACCATAGCATCCAGGGTTTAAATGGTGCTGGGGATTGAACCCAGGACTTTGTGTCTGTTAGGAGAGGACTCTACCCAACTCAATTATATATTTTCAGATCTTGGCATCTTCTTTTTATACTACACATTCAATAATATATTTCTACAGGTATGCTTATTTACTGTGACAGGAATTATGTATAAAACGGCATATGCAAAATTCTACTTCTATCTTTCCAGAGGAGACAAATCTAGTATTTTGCAATATTCATATATTCTCTCCCTTAGCCATGGCTGAGGAGTTTTCAACTGCTGTCCCTCTTGAAAGCCCGTGTCATATATCAGCCATGGCACACGCTTCCTGCTTGCCTCTCAAAGCCATGCTTCTTGAACTGCAACACAGATCTGTAATGTAAATATGCAATACAGATGCCACATATTCAGATATTATAAACTTCCCATTTGTTTTCCCACAATCGCTTTTGGCAAACAGAGCACTGTGGTGAGTCTGAAATGAGCCAATGGATAGATGAAGGCCACACAACTCTTCTTCACGCTTCCTTTCCAAAACTGGCTGGAGTAAAGGGAGATAGCCCACAAGGGTCCCAGAAAAAAAAATGTGTCCACTTCTGACAGGACACTGTGTTGTGTAGACTGGGAAGATGCATGCCAAGCCTTCATCTTCATCACCTTTGTGTCAGTCCTTCTTACAGTGGGAACCTCTGTTCTTTGAGACTGAAAGACCAGGACAGAAGGGGGTGGACTAGATTGAAAGAAAGAAAAGAATCTGCAAAGAAGAGCATGTCTTGAGTTGATTGGCATGTCACCAAGTACGAGAAGAGGAATGGAATGGAACTCTACCCTGTGATCCTGAATTCCTCCCTAGCAAAGCAATCTGCCCTGATCCTGCATTCTTCCTTAGCCAGGCAATCTGCCTCCACTGAATGTCTGCACACAGATCATGATGTGCCTTGCACTCTTTTCTCTGCACTGAGAACAGTCTTTAGCTAGCTTGTGTGAGGCTGAATATATTCCCACCCCTAACAGCTAACCAAACTGTCTCAGCCTATATAATCTGTGTTCATTGACCCATTTTTAGCAAAGGCATCACATCCAAGGAAATGACAGTCACGGTATACTGCAGTATCTATTCATTTCTTACAGGGGAAAAATAAGCCACTTTCTTTCCAGCACACCTCTATCCATATCTGACCTCAAATCAGCTATTCAGGGCTCTCTTTCGTCAAGATGCTGGCTCCTCCCTCATACATAAAATATTCTAAACCTGAAGCCTTTATATAGCAAAATTCTCTTTTAGTTCTCTTTTAGTTCTACTACTTTCATCCGATACATATCTGAATACTGCCCATTATCTCTCATTATATCTCTAGCTGTATCCCCTATTCTCCCGGCACTAAGTGGGAACCCTCCAAGTTACCAATTGATGCTCTCTTCTTTTACAAATTCCCTCACAACTAAGCCAACTGGAATCTAGCTCCTGCCTGGAGTACACCGAGAATCTCAGATGTGGCATGCAGAATCTGATAGTAGTGAATCACTGAACTTTCGAATGAAAACAAATCCTTCTAGGTCTCCCAGACACTCCTCTGAGTTGGCTTTCTTTCTTGTCTTAGTTAGGGATTTATTACTTTGAAGAGACATCATGACCATGTCAGCTCTTATAAAGGAAAACTTTTAATTGGGATTGGCTTCCAGTTCAGGGGGCTGGAAATTGTCAGGGCAGGAAACATGGTGGCATGCAGGTAGGCATAGTGCTAGAAATGTAACTGAGAGCTCTACAGCCAGATCAGGAGGCAGCAGGAAGACTGAGCCACTAAACCTGGCTTGAGCTTCCGGGATATCAAAGCTCCTACTCCCAGAGATACACCCCCAACAAGGCCACACTTCCTAAAAGTGTCACTCTCTACTGGCCTATGGGGCCATTTTTATACAAACCACTATATTTCCCTTTTGCTTCTCTTTCTTCTATTCTTTCTTTTTTTTTTCCTTTATTTTATCTGATGGAGATTTTAAGATAATATCTTGCTATGTACCCCGGGCTGGCCTCAAATTTGCTATCCTCCTGCTTCAGCTTCCTGAATGCTGGTATTATAGACATGTGCCGCTGATCCCAGTGGATCTTTAAACTAAAAAGGAAGTAGCCTAATAATTTAAGCCATTTCCATGCCTTTTATGTTTGACTAAAGAAACTGTGGAACTGTCTTGTGCTTTCTGCTTCTTCCCCAAATGAACTGATAAAAACAACTGCATATAAGCCACATCATGAGATTTAATCAGAGCTGACTGTATGCAGAAAATTTTCAAGGGTCCAAGATAGTTGAGAGGAGCTCTCAGGCATGTGTAAGAATTTGTGAACCAATTTTTGAACCAAGCTAGTGTAATGCAATGCACTTAGGTCTATCAGCTTAAATTTAGTTCCAAAAATAGAGAAGAGCGTGGCACAAACCCTATCAAATCCTGAAAGTAAGTCCTTGACTCATGTTTGTAGTTGTAACAGCTACAGGTTTTGTTCTTTGAGGAACACATGCTTTAAAAATGTAAATGATTGTATGTGTCCTAAACACCCCCTCACATGTTGTCTCCCTTATTCAAACGGAGCCTTCCCAAATATATTCTTACATCCTAATCCCCAGAATCTATGTATATTACTTAAATGTATGTCAAAATATAAGTCTTAATATGTTACTTAATATACATCGAAAGAATGGTATTACTGAAAACTAAAAGGAGCGGCTAAAGCAAAGATGCTCTAAGAGAGGTATATGTTATGTCATTCTAAGCATCTCTGAATACAGGCACATGCATGTGCTTGTAAGAGAAACCTAAGGGACAGACACTCAAGGAGAAGCACATGTGAGCAGAGTCGGTGGTGGGAAGGTGAGCAGAGAGAAATGTAAGATCCAGGCCACAGAACATTTGTGCCAGGCCATGAGATCCTAGAAGTAAGGGTGGCATTTGTCCCTATAATCCTTGAAGATACTTGTATATTGAGTTTGAGTCTCTAGAATCTTGACAGAATAAACATCTGTTTACAGCTGGTGTGTTAGAACTGCCCAGTGGAACTGATTCAGTGCCCATGTTTTATTCTTCTGAGAGTTTTTCAAAGCTTAGCACAGCCGGGAGTATGACTGTCTGCTACCTTAGAAGCAAAGAGAATCTCGGTATCTAACTACAGAAAGATGGTTTTAAGGTCTGAGAATGCCTCCAGGAGTTTCTTTGCATAAGGCAAACCAGCAAGTCAAGCTTAGTAACCACAGCACTTTGGAGACTGAGGCAGGAGGATTGCAGCACATTTGAGGCTAGCCTGGATTACATAGTGTCTTTTTTTTTTTTAAGTCTTAGAGTTTTTCATATTCAGTGCATGAAGTTAGAAAGGTCCTTGCTCTGTATTACCTGCTCCACACAGGAGGGGGAAGGGCGGCATCACACAGCTCGTTTAATCATCCGCTCACCCACACAATGAGCACAGCCCTGTGCTGTCCCTGCTCACATCATGGAACCAGAGAAAGGGCAGGACGGTGCTTAACAACACTTGGAGGCAGGACTGGGCAGCAATGAGTAGGACCCTGGAAATTAGGCCTGCATGGACAAGCTGTCCAGTTCAGGTTTTTTTCTGAGGAAAGAGAGCAACTTCAGGAAAAGCCTCAGCAAGTATCTTTCTCAAGGTGGCAAGACCCAAGAGCAAGTAAAGAACACAGAGATCCGTCAGCGAGGGACGAGGGACAATGAGCCACAGCTCCTAAGTAATTAGACATGGTGACAGGCAGCAAATGAAACAGAGTGAGGCCTGTGAACTAAGGGAAGAGGAACTAAGGGCTGGGGGTAATGTAATTATTATGGGCACTCATCTTACCTGGAGCAAGCAAGCTAAACTCAGATAACAGTAAATGGTAGATACTAGTGTAAAGGGATATATATTACCATGTCTATGCCAATACAATTAATGCACTAGTGGTTGTGTTACTCTTCCAACATTTACCTCTCTACTACCTTTATGCCCAAAGCAATTAAACTGTTGTCAAGTGTTACAGGTTATAATAGTATTTATAAACACACAAGTATACCTACATATATTTGCATATATGTATTTGTATATGTAGCAATATCAATATATATACACTTTGATTACATATTATATATGCCTAATTTATGTGACGCACAGTAGAATATATTAATTTATATAATACAGATATTTATCATACATATGTATAATTTATAGTTTACTAATGAAGTTTCTGCTAGAAACACTGAAATATTCAAACCAATGTATTGAAGATGGCTGAAAAGAAGAGGAACAACAGAAAACCAAGGTAATTGGTAAAGATGCTGAGGAGACTCAGTGGTTAAGAATTCCTACTGCTCTTGCAGAGGACCCAAGTTCAATTCCCAAGATCCATGCTAAGTAGATAACAATAGCCTGTAACTCAAGCTCCATGGGCTCAATGCCTCTAGTCTCAGCAGGTACCTGAAGTTATATGAATATATGTTATTGATAAAGAAGCTCCACTTTATGCTAGGCATCCATCTTAGCCATTTTTAACTGAATCTAATCCCTGGATAAGTTCCCCATAGCCCTGACTCAGTGACCCCCACCCATAAATGTACAGTCACGACTACCTACTTGTTATGATATGACTAACTGCTTTTTTTTCAACTTCTGTAACTTGCTATACATTTACATTTAACTGGGCAGAACAGATGTTTTACTTGATTGAGTAGATATTGAAGTTCTTTGTGTGGTTTTTTCTCTTTAAAAGTCCTTCCCCATACCTCCCCCTTCACAGAAATCTCAAATTTGTCTCAGAGAGCATTCATCCTGGTAGCAACTAATCAATAAATCTTTTAATTATAATTGGATTGAGTCTACCATCTTTTTTTCCAGGAGTGACAAATTCTATAATATTTGGAGGCCCCAGCAAGATCCCTGGAACACCCCAGACTCAAAGCAGGGGTCTGGAATAGGCCCCAGAAGGCAATCGTCCAACGTGGACTTGATAAGCCCGGGGCATCCCAGACTGCAAACACCCCAAATTTCAAAATTGAAAGTAAGACTCGCCAGCCAATGTGCTTCTGAAGGTTGGACCTATCTGTGAGATGTTCTGTTCTGTTTTGGAGACTGGACATTTGGAGAGACAAAAGTCAAGATAGGGTCAGATCATAGACCCAGTCTCTAGGTCAGAGATTTTTTTCCTGAAATTTTTAAATAAAAAAATAAAATATATTGATAAATAAGGTTTATAAATGTCTAAAGCCTATTCTGATTAACAATAACTAACTTAAAGATATATGTCTAACCTCTTTTTGTCCTTGCTAACTTTGCTAAGCTTTAACTATTTGGATAAACATAATCATACAAGAACTATAATATTCTGTAATGGTGTAGTATCAATGGATCAAAAATAAAATAAGGTTTCTAATCTCTCTATAGGCTATATTTATGATTTTATAAAATTCCTTGTCTCTCTATAAGCTATATTTATGTTTCAAAGTTTTATTTTATGCTAAAAGAGCTTCAATTCAAAAATTATCATTTTTAAGATTAAAACCAAGTAGGAGTAAAATTATAAAACCCTAATCTTATTAAACCTGCTAACTTCTTATAAACTATTAAGACTAATTAGGATATGCAAGTTAATGTTCAATTATCTTATAAAGATCAAATTATTTCAAGTGCTCAAAACTGTGCTTCAAATCATGCTAAGTAAAAATGTAATTAATTTTTAGGGACAGCCTTCATTTAGCCTTCTCTATATGTTTTCAAGATCAAGCCTAAAACAAGTAACTAAAAAACAGCAAAGTTTGTTTAGTTCGTAGATACTTAATAGATAACAGTCCTCAAACTTGTCATAGATCTGCTGAGTACATAATTCAAAATACTTAATGGAAAAAGCTTACTATGACAGACAGAAGCCCCAGCTCCTAGACATGGCTGCAAGGTCTTCCAAGGCATGGCAACTCCACTCGAATGGTGATGATGCTCACCACAGGGGAAAATGGTCCAAAATGCTTCACCGGCCACCAGCACCTAGCACAAACTGTGGGCAAGCAGGACACTGGAGAGTTGAGAGCCCCACTTTGCCTCACTTTATAAAGTGAGGTCATCCCCTAAGTTCCTCCTCCACAGCAAAGCCTCTCAGATCTGCTGGGTGTGGTAGTCAAAGACTGGGACTGCCCTGGGACCTCTGTCCCCAATGAAGCCATCAACATCATAGGAGCCTGATGGGGTGAACATCTAAGTAATGGATACCTAGGCCATTTGGATTATATTTCCTATTATAATTATCCTTCTCAGACATCTGATGATATTGGTGACGACTAACTACCATTGTCAGCTTGGTAGCAGCAGGCAATCAGTTCCTTCTCCCAAGGATAGAGCCAATCTGTTAGTTCACTTCATATGTAACTATCAGGACTATTCTTCGTTTTTGTAGAGCTCTAAGTCTCCTACTGAGAAAGGCAGAAAGATTTGCCTTGATAACAGGCTTCATATTAAAGAATAAACAGGTTTCAGATATAACTTTTTCACTGCTCCTTAATTTAAAAGAAATTACTTTGCAATGAATCTTCTCAGCAATAACTGCTCCCATCTCTGATAAATGCTTAGATGAAAAGTAAAAAGATTTAAGGTCTATGAAAGTTCTGAGGGCCTAAAAATGTATTCTAAGGAGGATGAAGTTCTGAGGATAGGAAGGCCTAAGTAAGTATCTGAGAGTCTAAGAAAATGATCTGATATATACAAATGTAAATTATAAAAGTTCAAGAATAAGATGTAAGGTATGGGACATGTTTCAGATGTATTTCCCCCTTCTATGCTATTGTTATACTAAGATTTTAGATTTTGAAAGTTCAGAGTTTGAACATTGATCAATGGAGTGCTAATAAGCTGGTAGAATGTAGACTTCTTACCCTTTAGTCACAAATCTCATTTGGTTGTCTTCTAAGTATAGACTTAAAGGTATTTCTCATTGAGTTAGAAACAACTAGTCTCATATATACATATACATAGACATAGACATAGACATAGACATAGACATAGACACACATACAAATACATATATATACATAGATATATGAACAGAAAAAAAATAAGATCATGTCTTTTAACCTAAAGCCATAGCTTTTGCTAATTTGAAAATCTGAGTCTACCCAGCTAGTTTTTTCTATAATGTGGATTTTACTACAAATTACAAACAATGGTAATACTGATATATCTCAACATTTATCATTTTTGTAAACTAATCATTTATGTGAGCTTCATGGAACTGAGGAAGTCATAAGACTTGGATCCACTTCTCACAGGTCAAATGAACAACAGATAAGTTCAACCTATGTTTCTCCACATGCCTATCCTTGAGAATAGGTATCTTATGACTCTCTCTCTCTCTCTCTCTCTCTCTCTCTCTCTCTCTCTCTCTCTCTCTCTCTCTCACCTTGTCTTGGAACTCTTCCCATTTGCTGAATCTCAAGCTAATGGATCTAAAGTCCGGTGGAACAATAATATGTACCAACCAGTACCCTCAGAGCTCCCAGGAGCTAAACCACCAACCAAAGAGTAAACATGGAGGGACCCATGGCTCCAGCTACAGATGTAGCAAAAGATGACCATTTCAGACATCTATGAGAGGAGAGACCATGGGTGCTGTGAAGGTTTGATTCCCCAGAAGAGGGGAACCCAAGCCAGGAATTTGAGAGGGTGAGGGGTGAGCAGGGGGAGGAGGGATGGGGTAGGGGATTTTTGGAGGGGTGATGCGGAAAGAGGATACCATTTGAAATGTAAATAAAGCAAATATCTAATTTTTAAAAAATGTAAAAATAAAATAATAATAACATCCAGTATAAGATTTTCCTTTAAGTTCCTAAACTTTCACTTCTGTTCCCAGTCTATATATTTCTCTCAGCAGATTTTCATTCAACTAAAGACTGAAGAGAAAGAAGTATTCAAAGGTAAATATTTAAATTTCTCTCACCATTGACCCGTTTTAAGAAATGGATTAGCAGGAAGAAAAAATAGTCTAAAGGATCAGGGAAAGGACACAGTTCTGGTGACACAGGTATAGGCTGCTCAAGGCAGCGCTGCCAGTATGAATAAGCCCTACGAATAGGTAGTCCATCATTCTAGACCCCCTGTATACTACAAAAGCAAGTAGAGGACACGAGGGTCCCTCTTCAAATGACTCTCATAATAAAGGTTGAAGACAATATTGGAGACATGAGATTGTTTTCAGGTTAAGTATCTCATGTTAACTTAGTGTGTTTCTTTCCTGTGTTTTTTTTTTAAATAGAGGAACAAATCTTTCCAGAATGACACTTGTTTTACACCTTAAAATATTAATTAAATATATTGACAAAACATTACAACCCCTGCTTTCGCACTTTATAAGACATGTGATATAATACTTTAGGAATGAAAGAAATCAGCCGTTTTCCTTTGGCTAGATGCCACAGTTTCTTAGCAGGCACTGGCCTGCCAGCCCACTTCACCGGATTGAAGTGGATCTCAGAGGTGTCATGTGAAGAAACAGGCTGCATGCTTCACCATACCACTTTTATAAATGCTATTAGTGTACTTGCTAAGGAGATGGAGGATGTTTGATTTTGTGTGTGTTTTCACCATATCCCCAATACCTAGTGCCTTGCACACTCAGTCCAGACTGCGTGCTGAGTTGAACTAAAGGGTCAGTCACTACTAGTGTTAGCATGCTTCATACCTCAGTTGTATAAGCTAACACCCACCCACACTATATTGTTTTTGTTTTAAAGTTTTGCCTTTTCTCTAGATACTACCCCATGGTCAATTAACTGTAAAAAAAAAAAAAAATGTGATTGTTTCTAATGAAATAATTACCCCAAACCCTGTCCCTGAATATACTTTGACAAGTGAAATTTGAATTCATCAAATAGATCAGTCGTGTCTGAAAAAAAAAAAGACTGGAAAGTTTTTAAGGTGGCCCTTAAAAACTTGCACTCAAAGTCAGTGGAAATCAGATGCTTCTTGCAAGCTTGGTCACTTTGGACCACCATTCCAGACTGCTACAAGGTACCTGAATGCCATTAGCCTCATATGAATAAACAAAAGCTGGACAGCAAACAGCAAACCATATGTACCCTGTTCCCTCGAATCCTTTCTCCAGGTTCCCAGCCTTCCTAGACATGGAAACAATGTTCTATTTCAGCTGAGAAGCAGCTACAGAGGAGACTACATCATCTGTTATCATTAACCAAAGCCTGGAATGTTAGGTTCAAAGAAAAACATCACTGTCGAAAGAAACTAATGGCTGTCTGTGGTATTTATTAGCACCTCTAGCTCCTTCAGTATTACAAATACCTGGTAAAAAGCAGAAAGTTACAAAAGGGTTACTCAAGATGGGGGCTGGGATCTGAATGAATGGATTAATTAAAATATCAACCTTTCCCCCTACATGAATTTGAATCAAATAGTTGATTCACACCATCTAGAGAGTATGTGGAATGTTAAGGCTACAGAAGGTCAAGTCTATGCAAGACATTCATCTCAATACGCACCAGTCATTTTTCTCAGACTCCAGTCTCAGGATAAGTTCCCCATAACCCTGACTCAGTGACCCCCAACCCAAAAATATACAGCCATGACTATCTACTTATTATAAGTGCTTCTTTTTTCTTGCTCCTGTAACTTGCCCACCTTCCAAATAACATCCACAGAGTAGTTTGAGTTGCATTAACCACTTAACTTAACAGAAAAGAAGGAAACAGTTTTTACTTGTTTGCATAGATACCAAAGGTCTTTGTATGGATTTCCTTTTTAATGCTCCTTTCCTATACACCTTCTTCAAGGCAATCTAAAATTTGGTTCAAAGATTGTTCATTCTGCTAGCACATAATCAATAAGTCTTTTAATTATAATTGGATTGAGTCTATGGTCTTTCCCAAGGGTCACAAACTTCATAACACATACTTAGAGACACACATAAACACACATAACTAAAAATTAAAATGAATATTTTTTAAATTAAAAAAAATAAAATTGGTAGACCATACAAAATTCTGAGATATCAAGTTAGAATTTTTACTGCTTTGAATTTATTAACATATATGATGGCAATTGGAGTTTTTTATTAAATTAAACATACATGAACCTTATAGTAAAATAAATGTGCTTTATAGTCTATGTGGCAATTCAACAATATTCAACTAAATGTGCGTTTATCTTTGAGATGCTGTAAGTTAAAAAACATATCAGGAAAACTGTAGGGAGCACTGCAGATTGGAGATTGGTATAAACATCTCATTATTAGACCTGAGCATCCTAAGGCAAGATAGCGCTACAGAAAGCGATGAACACATATTGGTATAGTAGATACTTCGCCAGGAACAGGAATGGACAGAAGGAACAGGCAGGCATGGACCCAACTGAGGGAGCTTACTCTTCAGGAACTAAAGTAGAGATGCCCCTGATTTTTTTTAAAGGGGGGGATAAAAGCAATATATTCAATGGAGCCTAAAATTTAGATGTTAAAAGGAATAACTTCAACATTTCCTGAAACTCCAAAAATCTGGGTTTTTTTGGACCCATTACAACACAAGAACAGATTGACGTCCATATTTGTTTTTCTTTCTACTAACATACCAATTCACTTCGTGATGGATAATGTCATGCCATGCAAGGGCCAGGTTAAAATCTTCTTCAACAATCAAAATCCCTTCACCTGTATCTCTGAAAGGAAACCACAATCCCCATCACAGCTGACGGAGGCCTGTCCTAATGCCCCGTTCACATTGTCTGAGGGCATATAAACACTCCTGAGGGGAATAGTGGCATGTTATCATCTTATTCTTGAGTAGACTGAGGTCTAGGGAGTTTAAGGAAATATCCCAGAGAGGCAAAAAAAACAAAACAAAACAAAACAAAAAAAAACAGTGAAGGCTGGGGATGTAGAATTTATGCACAGATGGTGCCATCTTCCTTACCACACTACCTCTGGAATGGGAAAACACTGATAGTCCCAGAGCTGAAATCTTGTAATGCACATGCATCAGAGTGAGCCTAATGTCTCTGGGACTGAAATCAAGTGAATTCTCTATGTATGAGAGCTTGCCTGCTGGGGGTAGTTCTGTTCAGTGGTTCCTTACCCTCCCTTCCATGTGTTTCATAGATTTCCCAACCCTTACACTCTGGCCTCAACATATAGGTTGTTTACTAAATTTTTTGTGGAAAAAAAAAACTTACTACTAATTATTCACTTGTATAAACTCTACTGAACATATTGGGTCTTTCCTAATGAAGCTTCACTTCTCCCAGGAGGCTCTGTTTCCCTAAGTGGATTGAGAACGAGAGTATTATCTGTGCAACTATACAGCACCTTCCCTTTAGGGCGCAGGGCACTCTGATCTGACTCTTTGGCTTTGCAACTTACTTTCTCTCATCTCCAGCTTCCAGAAGCCACTGCTCCAAAAGTTCCAACCCTTGGAACCCTGTGGCAACTATGTAAAAAAAGAAAGCAACTTCTTTAGGCTAAGAGAAAAATGTTATCACTGGCATTTTATAGAAGAAGATTAATGATTCCTAGAACTATTACTGCTATTATCGATATCGTTACACTTCTCACATAGGCTTTTTACTAAAATTAAATGTAGATGAAAAGGATGCTGCATAAGGCTGGAGAGATATTTCAGTTAGAAAAATACTTGCAACATGAACTTGGAGACCACAATTCAGATCCACAGTGCCCATGTAAATGGAGTCAGACAGGGCAGCACACACCTATAACCCCAGTGGAGAGAGGGGTTGGACAGATAGATCCCCGGAGCCAGTTGCCCATCTTGTCTGGCTAAGTTGACGGCCTCAAGATTCACTGGAAGACTCTGTCTCAAAAAATAAGGTAGAGAGGGATGGAAGTCAATATTAGAGGTCAATCTCTAGCCTCCATGCATGCACACAAACACACACAGCCATGCACACACACATGCATGTGCATGCTCATGCACACACACACACACACACACACACACACACACACTTGCACAAAGTGCTCCTTAAATGTAAAACTCAGTTTTCACATATGACACAGAACAATGATAAAGATTGCTACCACAGCATATGCACTGACGTCGTGTAACAGAGAAAGGACACTGGGATTTACTTATATTTGGAAAACAGGTCTGGGTTTAAATACAACAGTAGTGAATTCTGATAGATAAACCCATCCTTAGGCAATAGGAAGTAAGTAAGAAAATCAGCTTAGCAAGTCTAAGTCCAGCACCCTGTATCTTTTCATTCTTTGCTGTTTGTACCACAGGGTCTCAGACATGTCAAATGCTCTGTCTTGAATTTCTTCACATAAATGCATACTGTTGTTCAGTTTTCTCACATATTTCTTCAATTTTGTTTCTTTTTAGTGTGTTTCTACTCATTGATTCAAGGATGTATTACAAGAGGTACCCTGTCTCCTAACTGCATCTGAAGCAAAGTAATATAAACACACACAGAGACATACACACAGACACACATACAGGCACACACAGAGAGACACATACATACACACAGATAGACATGCACAAAGACACACACACAGACATACACACAGAGACACACACACACCACAGACACACACAGAGACACACACAGACACACACACATACACACACATACGCACACATCACAGACACACATCACAGACACACACAGACACACACACATAGACACACACAGACATACACACAGATATACACACACAGACACATGCACAGACATACAGACATACAGACACAGACACACACAGATATACACACACAGACACACACATAGACACACACAGACATACATACACAGACACACACACACACCACAGACACACACACACACCACACACACACCACAAACACACACATACACACACACCACAGACATACACACAGACACACACACCACACACACACATACACACACATACACACATATCACAGACACACACAGGCACACACACATAGACACACACAGACATACATACACAGATACACACACACACACACACACACACACACGCGCGCGCGCGCGCACACAGACATACACACACAGACACACACACAGACATACACACACACACAGACATACACACACAGATATACACATACAGACATACACACAGATATACACACAGAGACATACACGCACAGATATACACACACAGACATACACACACAGATATACACATACAGACATACACACACAAACACACAGACATACACACACATATACAGAGACACACACAGGCACACACACACACACACACACACACACACACACACACACACACACCATAAAGCTGATGACTATGTTCAAACCCACAAGAGCAATCAATAGCAAAACAGACTCACTCAAGTACAAATATTTTTGCATTCTAGTTCAATCAGTGTTCTGCCCACTGAACCATGCTGCTTCAGCAGGATGCCCAGCACACTGTCTGATCGGCGGTTGCCAAATGTTTAACTACCAGTAAAAATAGCTTTTGTGTTCAACCTATGAATGATACCCAGGTCGGAACAAAGCCACCGCATTATTGTGCCACCCATTGTTTTCAAATCCTCTGCTGCAGCCAGCCAACACAAATCAGCCTTTCTTGGTGGTTTTATTACCTTTCTATCTCTGCCACAGCTACTCCAACAAGAATAGCAACCCTGAGTAAAGCAAATCACAGTATTGATTGCCATTCTGGAAAGAAGAGCTTAAATGTTGCCCACCGCTGGTGCCAGTAGCTCCTGCCAGCTGAAACTATGGTAAGGCATTATGGGACTTCTAAACAAACCCTTACCTCCCTCTGTCAGGAGTATTAGCTGTGACTCAGCTGTTTATTAACTTCTGCTGTTCTTCTCTGTTTCCTCTGCCTACATAAAGCTGCTTGTTTCCAGAATGTTCTCTAGTAAACAGCAACTCCAGCTGACTGCTAAACCATTAGCTTCCAAAACAGGGTTGATTCACTGGTAGAAATGCAGATTAAAAGCATGTTGAGATGGTATACTTTCGTTTTTCCCTTTAAACTATATGAATTAAATTAATAGGTGTTCTATTTTCTGGACAGCAAGAAAATTAAGGGAATTTTCATCAGGTAACTAATTTGATATACATAAAACTTTGGAACCAAAAGAGCCTCAAGTCAAACATTTATCTAATATCATAGAAAACTGAGTTCCAGAGAGGCTGTAATACTGCCTAAGAGCCAACTCTGAACACATACTTATGATCACAGAACTGGGAGAAAGAAGGTTGCAAGTTCAAGGCCAGCCTAACACTCATGGTAATTTTAAAGCTACTATATTAGTTTATTTTCCTGTTACTGGGATAAAATATCCTGGCAAAGCAATGTATGGGAAAAAAAACAGTTTATTCTAGCCTGTCATGGTCTGGGAGACAAGACAGCAGGAGCTTGAAATAGCTAGTAACACAGAGACTCTGTGGAGCAGAGTCTGAGGGAAAGACATCCAGAGACTACCCCATCTAGGGATCTCTCCCATATACAGTTACAAAACCCAAACACTATTGTGGATGCCAACAAGTGCTTGCTGACTGGAGCCTGATACAGCTGTCACCTGGGAGGCTCTGCTAGTGCTTTTCAAATATAGAGGGGGACACTCTCAGCCAGCCATTGAACTGAGCACAGGGTCCCCAAAGGAGGAGCTAGAGAAAGGACCCAAGGAGCTTAAGGGGTTTGCAGTGCCATAGGAGGATCAACAATATGAACCACGCAGTACCTCCAGAGTTCCCAGGGACAAAAACATCAACCAAAGAGTACACATGGAGTTACCCACGGCTCCAGATGCGTAGGCAGCAGAGGATGGCCTTGTTGGACATCAAAGGGAGGAGAAGCCCTTGGTCCTGGAAAGGCTCAATGCAGCAGTGTAGGGGAATACCAGGTCAGGGAAGAGGAAGTGGGTTGATTGGGGAACAGGGGGACAGGAGATGGTTTATGGGACTTTTTTGGGGGGGAAGAACCAGGAAAGGGGACAACATTTGAAATGTAAATAAAAAATATATCTAATAAAAATTTTAAAAAAGAAAAAGAAATAGCTAGTAACATCATATCCACAGCTGGGAAGTAAAGAACAACAAACAGCCCAACCAGGCACGTGCTAATGTTTATCTCGCTCTGTCTACTCTATGCAGTCCAGGATCTCCTACACAGGAAGTGACCCCATCCACAACGAGGCTGGATTTTCTCACATCGGTTAACTCAGTTAAAAGGTATGTGCACCGGTCCTTCTCCCAGATGTTTCCAGAGTCTGCCAAGTTGATGATTAACCACTGCAGCTGTGCATCAAGAGCCTGTGTCATTGAGATGAGAGCGGTTTGAAGAGTAAGAAGACATGGGGAGGGTTGGAGGAAGGAGCAGGGTATGAAGAGAAATGATGTAATTGTTGGAAGTTTAAAAGCAGGTATGAAGGAACAAGCTAAACTTACCTAGATACTCTCTCAGATTGGCATCTGAAGCTGAAACTGAGATCCCCAAACTCTACTGACTTATCATCTCCCATCACATGTTCATCTTTTCTGCACTACAGACTAGAACCAGTCCATACTCGCATATGACGTCAAGTCTATTTTTGTGGAACTGGTTTTTATTCTGACTTCTGATGGTCAACTTTCCCTACACTGACTACTAGAGATTTTGTTTCTAGTACTTTGAAAGTTGCCTCATCTTCATCATGAAATAAGTGAAGAAGTATCTGTTAGCTGGTCTTCTGTTGCTATGACAACTACATGAGGTAAACTGCCTATAAAAAGAACTCAAGAGATGGTCTTCGTCTATGGCTATGTGGCCAGCCAGTGACATTGCTTTCATCTCCAATCTAAAACCTCAGTTCACATGTGGGGAGCACATGATGGAAC
Organism: Apodemus agrarius; assembly: GCA_964023405.1. NCBI lineage: Eukaryota > Metazoa > Chordata > Mammalia > Rodentia > Muridae > Apodemus > Apodemus agrarius. The sequence goes on along the minus strand of OZ030020.1, from coordinate 14,702,764 downwards.
AATACCCTCACCTCATGGCAAGTGAAAGGATTGAGGTGCCAGAGAAAGATCTGTTCTGCAATGACAGACTCCCAGTGACAGACCTGTAACTAGGTTCTCACTGTGAAATCCTTGCCATCTTTGATAGATGCCTTTGATCTATGATTCTATGAATGGATTAATCCTCAGGATCCAGTCACTTCCTGTAATACAGATGTGTGGCAGGAGGGATTTTGTGAGATAGTTCATCGGGTTCAAGCCATAAGGAAATAAGAAGTTTCCCATAACAGAGGCTGGGAAGATATGTTAGTCAGGAAAGTGCTTGCCTTGTAAGCATTGAAATCTCAAAATCCACAAAGGACAAGAAAGAAGGAAAGGAAGGAAGGAAGGAAGGAAGGAAGGAAGGAAGGAAGGAAGGAAGGAAGGAAGGAAGGAAAGAAAGAAGAGGAAGAGAGGAGGAGAGAGAGAGAGAGAGAGAGAGAGAGAGAGAGAGAGAGAGAGAGAGAGATCTATGCTTACTATTGTGAGCTTGTGGCCATGGTAGGGACAGGCTAATTCCTGGGAATTGCTAGGCAGCCAACCTAGTCTACTCCAGGCTAGTGAGAATCCCTGTCTTAAAAAGAAAAAAATTTTGATAGACAGTGCCTGAAAGAATAACAACTGAGGTTGTCCTCTGTGATGATCATTGTTGAATACCTGCATAAACACAAACACAGACGCGTGTGCGCAAGTACACTCGACAGCCTAGATGTAAATGTCTGCTGCATCTCCAAACAGCATTGCTCATATAGATCACATTGACCAGAACTCTGGGTGTGGCTTTTTAAAAATATACCCTAAATATCCGGCAAGCCTTGCTTCCACTGTCAGTCATGTATATCACAGCTGGTAAAACCATGAAACGCCTTTCTGCTTTTACTTATTCAGAAAGAAAAGATAGCGTTACCTGAACTAGCTATAGGTCAGGGTCTTAGAAAAGAAAGCTAGCACAATGGTTCTGCACTCCAGCAGCACATCTGAAATATCTAAGGTGAAAACTTAATGTCTCAAAATTTCAATACCTAAGTTATATTTAAGATGTATATTTTTAAAAAAAAATTAGCAGAGCTGGGACTAACACCTCTCTATTTTTAAAATTCTTCAAGGAATTTCATTCTTCAGCCAAGTCTGGGAGTCACTGAAGAATTCACAAATCTTAGATTCAGTGTCCATGGCACTGATTCCCGCATTATACAGGATTTTACTTTTTAAACTTGGATACATTTCTTTACAGATCTCAATCTCAACTCCTACTAGTAATGAGGAACTTGTAGCCAAAACAATGTGAGCCAGTGTTTAAAAAAAAAAAAACCCTTGCCCATTCCATGAGGAAGGGTTGGCAGTACACAAACAATATACATGAGAAATCCTGCTTGCATTTGTGATAGACTATAACAAGACTATAACCGACTAAACCTCCTGTAGCCATTATTATAATACCCATGAAAATAATCAGAAAGCCACTGTGTGAAACGTGTATAATTTGAGGCAGTGTGAAACTCGAGAAGACCCACTCCTTCCATCCCTGAAAGCTCAACAGGCAAACTCCTAACTCCTGACTTCTCTGACATGCTCTTGGCTCCTCAGGGGGATGCATGAAGAATATGGGGGGTCTTAAAGGAAGAGTCTTCTTGAGATGAGGAAGTGGAGGTGGAGCTCAGGATCTTAGCAGAGCAGAAGATCGAAAGATTGACTTCAAAGAGGAGGGAGTCTCGGAAGGACCACTCAGTAGTCTGCATGGAAATTATCCTCAGACCCTTGCCTTTCACCTAAATTGCATCTTTTCCTGGTGGCACTTTAATGCAAAGAGCAGAAAGAAAGGCTTGAAGGATTAAAATTCCAAGAAGACCTCTCAGCAGCTTCCTGGTGGTGAGAGTCTACAGCTTAAGCCAGGTTAGGTTAGAGGAGTTTCATAACTCCTTTGTTTGACACTAAAACTTTAAAAGTGAACAAGCTTTAGGAATAAGAACACTGTCTTGAGGTTTACAGGAGGAAAACTAAATAGACACTCATTTAAAACCTTAGGACCAAGCCTTCAGGAGAAAAGGGGAAAATACTGATAATATCATGGCCTTCCAAATCAGACCATGACACCTCAGAAGACAAAGACAATCCAGAAGGGTTTCAAATAAGTGTACCATGGAGCCCAAACTTACCAGATAGAAAAACATTACAACTTAACCACACCAACCAAAATAATTTGGAGGCTGACACTAGCAAAGTCTAAAATAGTCTTCCTCAGGGAGGACCATGGCAATTGGCCATCCCTGAAAATACACATCTGAGAAGCATTATGAACACAGAGCAGGTTATATTTAGGAAGATGTATATGCATATACATCATGCATGTGATAACAATTAATGAAAAGAAGAGGCCATGAACTTGCAAGAGAACAAGGAGAGGTATGTATAAGAAATAGGAGGGAGGAAAGGAAAGAGGGGTAAGTTGTAAATATATTATAATTTTTAAAAGTAAAAGAATCATTAAAAATGAAAACAACACATTTGTAGATGATGAAAAAATTAAGGAAAAAGTGTGCCAAACACAGGTGAAGAACCTTAGCACAAAAGTGGAAATCAATAAGAAAAACACAGACAAGCCGAATGTGGCACATATAAAAACAATGTCGGCATAATTGAGGACTAAACCTTGGGAAAACTAATCAACTCACAGAAAGGAGGAGATGGTGGGGGAAACTTTATAACATAGATTCGTATGTTATATATATATATATTTTAATGACAAATGCTCTTTAATATATGGAGAAAAGTAAGCCTTGTACATCGTCATGTAACATCTATATGCATGCCATCAAATTCTTTTTTTTATTTTTATTTTCTATATTCTATGTTTACATTCCAAAGGCTTTCCCCTTTCCCAGTTTCCCCCACCATACGTCCCATAATTCTTCTCCCCCCAACCATTCCCCAATCATCCCCCCCACACGATTTCTCTGTTCTGGGTCTACAAAACTGGATCCAATCTTTTCAGGCCCAGGGTCCTCTCCTTTCTTCTTCTTGGGAATCATTTGACTTGCTAATTGTGCCTTGAGTATTTAGGGCTTCTGGGCCCATTAATATCTACTTATCAGTGATTGCTCATTAATATATTTTTATATATTGAATAATATATAAAACTCGTGGAACAGTATTTAAAAACCTTGCAAATCTGTAACTGTCCAGAAGGAGATAATGAGAAAGAACCAATACTTTTTTTTCCCCTAATTTTTTTTTGGGGGGGATATATTCTATATTTACAATTCATTTCCCTTTTTCTGGTTCCCCACCCCCAAAGGTCCCACATGCCCTTTTCCCTCCCCCTGCTCCCTCATCCACCCCCTCCCACCTCACTGTTCTTGTACTCCCCCACAATGATGTTTTGGTCCATTCTAGCACCAGTGTCCGCTCCTTTCTTCTTGTGAAACATCACTTGATATGTGATTTATGTCTTTGGTGTTCCAAGATTCTAGGCTAATATCTACTTATCAGTGACTGTATACCATGGGTATTCTTTTGAGACTGGGTCACCTCACTTAGTATGACGTTCTCCAGCTCCATCCATTTCTCTAAGAATTTCATGAATTCATTGTTTCTAATGGCTGAATAGTACTCCATTGTGTATATATACCACATTTTTTGTATCCGAGAAAGAACCAATACTTAAAGAAAGAATGGTGAAACATTCCTGAATCCTGATAAAAATGCACGTAGCCCTCCAAAATAGTAATACAAACCTCAAGCAGGACAAAGACAAAGATATCTAGTGTTTGTGTGTGTGTGTGTTTGTTCGTTCGTTCGTTCGTTCGTTTGTTTGTTCGTTCATTTGTGTGTTTTTACTGAACTGCCAAAAACCACAAGTGATGGAAACTGAAGCCCGATCCTCTGAAAGAGTGATGGGCAGCCCTATCCCCTGAGCCAACACTCCTGGCCCTAAGGGTATGGGTTCCATAAGGACACTTTTTTCATCCAAGTGTATTATGTACATTGTTATACTCAGCACCCCATTACCCTCTCCGGTCCCCTGCCCATCTTCTAGTCTCATTCAGCTGATTAGTGTGCCATCAACTTGGCACAAGCTGAAGTCGTTTGGAAAAAGCGAATGAGGAAGCGTTCCCACCAGACTGGCCTGTAGAAAAGTCTACCGTGCATTTTCTTAATTAGCAATTGATATAGGGAGGCCCAGACTATTGTGAGTCCTGCCGCCCTTGAGCTGGTGGTCCTTAGGTACATAAGAAAACAGGCTTAGCAAGCCAGGAGGAGAAAGCCAGTAGCAGCACTCCTCCATAGCGTCGACTTCTGTCCCTGCCTCCTGTTTCCTGCCCGACTTGTGTTCTTGCCCTAACTTCCCCAAGGGAGGGACTATTAACTGATAACCTAAGATTAAATAAACCCTTTCCTCTTCAGGTTGGTTTTGGTCATGCTGTCTTATCACTTCAATAGAAACCTTCACTAAAGATCCTACATTGTCTTCCTTCCAACATACATGTTTGTCTTTTTCCTTGCCTTCTTTAGATAAGCTTCTCTTGCCTGGCACTGTAAGTGTGGCCTTGCACTGAAATCTGAATCCTCCTTTCCTAGAGTCTCCAACAAGTATTATTTGTATTTATACCAATTTGATGCCCCGCAGGCAGGTCACAGCAACAGAGCACAGCTCTATTCAGAATCCTTCCTAGTCACAGTCTTACTTACACTGTAAAACCTAGAAAACCAGAAATGAATAGAGCCTTGTGCTTTCTTGCAGTTGTCTGTGGGTGGCGTTGAGTTGTCTGTGTCGCTTGACCTGCAGTCACACAGAGGTGAGTGGACAATTTGCAATAGTCCAGTCTGTTCTTTCCCATCATGTGGAGTCTAGGGGTGCAACTCAAGTCATCAGTGTTGGCAAGCTCCTTGCTTTTTCCTCATGAAACATCTTGGCATCCCTTGGTAACACGCTCAAGGATAATAAATATAATGAAGCAGTTTGTGCCTGCTTGTTAACCAAACCTCTTGAGACTTAGTGCTTCCAGTGACAGTGGACATTGGGAAAAGTCATGACTGATTGAACTTAATGATGAAAATAACATTAGTGTGTTGATTTAAAATGCTAATTGTTTCAGATACACACCATTTTGCTTTTCTTCAAATCTGTGCAAAGTACACCATGAACTCCTAAAATACATTTTAGACTGGAGGATAAGGGCATGGTAGTGTAGGATTGCCACCTGAGCATGTGTACCACAGTAGCAGAGGGTGTTGACAGTGGGGGAGGCTGTGTACATGGAGCACAGAGGGACCACGACATTCTCTGCACTTTCCTTTCTATTTTGGTGTAAACCAAAGACCACATCAAAAACCTTTGAAGCCTTTTCATTTCTGTTACTTTGATTGTGCTGTTTCTCATTGAGAAGACAAGTTGCAAAAAGAGACGGAGGACTATGTAAACACCCTTGTGGGTTCCTGAGCTCTCTCCACAGGCAGAGGTCAACTAGTCAGAAGTACGCACTATTTTTTATATTATTATATTTGCATAGTTTCTCCCTCAGAATATGAAGAAAAAAGTCCATCATTCATGAAAACCGGGAGGACGGAGGAGTGGTGTGAAGTCCTAGGTGTCTCAGTTTGGGCGTCTCATTTTATAGGTTTCCAGTTATGGACGTTTTTGTCCTACTTAGAGAAAGAAAAGAAAAGAAAGAAAAAACTAACTTGCGCCCAAAGTTGGAAACAACGTTTACTTCCCATGTAAATGTGAGAGGACAGAGGAGCCTTACAGTGCAAATCATAAATCATATAATGAATGGAGCTGAAACCAAGGGCACCCTGCAGTGCTATTTCAGGGCTGGCATTACTTCACCCTCCACGTACCAGTAATGTTGTGGGAACATTTGCTCAGGATTTCTGCTCACATCCTCAAATTTGAGAGGTCTCAAGACAAATGTCATTTTGACACTGCCAAGAGAAACACACTACTGAAAATCTATCTTGAGTTTCGAAAGCTGTGGTTACAGAGTCAGACACAAACAACACCTTGCGAAAGGCTTCCTAGAAAGAACATCGGTTACTCAGAATGAAAAATCCCAAACAAAAGCACAATTAATATGAAGAAAGAATTATTTATTAATTCTATATACAATTCATCAAGTAATGCATTGAATTATAATTTTCATTGCCCACACCATCTGTTTTATACTTTACACCACCACCCATTTTCTTCCTATGGTTTTTTTGTTTGTTTGTTTGGTAGGTTGAGGGGTTTTTTTGTTTGTTTGGTTGGTTGGTTGGTTTTTTTTGGCTCCAAGATTACTGCTCTCTTACAAATTCATACTTATTGATCCCATTTATAAATGCTTATGAAAATACTGCTCAGTCCTTCTGCTCCAAGAAAGAGAAGAAAATACTACATTAGAAGACCCTTAAAAATAGAATTCTGAGCAAATATTTTGGATAAAAGAAAATATCAAATATAAATGTTGCTTCCACATTAGCCTCAAGAGTCCCATTAAACCCATGTGGTAAAGGCTCAGTAACAGAGTAAAAACTTTAAGACGTGGGCATAGTGGAAGATTGTCTTGTGACTGGAGGTGTGGTCCAAGATGATTTGAAGGCTCTCTCTCTCTCCCTCTCTCTCTCTCTCTCTCTCTCTCTCTCTCTCTCTCTCTCTCACACACACACACACACACACACACACACTCTCTCTCTCTCTCTCTCTCTCTCTCTCTCTCTCTCTTCCTCCCCTACCCCTCCATTTCCCTCCTCCTCCTCCTCCTCCTTCTTTCTCCTCTCCCTCTTCTTCATCTTCTTCCCTTCTTCCCTTCCCTATCCTGTCCTCTGTCTCCTCTCTTTTTCTGAATATGTGGTAAATTACTCTTCTCAAGCACATTACTCTGGAACAGTATGCAGCTATAATCCTAAAGTCACAGGACCTGGTATGAACTGAAACCTCTCAAAATCATAATCTTAATTAACAGCTTAATTATGATGTTGCTGAGAAGCTAACACAAATGTTTAAGATAGTTGAAAACAGGAAGTAAAATAGACATTTGGGCAAAAATCAACACAATTTATCCTCAAATGTCCCAGTTTCAAAAGTCTTGTACGCCAGGCTTGGAGTCACACATCTTTAATCCCATCACTTGGGAAGAAGAAGTAAGCAGATAGCTCAGAGTTTGAGATATCTCAAACCCTGGTTTACATAATGAGCTCCAAAGCAGTCAAGGCTGCATAGTGATACCTTGTCTCAAGAATTAAAATTACAAAAATAAATCTTTTACTTGTTACCAAAATTCATTTAGGGTCACAGGAGCTCATGGAATACTTTGGGATGATTAGGCCACTTTGTGTCTGGATTATGATAGTGGTCCAACAGGCATGTGCAAAGCATTATCAATACTCATTGAAATTTGCACCTCACTACAGGGCAGTAAAGTGGGGTGGGTTTTCACATAAATTAGACCTTAGCATATTTTACTATAAAGAGAAAAAAAATGTTTCCTTATGGTGCTTAGACTAGTTAAGCATTCTGAAAAGAATGGGTTTTCATGATGATAATTTGTAATATTTCATAAAAGATATTCCTTTCACTATTCTAAGGGACACATTAGGCTTCCTGAAGTTTTGAAATTGTGGCAAATGATAAATATTGATGTCAAAAACTTCTCTTTTTTATAACAGAAACAAGAATTACAAGTAAAAAGTGGTTGTAGTTTCAGATCTTTTTGTTGCTCTATCTTCGTTTATAGTCCTGCCCTAATAAAGCTGAGAAATTTGAAATATTTTGTGTTTTATGGCATAATATAGAATCAACGGGTTGGAAAATCACTCTGCAATGTAGTAACATTCATGAACTGAGAAGTGTCTGAGAATTCACTCTACGTCCAAGCTACTACTGCCAACAGTGAATGGTAATGCTGGTAGAAGACATGAGATTCCTGGACCCCAGACAAGGGACATTTGATGGCTCTTGGCAATAGCATTAGGCAAAGAATCAGCATTCCCAGGGCCAGTAGACAGGCCTCCATTCTGTGAGGTGGTGCAAAGAGGCACAAGTCACACCCACATGTATAGCACTGTGTAAAAGCAGAGGAATCCCAAATTTAGAGACCCCAATTTTTTTTTGGATGAGATAGGTGCTTGACCTTTGCTGGAAATAGGGATATTGGTTCTATCTTCCAACACTGAAAACAATCCAAGTACTCATGAGAATATAGACCAAAATGAAGAAAAGTTAGCTCCTTCCTTGGAAGGCAAGCAGGAATGTACACTCATATTTCATGTTGTCAGGTAACAACTCTACTATTACAGGAAACACTGAAAACTGCTCTGGATTCCTTAAGAAAATTGGTGTTTATTGAAAATTTGTGTTTCTACGAATCCCAGTTTAATGCCAATAAACTTCTACTGAAGTATGCACGCATGTAATTAATTTGAATCTAAAGAAGCAAAAAACTACATAATGAAATTTATTTTAATAACTAGAATTATTATGACAGGGATTAGCCTTCCGTGCCAGTCATGCATGAACCTTCTTTGTAAAACATCTCAAATAACCAACGACAATCCAACTGTCAACATCTCTTACAAGTGACAAGTTCGTACTTGTGAAAATCACTCCCCATTCATCAAGGTTATGAGGAAAGACATGAATCCAGGCTTCAAACCAGATGTGCAGAGTTACAAAGTCCCTTTCACTAGCTGCTTAAAGGGTCAAAACTGGGTGAGTATTTTTCAGCCTAGTGTAATCAAATATAAATTGGTATTGCACACACACACACACACACACACACACACACCCATCCCCAATGGCTCAATGAACCTCATCAAAAACTCACCATCATCTTTGGTCCTACTCTCCTGATCAAATCCTCACATTGATCCAGTTCCTCACACCTGTCAGTTTCATTAATATATAGGGTATGTTTTTTACTACAATTCTGGTTTTATTCAGGTGTTATCACATTTTTTTTTCACTATGCCAAATACATAGTGACACAAAGAGATCAACTGCACTGTCAGTACTGGAAAATCATGTGCAGCTGGAATTGAACTCCACTAATATTCTCTTTACAGGACACGGGTCCAAGGAAGGGAAGCCGGTGTCAAGAATCATCAGTTTCAGCTGGGCGGTGGTGGCGCACACCTGTAATCCCAGCACTCTGGGAGGCAGAGGCAGGCGGATTTCTGAGTTCGAGGCCAGCCTGGTCTACAGAGTGAGTTCCAGGACAGCCAGGGCTATACAGAGAAACCCTGTCTCAAAAAAAAAAAAAAAAAAAAAAAAAAAAAAAAAAAAAGAATCATCAGTTTCCTACTCAGAACAAGCCTTGTCCATAGATAGCATCCCAGACAGAAGAACGCGAACTGGTTATCAACAGGCGGGTAGATGTATTAAAAAATGTAATCCTCAGCATCACAAAAGGACATCTGTCCTTTGTGCTAACATAGATGAACTTTAATATTGACAGAAGCAAACCAGTCTCTGAAGGACCAGACCATGGTAGAATGTTGGGAATCAATAAGAGGAGAAATATTAGTTAAAGGATTGAGATTTCTGGTTACATGGGAAGAACATGTTCAACAAAGTCGGCTGTACAACATGCTGGCTATAGTTAACAAAATGTTTTGCATTTTTGTAAGTTGATGAGAGATTGTAAGGTACTCTGTGTGTCAGTCACCCAGATTTATACTTTCCGTGATGTACACATACTTCCAATTGTCATGTGGCATACAATAAATTCATATATTTTACATTAAAGAAACATGAAATCATGTCATCATAATGAACTCCCAGATAAAAACATCTCAGAGCTACATTGTGATACTTTTCAAGTCCCAAACTCTGTGCGCGCCCCTGAATTTCTGTTCAGTTAGATTAGAATGGCCATTCAGAAGCCATGGAGTGTCACTAAGGATTTAATCTTTCCATTGTCAATTACATTTTATTCATTTATCCACAAAAGAGACTATGCGGCCGTTGAATCTAGAAGAAAATTAGCTTTAAGTACTCTTTCATAACTCATGTGTCCACTTATGCCTTTTCATAATAAATAAATTTATTTTGTATGATTTCCCCTTTTATCAATCATAGCTTCTTTCTGCATACAACATAGTCTGAATACAGTTGACAGTTTCCCCTCCCTCTACCCCTCCAAGTTGCTCTCCACCTTCTCGCATCCAGCCCTACTCCCTTTCTTTCTCTCATTAGAGAAGAATACATTTCCAGGAGATAATAATCAAATGCGACAACAACAATCAAATAGGAAAATTAAAGATAAGGTAAAATGAAAACCTTCATATCAACGTTGGACATGACAAATAGAAAAATAAAAGGGCCCCAAGAGAAGGCACAATAATCAGAGACTCACTCATTTACACATTCAAGAGTCCCATAAAAGTACTAAATTAAAAGCTATAGCATATATGCAGACAACCTGGTGCAGATCCTGTAGACCCCATGATGGCTGCTTCGTTCTCAATGAGTGCTGTCTTCAGCAATGGTCCCTTGCTGTCAGTTTATGGAAAGTGACCTATTGTCTTGGCAACAGCCTGAGTTGCTTGGGGATTTCCATGGGACCCCTTCAAGCAGCTACTCAATTGGATGAGAGACCCAGTCCTGGCACTTGAAGCTTGATTTGGTGGTAAGGGATTGCCAGTAAAGGTTCTGCCTCGCTCATTATTTGGAGACTTAATAATGATCACCTTAGTGTACTATAAGAAGTTTTGACTCATTGAGTTTCCATATTGCCCTTCAAATGATCTTCAATTGTCTCTCTCCTCATTCCTTCGTTCCATTTCATCCCCCTTCTCAAATGATTCTCCTGTTCTTACTGCCAACACTGGCCTGATCCAGTCCACGCATAAATTCTATCCTATTTCCCCTTTGCAGGGAGATTCATGAGTCCCCTCAAGTCCTTTGTTCTATGCCTGTCCTGTCTGAGTCTACAGATTGTAGCTAGGTTATTTAAAGGTCAGTGTCTACGAAGAAGTGAATACATATCACATTTATCTTTCTAGATCTGGGGTAAGTCAAGATGATTTTTTTTTCTAGTTCCATCCATTTGCCTACAAATTTCATGATATCATTGTTATTAGGCAGTTAGTAATACTCAGAAATACTATTGTGCAAACGTAACACATTCTCTCTATCAATTTCTTTGTCAAGGGACATCTAGATTGTTTCCAATTCCTGGCTCTAATGAAGAAAGCTGCTATGAACATAGTTCAACAAGTGCCGCTGAGGTAGGATGAAGTGTGCCTTTGGTCTATGCCCAGGAGTGATGTAGCTGGATCTTGCGGCTGATTGAATCTCCTTGTTTTGAGGCACCACTATAGTGATTTTCATAGTAGCTTTACAAGTTTGCACTCCCACCAGAAATGGAGGAGTGCTCCCCTTGCTCCACATTAGCAGTAGCTTGAGCTGTCACTTGTGGTTTTGATCCCAGCCATTCTGAGAGGTGTGAGATGAAATATCAAAATAGTCTTGATTTGCATTTCACTGATAGCTAAGGATAATGAACATTTTTAAGTGTTTCTCAGCCATTTGAGCTTCCTCTATTGAGAATTCTGTATTTAGCGGCAACCAACAAATTGGGAAAAGATCTTCACCAACCCTACATCTGACAGAGTGCTAATATCCAATGTATACAAAGAAATCAAGAAGTTAGACCCTGGAAAACCAAATAACCCTATCAAAAAATGGGGTTCAGAGCTAAACAAAGACTTTTCACCTGAAGAAATTCAGATGGCTGAGAAACACCTTAAAAAATGTTCAACATCATTAGTCATTAGAGAAATGCAAATCAAAACCCTGAGATTTCACCTCACACCACTCAGAATGGCTAAGATTAAAAACTCAGGAGACAGCAGGTGTGGGCGAGGATATGAAGAAAGAGGAACACTCCTCCACTGCTGGTGGGACTGCAAGCTGGTACAACCACTCTGGAAATCAGTCTGGCGGTTCCTCAGAAAACAGGATATGATACTTCCGGAGGGCCCAGCCATACCACTCCTGGGCATATACCCAGAAGATTCCTCAGCATGCAACAAGGATACATGCTCCACTATGTTCATAGCAGCCTTATTTATAATAGCCAGAAGCTGGAAAGAACCCAGATGTCCCTCAGCGGAGGAATGGATACAAAACATGTGGTATATATACACAATGGAGTAATACTCAGCCATTAGAAACAATGAATTCATGAAATTCTTCGAGAAATGAATGGAGCTAGAGAACATCATACTAAGTGAGGTAACCCAGTCTCAAAAGAACACCCATGATATGCACTCACTGGTAAGTGGATATTAGCCTAGAATCTTGGAACACCAAAGACACAATCCACATACCAAATGATGTCCAACAAGAAGGAAGGAGTGGACCCTGGTTCTGGAAAGGCTCAAAGCATCAGTGTAAGGGAATACCAGAACAGGGAAGTGGGAAAGGCTGGATAGGGGAACACAGGGAGGGAAAAGGGCATGGGGGACCTTTGGGAGGGCAGGGAACCAGAAAAAGGGAAATGAAATGTAAATAGAGAATATATCCAATAAAACTTTATTTAAAAAAAAAAAGAATTCAGTATTTAGATCTAAACCCTATTTCTAATTTGGTTCTTTACTTTTTGATATCAAGTACCTTGAGTTCTTTATGTATTTTGGATATTGGTCCTCAGTTGGATATTGAGTTGGTAAAAAATCTTTTCCCATTCTGTAGGTTGCTTCTTTGTTCAAATAACTGTGTCCTTTGGCTTACAGAAGCTTCTCAGTTTCATAAGGACCCATTTACTAATTGCTGATACAAGTTTCTGTGTTAATGATCCAAAAATCTGTTTGGAAAGTATTTTCCTATACCAGTATGTTCACGGTTATTCCCCCACTTTCTCTTCTGTTAGGTTCAGTGTACCTGGTTTTATAAATACATATTCTTCAAATAGAAAAATATGAATTTTGCCCAAAAGGCATGCTAACCTAGACTTAAATATCACCAAAACTATAAAACAACCAAAAAATTTAAGGAAAATACTGTTAAGATTAAAATACTATTTTAAACAAAAAGTAAGAGTCCACGAAGAATTTTATTTTTTTTAATAATCATGAGTTCAGATTTTTACAATTATTTTATATTTTTTATAATTTCAAATAGAGGGATATATCTTGTCAATAAACTAAAGATTCATATTTTAAAAAAAACAGTTTCATATCTTTCTCTAACACTTAAACTACCTGGTCACATATCCCTGTTATATGTCAATGACCCAGAGAAGAAGCTGTCATGAATTCAGTGATCTGCACATTTTCCATAGATCCTCAATGAACACTGAAACTTCAGCAATAGGATTTGGGGTGCCTCTCAGAATAGTGGGGGCACCATGTAGTCTGAGATCACACTGAAAATGCTTATTTATCCTAAGGTTTAGCTATGCACTTTAGGATGCTTTGCTTGAATTCTCCCAAATACACATCTTTCTTAGATATCTCCCAAATACACAGCTTCCGTTGGAAGAGGAAACAAAAAATCAAAAGTCAACCTCCAGTTCTCATATGAAAAGCTTCATAAGAAAATCCTTTCCATTAAAAAACAAACAAACAAACAAAAACCATGTGGGGCTGGAGAGATGGCTCAGTGGTTAAGAGCACTGACTGCTCTCCAGGGGGTCCTGAGTTCAAATCCCAGAACCCACATGGTGGTTCACAACCATCTGAAGTCCTTTTCTGATGTGTCAAAAGACAGTGACATTGTACTCACATACATGAAAAAAATAAATAAATAAAGGAATCTTCTTTTAAAAAAAACATGTAAATATTGTTTTTACAAACATATCCTCATTGTCCATCCCTGTTCTCCGGCTCTCCTTTGGGCTGAAAATTGATTTTCTTCTCCAACAAGCGAAGAAACGTTATTTCTTCTTATCCTACTTTATTGTCTGGTTTGGGGTAATTTTTAACCCACTTTGCTTGATCACCGTTGCTTTGATGAACATGAGTAGGAGGAGATTCACTGGAAATGGACAACTCACCAATGGCTACACCACTGAGCATGATGTCACTCCTTCCCATATCATCACCTGGAAATAAAGAGAATTTCAAAGGAAAGGATGGGATGGCAATGCTCCTTCCAGACAGCATCAGCTAACAAGTATTTTTAAAGCAGAGCCAGCAATGGGTTAGCCCTTTTGGAATCATTGGCCATGGAGGTTTCACCGCACACATAGAAGGCTATTGCGATGCTCTTGGTTACCCTCTAGAACTGGATGCTCAGACCCTATTGCTGAAGACACCACACACTTAAATCATGGTACATGGAGAAAACAAGCTGATACGGACTTGAGAGCCTCGTTTTCATTGGCTAGCTTTCATAGTGTGGGAAGATACTGTGCATGCTACTGAAGAAGAAAAGTACTAATCGGTCTTTTCTAGTTACAATTTATTTAAAGCTCACTGAGTCCAATTACGGCTGCCCTTCCAGTCTTGGGTATGCGGTCAATATACCAGGTATACCAGGGACTACACCCTTAATGAAAATGAATATCCCTCTGCCCCAAGCTACCAATGTCCAATAGATCCTCAGCTAAGGATACAACTCATGACTACATTCCTCCTTTCTGAGCTACAGAAACAACCAGCCTCACTAGACACGTTCACTAGTACAATAGTAACAAGAATGACAACAAAGTAGCCAACCACTTTCTGATTGGGTGTAATGCCTGCTCCACAGCATGGATGTCATGCCTAGTCCTGTTATTAATGACAATAACCTGTGGCTACATATGTCATTATCCTCTAGGGAAGAATCTATTATTACTCTGTTAAGTGAACATAATTTAATACTAAACTTTCTTCTAACGACTAATCCTTATACTCATAGATTAATATAACTCTCAAACTTCATTAGAGAAGCTTCTTTCTGTGATAGATATCAATTAGCACAGAGATCTACATCTGGCTAACATTCAGAGGATGCAGAATGCTGTACCCTAAATATTGAATCTAGATCGTGCCCCTTCCTCCAAATTGTCAGGGGTCATCATGGAAGAGGGCACCTAAAGGTTGAAAGAGCCACATTTAGACTTATAGTGGTTCTAAGAGCATATACAAGAGCCACATACTGTTATGGTTTGTATATGCTTTTCCCAGGGAGTGGAACTATTAGGAGGTGTGGCCTTGTTGGAGTAGGTGTGTCACTGTGGGTATGGGCTTAAGACCTTCACCCTAGTTGCCTGAAAGTCAGTCTTCCACTAGCCGCCTTCAGATGAAGATATAGAACTCTCAGCTCCTCCTGCACCATATCTGCCTGGATGCTGCCATGTTCCTGCCTTGATGACAATGGACTGAACCTCTGAGCCTGTAAGCCAGCCCCAATGAAAAGTTGACTTTTATAAAACTTGCATTGGTCATGTGTCTGTTCACAGCAGTGAAACCCAAACTAAGACAGAAGTTGGTACCAGGACTGGGTATTGCTGTGATAGGCCTGACCATGCTTTTGTTTGGAAGAATGTGGATTTTGGGACTTTGGATTTGGAAAGCCACAGAATGCTTTAAGTAGGGCTTAATGGGCCAGTCTAGTAGGAATATGGAAGACAGTGGTGCTGAGGATCATTTGAACGGTGTAGGCCTAATGGCCCAAGAGGTTTCAGTGGAGAAGAACTTTAATATGTGGCTGTGAGACTGTTTTTTTGATGTTTTGGTGAAGAACATGACTGCTTTTTGCCATTGTCTGAAGAGACTCCCTAGGGCTAATGTAAAGATATTTATATTAATTGCATCTGCAAAGGAAGTCTCAAAAAAGCCCAACAAAGACTTTGTTCTCTGGTTAAGTCTGATGAAGAGAATTTTGAACAAACATAGCAAGATGAGAAAGGAAAAGTACAAAATATATAATTTGAGTATTAAAGGGACTCCAGGAAGTGAAATGGAGCTGAATTCAAGGATATTAAATTGAATTAAAGGAGTAGTGACCTTGGGGGCAAGATTCCACCCTGCTAAATTTAGGTCCAGGCATGGTAGTACAAGCCTTTAATCCCAGGAAGCAAAGATAAGCAGATCTCGAGTTCAAGGCCTGCCTAGAACAGAGCAAATTCTAGGCAAGAAAAACTTAAATCCAGGCTTGGTGGACTACACCTTTAATCCCAGTGTTTAGGAGACAGGCATGCAGATCTCTTGAGTTCAAAGTCAGTCTAAGGAGCAAGATTCAGGACAGCCAACTTAGGCAGTGAAGGAGCTGGGAAAAAGGAAGCTAGTGATAATGTAATAGAACAAGGGGGCCAATGTTCCAGCTCCTGCAAGCAGCAGAACTCAGCAGCTTCAGCCATGTGTCTCTGGCTTTATATTCAAGAGGAGAAGGAGACTACTGGGACAATTGATGCTCGTTAGCTGGAGCTAAGAAATTAGTGGTGATTAAGAAAAGACCAGCATCACTGAGGTGAAATATGGGAAGTGTTTTCTGAGAGCACAAAGAAGCTGTATTCCAGAGATAGCTAAGTGTTCCTCATGCTGCAGCTGTACTTGGTAATATGTAAGAATCATCCAGGTGGTACTGGTTTTGAAGGCATGAAGGCATCATGAAGAACAGCTGAGGCTTGGTAGTGTGAGAGGCCATGGAAGGCCATTGGTGAAAGTGTACCCTCAGTTGTAATTGACAGCCCAGGACTGAAGGGGTCATGCAAAGGAGTTAAGGCTTGGTACCATGAAGAGAGCCTATGAGAAGCTTTGGTGAAGTATAGTTGCAGTGGAAGACCCTAGCATACTGGAGATGCCAGTACCATGGGATGATCACCAAGAAGCAGTGGCAGTGAGTAGATCAATCTGAACTTAGAGTGCTACAGAGGGCAGAGCTGGAGAAGTGACACCAGCTCTTTGGAGATACACAGAAGATCATGTGTGGATCTCAGACATTGGAACAAGAAGCTGTGAAGCTGAAATTGATTTGGGGTACCCAAGATGTTAAAGATGCCAGAGCCACAGGATGCCTGCCAAGGAAAGCTGCTAACAGGGAGTGGAACAAGCCCAGGAGAAAGAACCTTGTTGAAGTCAACAAAGATGAAAAAAGAGTTGGATATCTGAAGACTGCTTTGCCATCAAAAGTGGAGATGAAGAGTTTGGACTTTGCCCAGCTGGTTTCCTGTCTTGCTTGGAGGATTACATTTAAGTGATTGGATGAATCTCAAAAGAGACCTTGAACTTTGGACTTTTAACACTGTTGAGACTGCTATAGACTACAGGGACTTTTGAAGTTGGAGTAAATGTATTTTGCATTATGCTATGTTTAAGTATGGCCCCCATAGACTAATGTTTGAACAAGCCTATGGAGGCCGGGGAGTGGAATGTTATGGTTTGTATATGCTTTTCCCAGGGAGTGGAACTATTAGGAGGTGTGGCTTTGTTGGAGTAGGTGTGTCACTGTGGGTGTGGGCTTAAGACCTTCACCCTAGTTGCCTGGAAGTCAATCTTCCACTAGCCGCCTTCAGATGAAGATATAGAACTCTCAGCTCCTCCTGCACTATATCTGCCTGGATGCTGCCATGTTCCTGCCTTGATGACAACAGACTGAACCTCTGAGCCTGTAAGCCAGCCCCAATTAAAAGTTGTCTTTTATAAAACTTGCATTGGTCATGGTGTCTGTTCACAGCAGTGAAACCCAAACTAAGTCACATACATAATGTTTAATCAGACAAATCCCAGCATGGAAGTGGGAGGTAGTCACAAGACCTATTTCTAACTAAAGAGCTATTGGCAAGTGATAACTCCTAGGAGAGGGAGAGTTATTTTCTGTTAGAAGTATGGTGCCTGCTACGTTGACCAAGTAAGTATCAGTGGATAGCCACACACCCAAGTCATAAAGGCAGTGAAAATTAGACTCAATAGCCTTTAAAAAATGAGGACAAAAAGTGGTATGGATATGGAACCAGATGGATGCAGGAGGAGTTAAGGAATAAATATAATCAAAAGAAAATGTGTAAAATTTTTCAAAAAATAATAAAAATATTTTAAATTATTTTAAAAGATTATACTTGAATGTGTTAAAACAATTTAACATTTTAACCTGATGCATATAACTATCTCTCAGGTACGTGCTGAATTTATTAGCAAACAGGACAAAGACTTAGGTATCTAGTACAATATTAACTACAGATACAACAAGGCAGGGAACTGAGCATGCTCACTACATCCTTACCTCCAAAGCTTCTCCTAAAGCCAAAGGGGAAAAAAAGGCTTGGTTATATTGTATATCCCATACCAAATAAATTATGGCTGTTAAGTATTTGCTTTTGAGTGTAAATACTCATTCTTTTGAGTGTAAATTCTGAAACGTTTGCAGTTTAAATCAGAAAAATAAAGACAAAGTCAGTACCAGTTGATTCAGAAAATGGGCTCTAGTCAAAATTTCCACCATGTCAAAAGTATGTAAAATCATTTCTTCTGACTTTGAAGTACTTTTCAAACATGAATGTGTTTTTCATTCCTGAAATAACTTTCTGAAAATGTAAATAAAATAACCTTTCAGCCTCCCACCCTTCCCACACACCCCCTCTCTCTTCTACACACTTACATAGAAAGTGTTAGAATGTTCTAATGTCTATGATATTCTGCATCTTTATCTGATAGAAAAAGCCAACAAAAGTGAAATAGCCTGATTGGGAAGTAGTGATTTAGCTGTTACTGGATCATTTCACTCGAATTTGGAAGGGAGTGTTTTGTTAGAAATTCAAAGTTTGGATGAATGCCTGAGGGCTAGAGTTGTAAAGAGATCTCTTCATATCCTCACCTATATGAATCTAACTCAGGTGTCTTCTCTGCTCCCCAGCACACACACACACACACACACACACACACACACACACACACAACTTTGCTGAGATCCTGTATCCCTTAAGGATTCTGCTTCATCTCTCAAGGGATGCTTCCTGTCAACTCCAAATATCCTATGTTAGAAGCTGAATTCATGCAATGTCTGTGACGTGGAGTTCTACCTCCAGACAAATGGAGTTCTCTTCTTCAGGAGACTGCTCCATTGAATTGTCATGTAAGAAACCAGCTAAGCAAGCCATTGAGAGAAAATAAGCAGCACTCTTAACCGTCTCTGCTACTGTTTCTTATTTCAGGTTCCTGCCTCTACTCTTGCCATGACTTCACTCTGTGTTGGAGTATGCCTGGGTAGTATAAGCCAAATAAAGCATTTCCTCTACAGTTGGTTTTGGTCACTTTTTTGTCATACCATCAGAAATGGTATGACAAAGTTAGGACAGTGTCATACTTAGCATCAGCTGTTAGCTTGACACAACTGAATCAACTGGAAAGAGGGAAAACCAACCTAGACATTGCCTAGACCGGACTAGACGGTGACCATGTTTGTGAGTCATTTTCTTAATCATGAATTATTGCAAGATTCAGTCCACCATTATGTTGAAAGAAAGGTGGTTGAGCAGGCCCAGGGAACAAGCCAGGGAGTAAGCATCACTGCTTTGTCATATTTGCTTCAGTTCCTGCCTCCAGGATAGAGCTTGAGTTCCATCCAGAGCTTGAGTTCCATCCATGGCTTCCTTCATAATGGACTATAACCTTTAAACTTAAATAAGACCTTTCCTCCTCCACACTGCTTTCAGATTGGTGCTTATCACACCAGCAGAAAGCAGAGTAGGAGCAAAGGAAAGGAAGGAAGGAAACTGGAGAATGTTGCACTCAATTCAGTCCTTTTACCCCAGTGCCTGTCACCATTGTAGCATGCTACCATTGGCATCCAACATCACATGAATGCATCAACGCTTCAGCCCGACCTTCCTCATACTGGATGATTTTGTCTCTCCCTCTCATGCATCCACTTCCATGGCCCTAAGTGAACTTAGTCATCCCTGGAACCAACCCCAGGGCATTCCACAGCAGCAATGTCCAGCACTCCACCCCTCAGCTCTCCTGGCAACCTACTCCCTTCCTCCCACCGCTACGTCTCCCCACATCCATTCAATCACATTGCTCTCCCTCCATCTTCCACCCAAGCCCTCCTCAATTGCACAAGCACTGACCTCTCTGCACTTTCCATCCCCAGAGGCTCACGCCTTATTTCATCGGGTCAATCATCCTAAAAGTCTTATCTAATGTCACTTTCTTAGAAGAGCTACCCAGTGTTCTGAACTAAATGGGGCCTCCATGCTGAGCCATTCTATATGGATCATATAAATATAGGAAGTACTTTATTATAATTAAGCTATTGCAGATTTGAACTAGAAGATTTATTTTAACCTACAAATTGGTGGAGGAAAGGGACTATAGCTACCATAGTCTGTATATAAGTCACCTAGCACCATGCCAGACATATAGGAATATGTGAGGTAAAATTCATATAGACATATTCACACACAAATTTACACACTTACATAGTTTTTAATAAGTGGATTTATGTGTCATGAAAGCAATCTTAAATCAGAAAGAACACTTAGTTCTGCCTAACATCAAAACAAATTACATCTATTTCTTTTTTTAAAAGTACAACAACTTTTTAAATGGGATCATCCTGTATAATATGTTTTTTAAAGGTCTACTTTGTCTGCTGAATATTAAGTAGCTAAAAGAGAACTTGCCAAGAGGGTTAGCATTCTCGATAGCAGACAGCATAAAGGGGAACTGCAGGGGTAAAAGAATATGTGACCTTTCTTTAAAAAACAATCTAAAAAAAGGTTGAAAGTATATACCCTTCAGGGATAGACAATGCTCCTCCAGGAGCCACGGGTTGTCAGAAAAGAACCTTTATAAGTTGTTGCCTAAGAAGGTCCTGTAGACCAAACAGTACAAGCTATTGTTGCTCTTGGTTGCCCACAAGAACTTGGTGGAAAGATGTGATTTCTGAAGACACCCCACACACTTTGGTCGCAAGACACAGAGCATCACACTGGAATTGAGATGCGAGCTTCTTCCCTACTGGCTGGCCCACACAGTGCCAGAAGATGCTGTGCGGGCTACTGGAGGGGGTGGGATGGGAGAACATCTACATCCTTCCTTGCTCTTGCAAGCTAAGTAATGACCTACCAAGCATGATGTGCTTATACAGTCACATGACTGTGATGAGAATAACTGACCACTTTCAGATTAGATTTGAGGTCCTCTCCATAGGAGCGGATTCATGCCTCCTGTAAACATGATTAAAAGCCTGTTACTGGGGAAGCTGATGAGGCCATAGACTCTGAGGATGGGAAATACTGCTCTACTACCTTAGTTAGGATTTCTTTCATTGCTGTGAAGACACAACATAACTACGGCAACTCTTGTAAAGGAAAACATTTAATATGGGCTGGCTTACAGTTTCAGAGGTTTGAAGCACAGTAGCATGTAGGCAGACTAGCATGGTGCTGGAGAAAGAACTGAACATTCTACATCTTGATATGCAGTTTGCAAAAGGAGACTATGTGTCACACTGAGTGTAGCTTGAGCATGTAAGACCTCAAAGCCCGTTCCCATAATAACATCGTACTTCTTCTAACAAGGTCACACCTCCCAAAAGTGCCACTCCTATAGACCAACCATTTAAATACATGAGTTTATCGTGGCCATTCTTACTCAAATCACCACATCTGCTAAATCTTCATGTTGTCAAACAGCTTCTAAAGATTCATGTTCATATCATAGAATAGTGCTTCACCCAGACTTTATCACAGGAGTGTTTTCTATTGCAGAAGGACAGCATAACTGGTCAAGTGCCTAGAGCACATGGTAGTAGAAATCTCTGCCCTAAATGGGGGAGCTATCTTCCTCCCCTGCCTTAGTCAGTGTTCTATTGCTATGAGGAGATACCATGGCCGCAGCAGCTCTCATAAAGAAAAGCATTTAGTGGGGCTTGCTTACAGTTTCAGAGGTTTAATCCATTAGCATGGTGAGAAACATGGTGGCATACAGACAGATGCAGTGCTAGAGAGACGGAAGTTCTACACCTGGATCCACAAGAACCAGAAAAAGACTGGCTCTAGGACTGGCTTGGTCTTTTGAAATCCCAAAGCCCACCTCCATGATGCACTTCCTCCAGCAAGGCCACACCTACCCCAACAAGGCCACACTTCCTAATCCTTTCAAATAGGGTCACTCCCTAGTGTTCAAATATATGAAGTTGTAGCAGCAATTTTTATTCAAAACACCATACCTTCCAGGGCTCAGGGAACATCATGGAAAATGAAACAGAAAGAATGTGCGTACAGTGTCTTAGGCAGTGTTTCTATTCCTGCACAAACATCATGACCAAGAAGCAAGTTAGGGAGGAAAGGATTTATTCCTCTTACACTTTCACACTGCTGTTCATCACCAAAGGAAGTCAGGACTGGAAGTCACACAGGTCAGGAAGCAGGAGCTGATGCAGAGGCCATGGAGGGATGTTTCTTACTGGATTGGTTCCCCTGGCTTGCTCAGTCTGCTCTCTTTTAGAACCCAAGACTACCAGCCCAGGGATGGCACCACCCACAATGGGCCCTCCCCCTTGATCACTAATTGAGAAAATGACCCACAGCTGGATCTCATGGAGGCACTTCTCCAACTGAAGCTCCTTTCTCTGTAACTCCAGCTTGTGTCACGTTGACACACAAACCACAAGCCGGTACGAACAACGATTAGGAAGGTATGCAGCAGGATGGTGTTTTGTGCACATGATATAGTAATGGCACTCATTAGCTTACTTCAGCTGTGGTCATCTGTACTACACCTACACAAAATTATACCTGGAACCATTTCATCATGCATAGGGGAGGGGCTTTGTGGGTCCCACACATTCCAGGGGACTATTCCAATCAAGGGTTATCAAAAGAAGTGTAATGTTCTTCAGTGCATAGCCCACTGCATACACTAGGTTCACTGCCCTCTAAGCAACCTCTCATCCACACTCAGACAAGCAACCTTTACTGACTCAGTGGGGACCACTCCTAAAAAGAAGACATAAAAGTAGAGGACCTTGTTGAGAAGACATGTTTCCGCAAGAGGAGACTGAGAATGAGATAAAAGAATAGGGGTCGAGAAACAATTGCAATTCATTATCTTGAACATTTTTTTTAATTTAAAAATGAATCTGGAGAATGACCACCCAAAGGCGGCAACAGTTCCAGGATGCTGAAAATAAGCTCCCAGTCACATGCCATGCGGCAGAGGAGGGATGCGGGGGAACCAGGTTCTGCTACAAATAGCACAACTCTTTATAGATAGAAGTGTTAGCAACCCTATCCCAGAGATCTTTGAAACTATAGCACATCTTAGAAAGAATAAGTCCCATTACCATCTACTTAGCAAGGAAAGATACAAATAAGCCCAGCCAACGCTATAGTGTAAAGACCTATCCAAATGGAATTCAGTTTGTACGAAATCAGATGTCTGTGCTTAGAAGGTATCTGATTTCTGACCAGTTATTCAGAGCAACAGACAAAATCAGGGCCTTGGGTTAGTTTATATAAACAGTGCACTGCAGACAGTCTAGAAGGAAGGATTACAGCGTAATTTGATGGTGTATGAATTTGAAAGCGAAGGAGACTTAAGACAGGTTATGGTAACCTAACACCGTTTACTTTTTAAAGTTGTAGGGGTAGGGAAAGCATTCTACTCTGGTAAACATTCGTTCTTTAAAACAAAAATGAATTTAAAAAAAAGTAATACCTAACCATCTCTGAGCTTTTTGAACTGAACACAAGAGGCTTTATATATGTTTAGCTTTTATTTTGATTTTAAGAACTTGCTCCTTGGATCTGAAAATTATGATTTCAAAAATAGTTCCATGTGTTTCTTAATTCTGTGTTTGCTTTCTACAAATACATTTGAAATCTGTCATTATGCAAAAACGATTTCATGCTTAGCTTTTATCAATCACAAAGTTTCTCTACTGACTTTACATCTAACTGTCATATCTTAGACCCTTCAATAGAAACAGACTTTGCTTAAATGAAGCTGTATGCATTTTAAATGCACACTAGAGTTCACAAGGGAAACGGGGGTAATGCAGATACCAGAAATGAGGGAAAGGCCAGAGGCAGACCTAGAAACACGGAGTTGACCCACATGTTGCTTCAGTCACCAGTGTAGTACCCCTGAGAACTTCTGCACTTCGGGCATCAAGAGGAGCCTTCACATAGCAGCAAACATCTGGCTAGTATGTTATACCCTCAATGAATGGAAAGTCATGGTCAAGCATTTACATATTAAAGTATCTACTGCATTATAGATAGAGCATTGCACTTTTTCCTAGCTTTCTTTTGATTCTTTGTGAATTTCACATTATGCTCTCCCAATCCTACTCATCTCCCCTTTCCTTCAAATCTTCCCTCCGTTTTTGCAAACTCCCCCAAAGAAAACAATCAAACCAATAAATAAATAAACAAACCAAATTGTTTTTAAAAACCTCACTATGGAAGCTGCAATGTGTCATGGTGTATCACAATGTGTGTGTGTATATATATACACATTTTATATATATATATATATATATATATATATATATATATATATCCTTTTGTCCAACACACACACACACACACACACACACACACACACACACACATCCTTTTGTCCAAACGTCTTACAAATGTTCATTGCAGTAAGTCATTGGTCTGATTAGGCTAGCCTCTGCTACCTTATCAATACTAGACCCTCACCCAGACTCCAATTGGAGATCATCTTGTTATCCTAAGTCATGGAAATCCTGCAGGTTTGGATTTGTAGAATGGCCCCTTTACATGTTCTAGCAGTTCATAGGTGGGGTAGATGTTGGGATGTACCAACCCAAAGCCCTGGACCTGAGCCTGCCAGCTTTCCTGAACACCATAAGGGCTAGCTTTCCAGCTCTGCCCACGCTAGCTAGGTCACTGAAGTGTATCAGTTGACAAGGAGTAGGGTCAGCTCTCCTGCTTTCATGCCCTCAGGATCCAGTTCAACTGTGCTGCCCAGGGGAGCTATGGGACTGCTCTCCTGAGTCCTGCAGGCAGGCAGGAGGTGAGGAGTCAGCAAGAAAAAAAAGCATACAGAGAGGCCTGCCAGCTGTTATGTGACCTACATGCCTTGGGCACCACTATTATGTGCAAGTATGTGGCAAAGACCTGGGGATAAAAGAGAAGCTGAATAGTTTGAATACTATGAAGAGATTCATAACTGAAGACATCAGGGAGATGAGGAGTAGCCTAATATGAGTAGCCTGTGCTGCTACCTGAGGTCTCAGAGAGGTCTCAGCCCACACTGCCACTGAGGCCCATGTCTGGGTCCATGACCTTGCAGGAACAGGGGTCTTCCTTGATGTCTCTGACCTATGTTACTACCAAAGGCCATTTGGAAATCCCTGACCATGTTGATGCCCAAGGTCTGTGCATTGCCCTTCTGAAGCACACGTGACCACAACAGCATTCAGTCAGACGTGGACTGGGACTATAATTGTGGTCCCATAGAGTCACGATGAAGCTGAAAACACTCCATGTAAGACATGCAGTCTAATGCATGACTTATCTATCTGTGGCAAGGTGACACAGTGAAAACAAACCTGACAGTTACATATGAAATTATGTGCAGTACATAATACTTGATAAAGAATGACTTTTATGTATTGGCTACAAAACAGTTTATCATTACTTTTTAATGTATTCCTTCTACAAAAAAGAGTTAGCCATAAATTATTATGTCTTGTTATGCCAGAAACAGCCTCATACAGCTCATTTTTATTCAGCCTCACGGGTGGATAACTCCCCCTTATTTTGATTTATTTCTTGTTATTTTGCTTGCTTTGCAAATCAACAGATTTATGCCTACACACACACACACACACACACACACACACACACACAAGCATGAGCACACACACATGTGCACATGCATATGTATAAACCAAGGACTATACCATCTTGTTTTGTCTAAGTTCACCTTATAAAAGTCACACAATAAGAGCATTGCCTAACAGCACATTTCTTGGAATTGATCCCACTCTTGTGATGAATTGCTATGTAGAGTTTACACTATTAAAAATTATTGCCTCAAAAAAAAAAAAAGAATCAGGTTGATCTTTATAAAATTGCTACTATCATCGTTTATGTGACTCAATTATGTCAGAAAGTAGCATGGTATTAAACCATTTGCTTTTCCCTGTACAACTTACCCTTGCCCTCAAGAAGGCTGAAACCCCTCCCTTCTGACTCACTTCCCCATGAAGCTTCCCTCCTCACAGCCTATCAGAGCATCTCCACCAAGGGTCCCCTCCCTTCCCAAGCAGACATCCAGTCTTATCAAGTTTGCTCTAAGTAGATCTGTGGTGGGGAGACAGAGTATCTCACCCATGACATCTGAAGGAGGGCGAGGAATTTAGAATTTAGATTGTACATGTGCAATTCAGATAGGCCACCTCCAAAACAAACAGGCCTTGCACACTTTGGAAGATGGTCACCTCAGCCTACACAACATCAAGTGAACCTCCCTCTAACCTTCCAGCCTTGAGCTGTTACATAAGTCCCCTTTCCTTAGTGAGTGACAAGCTCCCAAAAGGAAGTTGAGGGGAAAGGTAAAAAAAAAATTCCTTGCATAATTTTTTGGGCAATCTTTATTTTTCAGCCATGTTCCAGATGTAAGGAAGTATTCCTCCTTGAGAGCCATCTGTCCCCTCTGAGCTACAAGAGATCTATACTAGATGGTAGAAATAAAAGAAGTCCACTGACCTGGGTTTAAATCCTGTCACCTACTGTTCCTAGAGGTGCTTCAATTCTCTACCTCCAACACTCTTGCCTGTCAGGTGGAACTTCCTCTCACCATCAGAGTGAAATGAACCAAAGTTGCTTGGGTAATTTTTAATGTCAAGTTACAATGCATCTAGTATTCTTCACCCCATCCCCCTCCCAACTTTGTGTCTTATTTTTACTTTTTCATGCCTTGGTGTTAATAACCCCTGAGTCTAATTAGTGTTGCCCAAATCTCTAAAAAGCAAAGTCATCCTCAAATGCACGAAATCTCAGACAAACCCACAGTATGCACACAAAGAAAACCATAATGTGTGTTTCATCATCCTACCGTGGAAGACAAAGGACTTGATTTCGACGGACTGGGCGGTCAATGTGCACAGTCCTGGTTTCAAATGCACACTGAGTTATCTCTTGACACTGCTCATTATAGAGGGAAATTTAATTCCAAACAATGAGTGGGTAAAAGGTAGATAAATTGCCTATTGTTTGGAGATTATAGCAACCTTAAAAACGAACATGAGCTTCTTGCTCCTAATTGTTTTATAAGGGAGATAAATAACACCAACTTTAGAAAGAATCTATGTAGCTAACTAAATGAACTAATTAAAAAGTGGCCGAAAGAAGAGAGTTTGGAATATTCATCTTTGCTTCACAGAGGCCTTTGCTTAGGGAAGCAGGGCTAAAGTCGTTCATAGTGTCCTAACAGTGGGGAGTCGGGCACAGAATATGAGTGGAATTAGAGACAAAGAGCCAAAAGGTGTTGAGCCCTTAACAGTTCTGGGCATTTTTCTCAATTCATTACAGAGAAGACGGTGGCTATGAAACAAACTTTATATAGATCATAAATGGATGTGAAAGATGACCTATTTATTAGCCCGTGCCGAAGTCCCATAATTCCCATCCATTTCAACTCATTTCCCTTTTTTCCAAAGAGAGAAAGAAGTCTGGACTGACCAGAGGGTTGTAGATTCCGATAGAGCAGCCTGGTTGCCTGCTGAGCTTTCTCTCTGGACATCAGCTTGCAGCCCTTCTTCCCTTCCCCTCTAAGTCCCCTCTCACCACCGGAACCCTTGCTCTGACACCAAGCCTACCTATGAAAAGAGACATAGCCTTCAGTGCGTTCCCACCCATTCCTGCAGTCCAGCCGTGCACATCCATTTTACCCAAGGTCCATTTCTTGTTTTGGCTTCTGCCCCTTACTTGAGGAAACAGGACAAGCAAAATTATAAACAAAGGGATTAAAAGAAACCCTCATAATATGTTTGGAGCCACAAATTCTAGAACACCATTCTATAACAGAAATTGTAAATGCACGCAAGGGGGTTTCTTCTCCCCAAACCCCACCCCTCAGCTGTCACCCAGTCTCCACTCTCTCTGAGCCCTATTGTTGACTTAATTAGATCGTGCTGAGGCTGTGAGGACTTCCAGCATCTCTGGGTTACAGCGGTCAACACCTAACTCCAAGGCCCTCCCTCCCCTGAAGAGTTTCTGCTGGCTTTATAACCACTTCCCTTTTAACATGGGACCTTCCCAGAGAAGGCTCCACTAATCTCAAGCACAGCTCATTCCCTAACTCCTTAAAGAAAAAAGCAAAAGAATGTTTGGAGGAGGGGGAGTCTCAGCACCAGCTGAAGGTGCCTGAATGGCATAAGTAAACCTATAAACAGAATTCTATGTTTGAAGCTCTGACATCCCTAATTTTCCAAACAATGACGTATTCTGCCCTGCGTCACCTTAAATAGCCAAGCCATTAGTTTTCCAAAGTAGGCGCCTTTCCTTTCCCTGCTCCCCAGTCCTTTGATTTTAATCTAAACCATGACTC
Source organism: Apodemus agrarius (assembly GCA_964023405.1). Taxonomy (NCBI): domain Eukaryota; kingdom Metazoa; phylum Chordata; class Mammalia; order Rodentia; family Muridae; genus Apodemus; species Apodemus agrarius. Next base: position 14,674,300 of record OZ030020.1, on the reverse strand, counting down.
CTTCCCCTGTGCTTTTTACCATTTTTCTCTCTTTTCTGATCGTTTCGAAGGTATCTGCTGGTTACCCTGGACTTATCTCAAAGGGAATCATTCCAAGTCACCCTTAAAATGTCTTGGAAGACCGGGTTGGTGGTGGCGCATGCCTTTGATCGCAGCACTTGGGAGGCAGAGGCAGGCAGATTTCTGAGTTCGAAGCCAGCCTAGTCTACAGAGGGAGTTCCAGGATAGCCAGGGCTACACAGAGAAGCCTTGTCTCGAAAAAAACAACAACAACAACAAAAGTCTTGGAAGACATGAACCTCAGTTAATTCTTCAGACAATTGTTTTCTATACTGTTATGGACTTGTCCTTCCACAAGCACTCAGTCTATGATGGTTCTAGTTCAGTATTTTCCTCGTACCTTAAATAACACCATCCCACAAAGTGGAGTTTCCTTCACAGCTACTATTTAACTGTTCATAAACAGTTTGGCAGGAAGGGAGGTTTACTCTGTCCTCGGCTTCAGCTTTGACTCCTGGTCTTTAACATCAAAAACGAGCAAAGGGTCACAGGAGCTAGCCACTTTCCCCGTCTTCATTTCTTCCTTCCTTTTGTCAAACCTGTTTTCAGAACGTTGTCACTCTAGCTTGCTGGGAGATGTCAAGACTCTGAAAGGAAGTTAAAAATTGTGAAATAAATGAACTCGGTGACCTCAGTTTCCTTGCCTTTTTGGTAAATAGTTTGTGGGTTTTTTTTTTTTTGAAACTGAAAACATATTTTGAGAGTACAGGCAAGCTTGGTGGTAAACCACCCGAAGGCTCATAAAAGCACAACGCATGCAAGCTGCATTTTGCAGACTCCTGGCCAAGTAGTGAAAGTGAAGAGAAAGGAAGACAGAGCGGCCCCTCTGTGCACTGCCGTACCTCTGTCCCCAAACCACCGTCGGGTTGTGTGTCCTCTCCTACACAACGTGATTGTTAAATACTCCTACAGAAGGTGAACTGTCCAAGCTACGTTTTAAAACCAACGGAGTACTACTCAGCAATTAAAAATAATGAACTCATGCAATTTGTAGGTAAATGGTTAGATCTGGAAACTATCATCCTAAGTGAGCTAACCCAATCACAAAAGAATACACATGAAATGTAATCACTGATAAGTGGATATTAATGAGCCCAGAAGCCCTAAATACTCAAGGCACAATTAGCAAGTCAAAGGACTCCCAAGAAGAAGAAAGGAGAGGACCCTAGGCCTGTAAAGATTGGATCCAGTATTGTAGACCCAGAACAGAGAAATCGTGGGGGGGGGAAGAGTGGGGAATAGCAGGGGGGGAGAGGAATTATGGGACATATGGTGGGGGGTAACTGGGAAAGGGGAAAGCCTTTGGAATGTAAACATAGAATATAGAAAATAAAAATTTAAAAAAAGAATATCTGATATAAAAAAAACTCAGACTCTCTCTAACACCCCATTTTATCTGCTTTATGGGGAAACACAGGTTACAGGTCGCAAGCCAGAACCTCAGACAACACTCAGAGCTTAGCGCGGCCACCATTATCCCCACCCCTCCTTGGCATGGGCTAAACTATGGTGAGGAGGGCACACAGAGCTGGGACTGAGGAGATGGTGAGAACAGAGACTGAAGACCCTCTGACAAATGGAAAAATAAATCAAGGATCCTAGCAGGTCAGGGAATGAGACCTGGGCTCAGACATGAAGGCTAACTGTCCCCTTTTAAATAAGCATTAACTACAGCAAGACCCTCCATCAATCAGTGGGAACTTCCCAGCCAAGAAACAGTACTTGAGACCTTAAGTCCCTGCTCAGCAGATACACTCAGGACACAGTTTTATCACTGTGACTCCTAGCATCCACCTGCCTCCACCTGCATCCCCCTGCATCCACCTGCCTCCCCCTGCCTCCACCTGCATCCCCCCAGTCTGTTGTTTGCTTTGTCATTTTTTTAAAGGACCTATCAGAACAATCTGTTTAAAAAGGCAAATAGATTGAAAGGCATGCTTACGATCGCCCCCTAAAATTCATCCAAAGGACTCTGAAGCCACCCCCAGAGCCTGAGACCTTAAGCGCAGGCAGCCTGCCATCCATCTGAGAGGCCCTCAGCTCCTGCTCTCAGCCTCCCTTTCTCAGGACACTCCCCTTTCAAGGCAGAACGCTTCGCGTGTTCTAACCTCAAGGAACTGCTTGCTGTCTGGAGGCTGTTGGATTTTCAATTCCACTCCCACTTTGTTTCCTGGCCTATCCCTCTCCTTCCTTAACCCTCTGCCCAGATATCCCTTCCACCCCCGCCCCTGGTGCCACTTGTCTGAACACCTTATCTGAACTCATAAGCTGGGACCCTTCACAACCGGCACCCCATACCATGCTACCCCTGCATATAATATTGACTGTCATCGTCTATCCTGCATAATTTAATTTCTTTTTTTATCCTTCACTAAAGATATAAGTTTATAATTTTTTCCCTTCTTTTGCCCACTGTTAAATCGTATCATCCATAGTAATGTCTGGTGCACAGGACAAATTAACAAAATAGACAACCGCCCACTTCCTATTTCAATCTGACCTCAAGTAGATAACCAGGTTGCACTGGTCTCTTGTTAGTGTCATTATCTTCCGTAAGGGCAGTGCATCACAGAAGCACTCTGAGGATGATCAAAGGCTGTATGTATCGAATCGTTTAAGGTATGCTTAGAGAGATCATTGGTTTAATTAGTGAATTTGCCTGTGGGCAGAAAGAAATAACATATGGGAGAGCTATAGATGAATGTTAATTTTAGACCCGTGATTCATGATTGCTATTTATGTTACTTATGCATATCTCGTGTATATATGGAATGGAATGGAAGGGAAGGGAAGGGAAGGGAAGGGAAGGGAAGGGAAGGGAAGGGAAGGGAAGGGAAGGGAAGGGAAGGGAAGGGAAGGGAAGGGAAGGGAAGAAAAAATTCAAGGTAAATTCAAATCATCCATGGCTAATTTTGAGAATGGATTTATTTAAAGATGGCTGCCCCATCCCCCAACCCCCAGTTTAAAAAGATAATGAAGAAAACAGAAACTGACAAGCCCAAGCACCAGTCAGACCTTTTTACTTAATTCAGCCTTTTTCTTTTAACTTAGTAAAATCGTTGACTCTTTTTTTTTTGTAATTAATGATTTGGACAAATTCAAGTTGTTTAGGAGCTGGAGATTCATGCATATTCAAGCAGCCTGTGTTCTGAATCTGAGGGAAACCTCTTTGCTCAAGGAGCAGAGACCCGGTAAAAGCAGCCTCACCGGACCAGAAGTCACAGAGGAGAAGGGGGAAGGGGGAGGGTCACGGGGTTGGGGGCTGTGCTTGAGGTGGCTTCCTTGGCTGGATGTCATCTTTTCATTTTTTCCTTTCGGGGTGAGTGGACACTTGAAAACGCTACATGAAGGTTCCATCATAGATCAGTACAATGTCATTGTAGACTACGATAGTTCTAAAACACAGGAGGCCGGTGAGTCCAGGAGTCGGAAGATGAAGGCGGTAACGACCATCTAACCAGTTATTGTTTGGTCCACACATGCCCCTTTAAGGTTCCTCCAGATTGGTGTTGTGTTGCCCATTCGGTCATTTAAATCTCCGTGGACGTTAGGGAAAATGAGGTGTTTGGCAATGAATAGACTTCTTAGCAAAACAAAATCAAAATTTGAAAGTACAACAAAGTTAAAGACTATTGAAAATTGACCTAGGGATTCTCACATTTCTCTCTTTAAAAATCAGCTTTATGGGGACTGCGCCAGGTGACAGGGGGACTCAGCACCCCTGCATCATCGTGCTCTTTTGATCTTTCCGCTGCACCTACTTCATTTGAGAAATGTGTCCAAAAACTGATTCAACCGCTCTCTCCCACTTTAATAAAGGCTCATTAGTGGATTAGAGGAGATTTGAAACTGAGCCCAGTGTAGTCAGCAGAGACAAGGTCCAAACAACCATTCAGCATATTTGAAAAGTACCAAGCTAGCAACTTGGAAAAGAGCCACCAGTAAGATGTGGAAGCAATTGTGCATGAGGAGCCCCAGGCCGGCCAAAGCGTCCCTACTTCTAAGTGCGCGAGAGCGATAACCTGGCTCCATGAAAAGGAAAGGCAAAGGCTTGCGTTCAGTGTGAGCCAACCCTAACACGATGAAGGCAGCAATCCTGTAGAAGGCGTGAGGGAAAACTGATGAGGAGAGACCGAGCACCTGGCCTTGTCGCCTGTTCTTCTTCGGGAACCCATCACCCTCCTTGAAAGCGACAAGATGCCTCAGTGTAAGCATGGACTCTCCCCTTCCCTCTGAAGGCTTTGTACCAATTCTAATAAGACCTTAGGGCTAGCTTTGGCAACATCTCCAAAAGATTTAGGCTTCCTGGCCCATTCTTATAGCCCGTTGCTGTGCAGTGATGTGCTCTCCCATTTAAGTGGAGTCACGTGACGCTTTAATCCCTCCCAGGCACCCGTCCCATGACGCCTCACCTGCAATCCCTTTCCCCACCCCCACCCCCACCCCCGCTGATACAGGTGAATGGAAACCAGGGCTACGAGACAGAAAAAGAGAACATAAGAGGAAAGCTATGCTGTTTAAAATGAACTCAATAGTATTTATATGGTTTAGTTTGATTTTGTTTCCTGTTGCTTTCTCGGGTGTTTTTTTTTTTATTTTACTTCTCTTTTACTTATGTTATACTTTCCAATTGTGTGTGACGCATGTGTATTTGTGTGTGTGTGTGTGTGTGTGTGTGTGTGTGTGTTTTGCGCTATTTCTTTGTGATGTTTTTAAAATTCTGGTTTGTTTGTTTTCTAAGGAGACAGAACGAGAACCTGACAGTGGTGGCGCGTGCCTTTAGAGGCTCTCTCAGCACTAGAGAGGCAGAGGTAGGCCGATCTCTACTTGGAAAGGAAAGTTTGAACTCCCTGAAAATGACACCTAGTTTAGTGATCCATTGACTCCTCCTTTGATGAAAAATGAAGTAGAAAATATATCTCCATCTCTTATCATCCTTCAGATCTACAGCAAATAGTACTTCTCCAAGGGATATGGCATTTGGCATTCAATTTTATATAGTGCTCTGAGCATATTTTTACAATATAAATAATTTTTGATCATGTGTTCCTTCTTCCTCAACTCTTCAGAGACCCCACACACACACCTTCATGACCACCCAGTGTACTCTATTAGAAGAAAGCACGCCAAAGTTACAAGACTTTGAAACATAAAAATGAAGCCAAGTGATCGTGGCACGAGCCATTAATCCCAGGACCTAGCAGGCAGAGGTAAGTACATCTCCAAGTTCAAGGCCAGCCTGGTCTACAGAGCGTGTTCCAGTGAAGCCAAGCCTACTTAGAGAAACCCTGTGTAAAATAAAGAGGGGAACCCCGGGGCTTGGTATTGGATGAGTGTGACCTGGGGAGGATCCGGAAGGGGTGGGGTGAGGCCATGATAAAGACTGAGCAGTGCGACCCCAACGGCCTTGCAGGAATACGACAGGTCTGCATAATGGCGGACTTGCCGGTGCCTCTCCACAGCTAAAGACCCAAAATTACCCAGGACGGGCAAGTCTGACTACAAAGATTCTGAGATTAAGCCAGATCTGCAGTGAAGAAGTGGATGGGAGTCCCATAAGGCACCTGGTCCCACAGGGAACGAACACATCCCTGCCTTTCCTGTAGCCTTCATTCCACATGCTTAGTGAAAAGCATCCAACATCTTTAAACATTTTACAAAATATTCCGAGTGGGATTCCTTATATACCCGAGGGACGGACTCACTCAACATAGTTTGCTTTGGTCTCGCAAACTCAGATAGCAGCCCTGCAGAAAGAAGCGGGGTAGAGATGCCCACCATCCCCCAGTTCAGAGTAAACCACCAAAAAAAAAAATTATGACCGGCTAATTTTCATTTTTGAGGAATCACGGGAGTAAAGAGTTACAAATAGAGAATTTGTATTCTGGTGTGTAATTCTTGAGCTGTGTGACCGGCAGAAGCTTCCCTGAGGGGAATGGAGGGGTTTCTGACCTCGGCGCCAAAGGGTCAGTCTCTCCAACTCCACAAGCACCTTTGACGAAACCAGAGGCAGAGAAAGAGTTTGCAGCCGCACAGCTAAGAGATCGAAGAAAAGCCGGGCATGGTGGCACACGCCTGTAATCCCAGCACTTGGGAGGCAGAGGCAGGCGGATTTCTGAGTTCGAGGCCAGCCTGGTCTATAGAGTGAGTTCCAGGACAGCCAGAACTACACAGAGAAACCCTGTCTCGAAAAACCAAAAGAGAGAGAGAGAGAGAGAGAGAGAGAGAGAGAGAGAGATCGAAGAAGAGGAAGCTGACGGACTAGCAGAATCAAGGGTGCAAAGAGTTTGCTGCTGTTGTAAGATAGTTAACGACTCTATCAGTTCTTACTGTGACCAGTCCCCCAATAATCGAGACCGCGTCCTAGTCCTATTGATTTACTTAACCAGCTTTAGCACAATTACTAGGCGATTATCCCTAACCTATTTTCCACACTACACCGGCTGTTTCCCAGCTGTGCTCCCCAGTTACCTGCAGTCTTGAGTCCCTCCTGGGCTGATCTGGCTCCATCCGTCTGTCTGTCCGCAGGGCACACTTCTCTTGGCCACATACGCCTGGTTCATCCTGTCTAAGGAAGACCTATTCTCCCATCTTCTTTATCCTCCCTGGTCGTGTGTGTGTGTGTGTGTGTGTGTGTGTGTGTGTGTGTGTGTGTACCTGTGTGTAGCTGAAGCCCTGCCTACCTCTATTACTCCCAAGCAATTGGCTGTAGCCACTTATAATTTACCAATAGCTTTAAGTCAGGGATCGAGGTTTACACAACGAAGGTCAGTCAGTGTGTGAGAGAATTCACTCATCTGGGAGCGACCAGATCTTGGGGTTCAGGATTTAGCATCTGTTCACACAGCACCAGACCAACCCCCAACAGATTACTGCCAAGCGGAAGAGGACAGCTCATCCTGACAAGATGGTTCTGCGGCCTCCGATCTGAACTCAGGAGCTATGGAAGGAAAATAGGACCTCGGAATCCTAGAAAACACAATTCCAAAGACATTGGTGCACGGGCGCTCTGTGGAAGGCATTTAAAAAAAACACACACACAAGGAGATGTGCAGAAGTTGTTCAGTTGATAAAGTGCTTGTCGTGCATACATGGGGACCTGAGTTTGATTCCCCAGAACTCACGTTAAACACCCAGGTAAACATAGTAATTCTCACTTGCAATCCCAGTACTGGGGAGGCAGAGACAAAAAAACTCCCTGGTCAGTAGGTGGCAAGCTAGCCTAGCATTACTTCATCAGTAGTTCCAGGCTAGTGAAAGATTAAAAAATAATAGAATAAAATAAAATAAAATAAAATAAAATAAAATAAAATAAAATAAAATAAAATAAAATAATAAAATAAAATAATAAAATAAAATAATAAAATAAAATAATAAAATAAAATAAAATAAAATAAAATAAAATAAAATAAAATAAAATAAAATAAAATAAAATAAAATAAAATAATAAAATGGAAAACCAGGGCAAATGACTTCTAAGAAATGATAGTTGAACTGTTGACTTCCATGTATATACATAAGCATATGCTTATACCACATGTCCATGTGTTCTGACACTTGTGCGTGCGCACACACAAAAAGAGAAAGAAAGAAGGGACAGAGAGAAAGAAAAAAGTTAAATGTTGGGACGGAACAAGAACTAAGTGTCCCATAGACATAATGTATAAACAGTAAAAATGACCATGCAATGGACCCTTCATATGCATCCAAATTTCTGGGCACAATGGCATGGTCCAGTCACCCACTTGTTCCAGATGTCTACTGTCATGATCAGCAAACCAAAGTTCACAGTTCTAGGCAGATGCTGGAATCCTGCTCGAGACTTGCCCCTTAATAACATCCCAAGACTATGTTGAAAGCTTTCTTAATGCTGCTTCCGGTCATAATTATCCCTTAATTGTCACGGTGACAATAGCTGGGAAGTCACTTTGGTTTTACTCAATATTAAAATTTGTAGGAATCCGTTGAGCTGCCTTTGTGAGAGAGCTTGTATCCTCATCAGCGGTTCTTTGTCAATGGCTTTTTTTTCTCTTCCTACAACTCTGTTCATACGCATGTGCAATCCTTTGGCACTGCGTCTACTGCTCTGCAGGGTTAGAGCTCACTCAGGCCTGCGCAGTACGTACTGTTCCTCCGTGCCTGCAATGCTTCTCCATCTAGGGGCGCTGACTAGGCGTGGCTCCTTCTAATGTCAATCCCACTATTCTGAGCATAGGAAACCATGTCTGGCTTTGTGATAGTTATGCCTATTGGTATCTCCAATCGCTTCTCCAAAAAGAAATAAGGATACCGTAAGGCCAGAGCAACAACGCATCACTACTTTTAGGGTAGGGGAAGCGGGGTCTGTCTCAGGTTTAGGTCAAATGACCATGTCCAATATTACAATGTAAATAAAACTCTGAGCTTTGCGGAAACCATAACTAACTCAAACAAAGGCATTTTCAGTGACTTAACATTTAGAAATGCCAACTCCGGCTTCTTGGAGTTGCTAATGTCTGCAGTTCTGATTCCTAGCTGGTCTCTGACGCACCTGTAGCTGCTTCTGGCAAACTTCAGACTTGATGGGGTATAATGAATGAAAATAAAATATAAGATAAAATGGAAACCGGAAGAGAGAGGGGGAAAGGAAAGATAAAAGGTTGGAATTGGGAGGAAGTGGAGTATCCCGGGAAGGAGCCACACCCACATGTATCAGACAGAGGCCTCTGGGGCACGGCTCAATGCCAGGTGTCACGGCAGTACAGACGGAAGAGCAGTGGCAGAGGCTGTGTCCGGAAATGAATTAGCTGATGGAGATTTACCGCATGTCTATCTCGATGCATATGTAAAATGTAAAGCCAGTTATTACAAATCAGTATTAACTTGCGTGATCACATTCCAGTGCTGCTCTTTAAAGCAAAGTGAGCCCTGGGCTACACTGAAGGGGAAGCCCGGAATGACCCAGGGTTACACCCTTTGTTCCACCAGCTCTATTCCCATGATAATTGCACAAATGCAGTGACACACAGGCCAACAGACGACATTGAACCCATGGCTCTTGTTCCAGCCCAACGTTTCTTTCCATTTATGGAGCCATCTTCTTGCTCACACTTTCTCTGAATGTTTAAATAAGAGCGGCTGGTGAGGAGCAACGATTGGAGATGCCCAGCCTCCTTCAATATAATCACTTATGTAATCTTCATGGTAACCTCATTTCACAGAGGGAAACTGGGGCTGTGAGGGAACCAAGAAACCCTTGCAAAGTGTCACAGCCAGTAAGTGCCGAACCTGGGTTATAGTGACAAATTGTTCATGCGAAGACAGTTTTGAATTATTAGGCATTCCAACTCGTGAAATGAGTTAGCATTAGCTAAGAAATAAGTGGCCTTCCTCAATGTGTCTGCTGTCAATGTCATTCTCCTTTGGAAGGTGTGTGATTCCTCATGCTCCCTGCTCTGTCGAAGATTCTGTTCCCACCTACCTGAAAGAAACCATGAATAGTCATTCAGGATGCCAATAAGGGAAGTTCACATTTTTTTTCCCACCACTCTTAAATGCTATGGGCATGAAAATGTCATGGGTAGTTTAGTAATTGCTGAAAATTCATAAGACCTTTAGAAACGAATGTAAAAGAAAGGACCATTGCCCTAGATTTTTAAAAAAGCCAAAGAAAAGTCAGCTAGCTTTCGTCTAAGGTACTGAGAAAAATATGGGGGGGGGGGGTTTGTCCTATCAAAGGACAAGAGCCCACATTTCCTGAATCTCTGCCCTCTTCCCTGGCTCCAACTAGCCAATCATATCAGACTGTGGAGTTGCGCTTACACCAATGGGAATAGATGCAGTCACTGTCTACATGGGGGGAGGGGGGGGGCGCAGACGCCATCATGGTAGGTTCGTGAGCCCAGTGTGGGCGCTATCACATCCTTCTTACAAATGGAAATCCCCTTGCCAAACGGCTTTCTTTTCTTCCCTTTGTGCACCAATGCAATCACACGAGTCTCAACCATCCCTACCCCACAACTTTTATAAACACGTGTCTATGTGGCAGCGTCTTAACAGGATGGGTAGCACAAAGGTTTAACTTTATGAGTCAGCGTAGAAAGCTGACTCTGCACAACCACACCTCTATAGTAGCTCCATGTCGGTTGCATGCCTTTCATATGCCTGTAGAATTCACACTTTCATAATATATTTATGGTTTAATACTACAATTGGATGCAAAACTTATACATGCAGGAAAATGGCCACTACAAACAAACAAAAACAACAACAACAACAACAAACAAGCTACAACTACAATAGCCTGGAAACTCAGGGAAGCACTAACCCTACGTATATCTATTCTACGTATATCTATTCTATGTATATCTATTACAATAACCCCCTGCCATTTTTTTTTAGTTTGCCTCTAAAGCAAAGGCCAAATCTAGAACCCAGTGGCCCATATCTTTTTATCAAGAGCTCCAAACTCAATTTGTACTTAAAAAGATTTCCTCTTGATAGGAGTATACTAATGAGTATAAAAACAGTTCACATTTGTTGGGCTTGTGGTGGTACTCTATCACACAGACTTTTCTTATAACAACAGCTCTGTGTCGTCTCAGGACATATCACTCCCAACATGTCACACATACGAATACTGGAAATGGAAGGGTGATTTAACCTGACTGTCATTTGAAGAGAATACAGTCAAGATTCATACCTCAATTTTCTAATGCAAAGATGGTCATCACTAAATTGACTTGTATATGAATTGTCACCCAAGTTTTATTAAGCAGAAATCGAGAGCATATTTCACAAGTAGATGGTAAGTGTTCCCATGAGGGATGCTCTGTAACCCTGAGCAACCCAAGGAAGGGTAAGTGGACTCAACATGGAAAACCAACGTGACTGTTCTTCCTGCCTATACTGTAGATGAGAGAAACCGGAAATGCCTGGAGATCAAAGAACAGGAACTAAATATGTCACTTCATGGAAGGATGGCTAAATTCTGGTGCTTTTGCCTCTCTCTCTCTCTCTCTCTCTCTCTCTCTCTCTCTCTCTCTCTCTCTCCATTCCTTATTGTCCCCTACCTCGTGATCACTACGAAAAAGAAATGAGCACTGTTTCTTTTCATTAATACATAATTCTAGATCAGCTCTATAATTCAGTTGTGCAGAGGACTGTTTTCTGTCATTGACATATTCTCATTCTATCCCATGGCTACTAATTTCCCAGGAGTAACTGTTCAAGGGAGACCCAGGGTACTGAGGAGCCAGGTAAAATAAAAATATTACAACAGCCCAAGAGACACAGAGTTGCCCACAAAGCCACTGCTGCACAACTTCCTTCTTTGTATCTGCATTTCACACAATCTACAAAGCACTGTGGGTAGGCGCTAGTGCTGTCCCCACCCACGGTTAGCCTTCCGATTTCACAACAGCAGGCAGGGGCTCAGAAGTTGTTCCCTAGAAGATAGACCAGTTCGGTCTGTGTTTTAAAGGACAGAGAATGAATCCTCTGTAGGATTCATGTAGGAACATGGATACTACTGGCCTGAAGAGACAGCGTAGTCAGACCAATCCCTGCTGAGCAGAACCGGTACCCCTACAGGAGCAGAACCTTGATGAAGCAAGCGCGGAGGCGTAATTTGCCTGGCGGAGGCTGAATTGCAGTGCCCACTCTGGACACTCAAATATCCATCTGCCCGTGCCAGCAAATCCTGGCTACCAATCAAACTAATCACAGTCCAGTGTAGCTGCCGCAATACCACCTACGCCTCAGGGGACTTTCTGGCAGCAGGCATTGCAGCCTAGCTGCCTTTCCCTACTGCCTGTGGTATCATAAACAAACTACTGGGAAAGACTTTCAGATAGTCCCCCGTTTGCATTTCAGATCCTATTTGACTTAGGTACAGGCTACATCTCATTACATTCACAGTTAATTGAAAGTATCAGGCTGCCTGAACCGACTGACCAGCATAGCTTAGCAACCTATTGTAGACAAAACCTGGTGTTTTCCTCCTAGCTGACTGCCTGAATCAGGGCGGCAGCTCACTGGACTGCCCAGTATCATGAAACAATATCATCCTAAGTGAGGTAACCCAATCACAAAAGAACACACATGGAATGCAGTCACTGAGAGGTGGATATTAGCCCAGAAGCTCTGAATACCCAAGACACAATTCACATATCAAATCATTCCCACGAAGAAGGAAGGAAAGGGCCCGGGTCCTGGAAAGGCTTGAAGCAGCATTGTAGGGGATTACCAGGACAGAGAAGTGGGAGGGGGTTGATTGGAGAACAGGCAGAGGGAAAAGGGTTTATGGGACTTATGGGGAGGGGGGAACAGAACCGAGAAAGGGAAAATCATTTGGAATGTAAACAAAGAATATAGAAAAGAAAAGAAAAGAAAAGAAAAGAGAAGAGAAGAGAAGAGAAGAGAAGAGAAGAGAAGAGAAGAGAAGAAGAGAAAAGAAAAGAAAAGAAAAGAAAAGAAAAGAAAAGAAAAGAAAAGAAAAGAAAAGAAAAGAAAAGAAAAGGAGATTATACTGCACAGCGCTAGGCCAGGTAAACACCGTAACTCAAATTTAAGGTACTCTGAATGTCTATAGCTCTTGGAAGCATCAACGTATCTAAGCAGTTGTAAGACAAACCACTCGAAATCAAGGGCCATCTGGAGATACTTAACATTTGAATCTTTTTAATAAAGAGCAGATATCATTTATCAGGAAAAAGAGATAAGGTACCTAGAAATTACTCAGAAGTCAGCATTCCTCCAAGTCACTGCTCTATCTAAAAAGTAGATGAATCATGGACATTTGGGGCTGAATTGCTTCCCAGAACAGCTATAGGGAGCAAGCAGCCTTTCTATGCCCCACGTGACTGCATCTCCCTAGGATAGCGTTTGGATCGCTCACACGTTGATTACACATACTACTTGTCTCTGTCTTTGCTCTTTTGGTTCGCTCTCGTTCCTCAATACATATGTGTCTGAAAAAAAAATAAATAAATATGTGTCTGGTGAAGGCTAGATGAAAAACTAGCCCGGTGTGAAAGTTAGGATTTCCTTTTTTAGAACCATAACTTTGGTACATTCCCACCAAGAAATACCACACCACGTTCCTAAATGACGCAATCCGTTGTGAAATTGGGGGTTTCTTCTCTACGCTCAGTCCTTAATATGCATTTGTATCTCTGACCCAATGACCAAAGGAATAAGAAAAGCCTTCAGCCTCTCTCTCTCTTCAAACTCTAACTGGATTTCACTTTTAGGACAGGCAAAATGCAAAGAAGCGATGGGAACTCTCCACATCTGTGCATCAGTGCTCACCAGCGTGTTAGAAAGATCTCATCAATCGTGACAGCAGAGACCAAGGAGCTAAAACGCGGTATCTAAGATCCAAATAAATATCTTTAATATCAAAATTGTAAAAATTTTAAGACCATGAAAAAAATGCAAAACCAGAACCAAAAAAGAAAATAAATTCATAGGGAGCTGGAGAGGTATATCAGAAGTTAAGAGCTCTTCTGCTCTTAGAGAGAAGCCAGGATTTCCAGTACCCATGTGAGGAGGCCTACAACCCCCACCGGTTCTAGCTGCAGAGGAACTAATGCTGACCTCTTCAGAGACCTGGACTCATGTGCAAATACCCACATGCAAACGTATCATTTCTTAAATATATATTTGTTAAACATTAATAAATGTTTAAATAAATAATAATTTAAAATATTTAAATGCATACTTTTAAACATTCTGTACTGTTTAGTAAATATATATATATATATATAATTTTAAATATATTAAATTTCTTTCATGAAAACACAAAGTGAGAAGCCATAATAAATGGCAGACAGGCCCTGTGAGGTAAATTTAAAAAAAAAAAGTCTCACAAAGCATCATGAGACATGAGCTTCCAAAACCACCATGGTCTTTGCATTGTATTGGCCATCTATGGAATGGCATGGCACCTGGCCTTAAGACAGGTTTGTATATCCAGTGAGACTTCTTTGGAGAAAATTTATTTTTTATTTGCAACCAGTTATCCATTGGAGATAGCTTCTGTATTAGGGATGGGGACTTGTGATCTAATCACAATCCCAGCACTAGGACCCCATCTGATACAGACCTGAGCAGGCTCTGTGCATGCTGCCAGAGTCTCTGTCAGTCCATCCGTACATCAACCCTGACGTGTTTGTAAGGCCGTGTTTTCTTGATGTCCTTCATCTCCTCTGGCTCTTATCATCTTCCTTCCTCTTCCACAGGTTCACTGAGCCTGGGCAGAAGGCATTGACTGAGCAAACCCACTAAGAACTGAGTGTTCCAAGGTTTCTTGTTCTGTCATTGGACATTGGCACAGGGGGAAAATTCCTGAACAGAACACCAATAGCTTATGCTCTAAGATCAAGAATAGACAGATGGGACCTCAGAAAATTACAAGGTTTCTGTAAGGCAAAGGACACTGTCAAAAGGACAAATCAGCAACCAGCAAATTGGGAAAAGATCTTCACCAACCCCACATCCGACAGAGGGCTAATATCCAATGTATACAAAGAACTCAAGAAGTTAGACCCCAGAAAAACAAATAACCCTATCCAAAAATGGGGTACAGAGCTAAACAAAGACTTTTCACCTGAAGAAATTCGGATGGCTGAGAAACACCTTTAAAAATGTTCAACATCATTAGTCATTAGAGAAATGCAAATCAAAACAACCCTGAGATTTCACCTCACACCAGTCAGAATGGCTAAGATTAAAAACTCAGAAGACATCAGGTGTTGGCGAGGATGTGAAGAAAGAGGAACACTCCTCCACTGCTGGTGGGAATGCAAGCTGGTACAACCACTTTGGAAATCAGTATGGTGGTTCCTCAGAAAACTGGGCGTGATACTTCCAGAGGACCCAGCCATACCACTCCTGGGAATATACCCAGAAGATTCCCCAGCATGCAATAAGGATACATGCTCCACTATGTTCATAGCAGCCTTATTTATAATAGCCAGAAGCTGGAAAGAACCCAGAAGATTCCCCAGCATGCAATAAGGATACATGCTCCACTATGTTCATAGCAGCCTTATTTATAATAGCCAGAAGCTGGAAAGAACCCAGATGTCCCTCAGCGGAGGAATGGATACAAAAAATGTGGTATATATACACAATGGAGTACTATTCAGCCATTAGAAACAATGAATTCATGAAATTCTTAGACAAATGGATGGAGCTGGAGAACATCATACTAAGTGAGGTAACCCAGTCTCAAAAGAATACCCATGGTATGCAGTCACTGATAAGTGGATATTAGCTTAGAATCTTGGGACACCAAAGACACAATTCACATACCAAATGATGTCCGACAAGAAGAAAGGAGTGGACACTGGCGCTGGAAAGGATCAAAGCATCAGTGTAGGGGAATACCAGAACAGGGAAGTGGGAAGGGGTGGATGAGGGAGCAGGGGGAGGGAAAAGGGCATGTGGGACCTTTGAGTGGAGGGGAACCAAAAAAAGGGAAATGAAATGTAAATATATAATATATCCAAGAATAAAAAAATTAAAAAAAGAAGAAGAAGCAGCACAGAGAATGACCATGGTTAGCAGATCCTAGAGAGGCCATGGGGAAAGGCGGGTCAGTGTGTACAAAGTTCTGCTGAGAAGGAAAGAATAATTCCTGGGTTTTTCTCCGCCTGCTGCCGCTGAGCTAATCTCTCCCAGCTCGTACCTACAGCATTCCAACTGTGTTTCCTTTCTGTCATAGACCCAGTAATCACGGGCCGCCACTTCTCCACCATCGGCATACCCACATTAGAGTAACCAAGTAAATCAAAACTCTTAAAGCTTATTTAGTTTGCGAATTAGATTTATGTATATTAAACTCACAATTACAAGATGCCAATTTATAATGATAAAAGTCTTATCCCCATTTATAAACTTTAGGTAATGTAACGTCTGATTCCATCTTGATACTCAGACCTCCCTCCAGGTGCCTCTCCTCTTGCCCGTGCGCCTGCCTTCTGCCCTCCCAATTACTAGCTACACCTCCTCCTTCCTGTCCAATCACAGGCCCTCCACCGTCTCAAGGTCATTGGACAGGAAATATCCTACAACAATAAATAAATGCCTGACTGTTAAATAATATATTAGTTTTAAATAGAATTATCTATGTTTATAAATGGAGCCCACTGTAATGCAAAGGCCCTATAGCCATGTTTGCAGAAGCCTGCTTGTTAGAAGGGCTCATCCAGCCCGTATCTCAGAACTGGGAGAAGAAATGCCCAAGCTAAGACCTCGGACAACTACAAACATGACTGGGGCTCTCTAATGGTAAGCCTACCCTCTCTGTATCAAGCTTGGTCCCGATACCACGACATGTTATGACTGGCATAGTCACAAGCAAACCAAGAGACACCGTCTAGCACACACCGAGGAGCGAAGATGTACATCTGTTATTTTCTGTTACAAGTTCAGTTTCTAAAGCAGTTTAGGAAGGCTGAGTTCTGAACACTAAAAGCTTGAGGCTGTTTCAAACTTTGAGAGCCACAGACAATATGAACCAGAAAAGTGTAGTTGAGTTGTTTTAAGTCAGACCTTGTCAGACATCTTGTTAAACATTACGATCACTCCACGCACTCCTCATTTTGAAGAGGTTTTGCTACATTCTTTTCCCAATCTAAAAGTGATTCCGTTCTCAGGTAGAAAAAATAGGCTATTCTTAAAGTGATTTTGGCATGCCAGTTGTATAATCATACACACACACACACACACACACACACACACACCATCCTGTTGCCTCACTTTTTGTAATAGAAACTAAATGACCTGCGTCCTGGTTGTCTGTGTGTGAAGAGACTATGAGCTGCTAAGAGAGACAGCCATGTCTATCTGCAAGGTGAAGTTAGTGAAATTTTCACTTAGGTGATTGTGTCCTTTGGTCTCTGCTAAGACAGTTATTCCCTACTTGGATTTCATAAAATATAGGATTCTTACTTTGTGCTAATACAAAACCGTGACCAAAACCAACTTGGAGAAGAGTTTATTTGGGCTTACCATTCCATAGGGAGAGTCCATTACAACGGGCAGGCACGACCACAGACGACCAGCTCAGGAAGCCGGTTGATCCCATCTCATCAGCACACAAGACATCAGAAAGGGCCAGCAAAAAGTGGGATGAAGCTATACACTCCAAAAACTGGATCTCAGTGATGTGCTTGCACGGTGCGGCTCCACATCCTGAAAGTCACACCACCTCTCCAGACAGCACCGCCAGGTGACAACAAAATGTCAAACACGTGAGCCTCAGGGTCATTTCTCATTCAAACCACGCCACCAGGACATAGAGCACCTCCCTGTCTAGTCACAGCACCTACCCCAGGTGACCTGAATGTCAACCTTTCCTATAACATAGAGATGGAGAGGATGTTGTTCCTACACTTCAATGCAGTGAGATGGACTGGGAAACTCATGCCCTCTTCCTTTGCTTACCATTCACTGGCTGAGAGGTTTTAAACTGACCCCCTCCAACATCAATGTGTTTACCCATGTGTAGGCGAAACATTTTGCAAGTATAAATAGATGAAATTTTCAGTTTGGGCAGTATGAAGTTACAAATACTCTATTATTATAGGATCCTGATTATTGGGGATAAGAGAGTAGTTCACACGCTAGTCTGCTTTGGAATTGCCTAGAGAGAACTTGGCTAAAATATAGATTTCTGGACTTGTCCTGAAAGGTTCCTGAAAGGCTCTGATGTACAGTGGGTACTGTGGATTTTTATAAACTACTGGTTGGTGAAGCTGCCGTTGTACAATGACCACACCTGTAGAGCCACTGGGCTGTGAAATTAATGTTGTTCCTCATTCGACTGATTCAAAAACTGCATTGCTAGAGTTATGCAGAAAAGGATTCCTGTTGCTGATACCTATTCGTGACAGAATACTATTCATTTACTTATAGAGACACTCCTGCCAAAGGACACTGCACATCCTTGGACCAGAAGGCAGCATAGCAGTGCCCCGCCCTTCTCTGTTTATCCCCTCACAGCGTGACTTCTGAGCAGGCACATGGAGGCAATGCTGGTGAAAAGTCTCTTAGCTACCTCAGGGAATCAAAGCACATTAACACTCCCAGTTTGAGACAAAATGATCAAGGTCTCAGCAGTGAGTGCTAGCTACTCTGGCTGGAGAGACCACACTGGGGATTCGGAGAAGTGGCCACTTTAGGAGCCCTCAGTGTTCAGCACTGCTTTGTGTGGGGTTCCCCTGAGACCCTGGTCCCCTGTGTTTACAGCTGGCTCTCCATCTGTCAATTCTCAGTGCATTTGGGGGGGCATAATAATCTGAATGCCAAACCTATGAGCTTTCATTTTCTTTTTCTCTTTTTTTTTTTCCAACAGCTGCTGATGGTTGACAAAGAAATTAAAGGCAGAAAATTTTAGCATGTCCTCTGTGGTCTGCAAAGAGGAAAGAGGGTATTTTATAGGAACTACCAATAGTTGCCAGATAATTATGTTCATTCCCCTCGAACAATGAGCCTTCTTGGACTCCCTCTGCTCTGCCAATAACTGCCTTTCCTGTGCTGCTTTCCCATGTGGCCTATTTTCCTATTTTCTATTTAGTGAGATCCCAATGCTAAGAGTTCAGGAAAATGGTGAAGAGCATAGATGTTCAATACACTACATTATCTAGGGTCTACAGGATACATTCTGGGATGCTTGCAAAATTATGAAATTACTTAATAAACATATCTGGGAATGCATAACTGTTGGAGCAAGGCCAGAAAAATTAATATCATTTTTATTATTGCTTGAGTTCTCATCCAGATTATTTCCATTGTTACTAAGCAAATAATCTTGGGATGTTTATGTTGTTTTATATTTTCTTAATGACTTAAGACTTGGACCTTATCTTGGGAATAAATTGTTTTCTTATGCTTGAAAAAAAAAGAGTTCAGGAAAGAAATCAACATCGGATTTTATTTCCCCTAAATAATATTTTATTAAGTGTTTACCTAATGTTTCACTTGATAACTAACACTTGAGGGAAACATATATATATATTTATATTGAATATATATATATATTCAATGTTTTAGAAAAATTACAAGATTTGTTATGGTTATTTCATCTATAGGTAATCTATCTTTGTAAATTTGAATGGTAAGCAGTGAGTTTTCTTTTTAATACAGACCAAACCTTGCATTAAACAAAGAAACAAAGCCGGACAGTGGTGGCACAGGCCTTTAATCCCAGCACTTGGGAAGCAGAGGCAGGTGGATTGGATTTCTGAGTTCAAGGCCAGCCTGGTCTACAGAGTGAGTTCCAGGACAGTCAGGGCTATACAAAAAAAACCCTGTCTCGAAAAACAAAAACAAAACAAAACAAAGAAATATATTCTTGTCTATGGAAAAAATTTAGTAAGTCTTCTAGATAAATGTTATTTTCAAATAAAATATTCAGAAAAATACTTTTCTCTTGAAATAGTCTACATTGCAAAGACATCTGGCCAGAATTTGAAAAACAACTCCAACTTCAAGCACACTTTGGAACTGCCACATTCTATACACCAGTTATTTGTTTGTTTGTTTGTTTGTTTGTTTTGGTTTTTGAGACAGGGTTTCCCTGTGTAGCTCTACCTGTCCTGGAACTGGCTCTGTAGACTCAGATTGCTGCCTGCCCTGTTGAGATTAAAGGTGTGTGCCATCACCTCTAGTTTAGGTAACTTTTTTTTTAATTTGAGTAACACATGAACTCACAGAGGATATCACAGCTGACGTACACTGTCTTCTAGATCATCGGTTTAACTGTACAAAACATTGAGGGTAGGAGAGGTTTGAGCACAGGTCCTACATGGATTTTAACAAGTTTCAGGAGCTATGCCCTAAACCTCTAACTCCTAACTCATTGTCCCTATGTCTCCATCCAAAAGGTTCTGGAAAAAAATGGTACTGCATATATTTTGGAGAAAAGAGGAATCCAAGCTATATCCAGGCATCTGTTATGAAACAGCATAGATGGGCTGTCCCACTTTCGTCTCCCTTTTCCTTCTGAGACTGACTTTGCTCTCAGTTGGAAGACTTAGAGTGGGCTGTAGGTTGTTTGTAAGAACTTGTTTAACCCTTCTCACCCAACGCTGGTCAATGTTCCAAGATGGAGGAACATTGATGCAGCCTTTGTCAGGTTGAGATATCTGGCCCCGTTGGGCCGTATCCAACAAGGAGAGGCCCATCTACCATTGATTATACTTGATTTACTTGTCAAGTCCATATACAAAGGAAGTGCCCAGGGAGAGTGTAAGAATAAGAAGCTCATATCTACTTCTGCTTGGTCTCCTGGAGTCAGTCAATCCTTTCAATAATTCACAACATCTTTTTACTTCCACAAAACAGACATGTAGACAGAATTAATACTCAAGAAATAGAAGGATGAAAAAGAAGAAATAAGCTGGGGAGAAATCTTTAAGTTGTGAAGCCCCGATACAGGTCAGAAAACAGAAAACTTCAGGGAGTACCTCCTGCTGAAGCCAACTCTGGGGACGTTGAACCAGCTGATGGCTAGCTCTTGAGAGTTTTGTAAGAATGACATGGTGCTAGTGTCTCAGACATGGTTGGACCGTAACTGGAAGCAGTCCAGATGTGCTTGTCACATGAGTGTCACACAGAATTGGAAGCATCCAGGTGGGATGCTTTGGAAGGCAACAAAGGCTGTTTCCCAACTCCCCGGCTTGAACCAAGTTTGGTTTGTAGGCAGAGCTGAGCAATATACCTGGCAGTTTCTACATGAGGACCCGCCACATGTGTGTCTTGTTAGCTCTTATATGTAACTACCGGTAGCCAGCCCTATCCAAGTAGGAATTTCCGGTAGCCATCCCTATCCAAGTAGGAACTTCCGGTAGCCATCCCTATCCAAGTAGGAACTTCCGGAAGCCATCCCTTATCCAAGTAGGAACTTCTGGAAGCCATCCCTATCCAAGTAGGAACTTCCATTAGTCATACCTGGAGTGGTCGCACCACTAGTCCTTTCATTTTGCCTGATGAGGTTACTACTGTGTAACAACAAGAGTCCCGTGTTTCTCCACTCAGCTATTATATTTTAGGCATGATAGGGAATTGTAGAGATAATTGAATCCATTTATACAGGAGAAAATCTAGTTCAATTTAAGCAAGCTTCACCCCCTCCCTGTTAATGTCCTCTGTATTTCTAGATCAGCCTTCCTGGTCATCCTTATAGAGCATTCTCATGAGAGCTATAGACATCCGGGTGGGGTGCTTTGGTAGCCCAGATACGACTGCCCACAGCGCTTCAGTCAGTTCTGAACTGCTTTGGAGCTGTGCAGTAAGGCTTATGTTTGAATCTGATGTCCAATGGATCCTGGACCAATCTTAAAAGAAAAAAGAAGTGTCTCTTCCCTACTCTGTGTTTCCATTGGAATTTGCTCTCTCATCATTAATATCTCTGTTAACGGTCCTGTATATTGGGCATAGTGGCCTAAACACTGTGGTTTTTTTAAATAGCTCAAAGAATAGGTGTTTTTCAATGCCCTCAGCCCTCCATATTTGGTGGGAGGAAGTTTTCCAAGCCCAGTAACTGGACTGAAAACACCTAGAAAGCTTTTAATAGTGGCCGGTTCCTCAGCCACACTGACACCGAACAGGGTCAATATTCCATAATGGGCCTGGAAGCCCTTTGTGCTTTTCTTAGCTCAGGATAAGTGGGACAGTCAGATCTCATATTCAGTTGGCATTGTGCCGGAACAGATATGCTTCCTCAACCAAGAAAAATCGGAATCTCACAGGGATTGACGGGAAGCCTAGAGCGCATGTTTGCTCCGCACATCAGGCAGGTTTTCCCTTGCTTGTGTGGTACAGAGGACGCGTTTTATTCCTAGAGATTAAGTTTATATTAAAATCATATTAATAGCAAAACTAATAGGTATTAAAATTATTTCTGGACAAGTCTTATTCATGTGCATTTGCACACTCATCTATTTTAGTGTAATATAGTAACTTAGAATTTTGCTCTACTTCGTCCGACATGCATTTTTTTAACTTTTAATTTCTAGGTGTTTCAAGACAGATTGAGTGCATGCTAAGTCATCAGTGCATGATGCTGTGCAGGGTGGGAACTGAGGCCTTTTTGCTGTATGTTAAATTCCAGTTGATTGAGGGTTGCTTTGCTTATATGGCTTTGCTTTCTATACCATGGAGAGCACTACTTACCATCAAAAAATATCAATCCACTTTCTTGACAGTGATTGTGGCGGGGAAAATAATGCCCCTTAGCTCCTTTGGTAACAGTAACTTCCACTCTTGTTGATTGCTTTAGTGTATGCATAGGCACTATCTGCATCTATAATTAAATACATATAGATATGCATATATATTCATATGATGATGATGATTGTTGTTTGTACACAAGTTCTGTCAAGTCATCAAATATTACATTACCTCCTGCTGAGCCATTGATTGTAGAAGAATCTCCAGTTAGACTCCTAAGAGTAGCTGGTCAATTTACACCAACCTGTCACCTGATAACCTTTTTTTGTGTGTTTCTGATCTAATAGACAGTATCTATCGACTCCTTACCATTAAATTCAACCACGTTGTAACTTGTATCCAGAATGTGCCTACCTACGGTATTTTCCTTTAACAGACACATCACCCATATCCAGCATTAATAAACACTAGACAAGGCTCCACCGCCACACTTAGAAAGAGCATTGTAAACAGTGAAATCAGGACCTAGAAATCACAAAAATAAGTGGACAGTACAAGTAAATATATGGAGAAGGAGACATGAGTTTACAGTGTGAAAGCTAGAAAGTGTCAGAAAGCTAACAGGGAGCTGAGACAACAGGCAGGTCCTAGATGTTCACCGCCAGTGCATGTCCACAGGTCCTAGATGTTCACCACCAGCGCATGTCCACAGTGACCATGAAAGTGACATGAGGATTAATTTCTATATTTCAAATAAACCTAAACAAATAAAAAAACTGCCAAGTACTAAATTCAAAGGATTGAAAACCAATTGTGTGTGTATGTATGTATTATGTATGTATATGTATGTATGTATGTGTCTGTGTACATGTATCTCAGGAGGACTCATTTACAGCTCACAATGGTTATCTAAGGCAAGAAATAGTCCTATGCTGATTTTAGACAAGAAACCCCCAGGAGGCTTCTTGCTGGCAGTGCTAAAGAGTTGGGATACTGTTTGAAAGCAAAAATTCAAACCAGAGCTTACCTAGCCCATCTATATTCAGTGAGTGTGAATTACTGAATCTTTATTTTCCATTTTTTTTAGAAAAAAATATTAAAATATAGCAGCAATTCATAATGTGTGTGTGTAACATAAGTACATTGATGCATGAAGTTTTACCAAAAAAAAAGAAAGCCAGGAAACCAGGAATGATGGGGGGAAATGAATCCAATGCCCTCGAGTCCCTTGTGGCCCCTTCCAGTGACCTCTACTCCTCCAAGGGTAGCCAGCACCTTGACCTTTGGCCATTGCCCACTCTTCACATTAAGATTCACACAGCTGCTCTTGCTCTCTCACTCTCTTACCCTCTTCCCTCTTCATCCCTTCTCTCCCCATTCTGCTCTGCCCTCTTTCCACATGTTCATAGCCAACCTCTACTCCTCTTCTCTTCTCTTCTCTTCTCTTCTCTTCTCTTCTTTCTCTATCTCTCTCTCTCTATCTCTCTCTATGTCCCTATCTCTGCATTTCTTTGTCTCTACTACCCCCTCCCCACGCCCTAAATAAACTCTGTCCCATACTATAAGAAAAAAAGATTCACACAGCTGAGACCAATATTCTGGTCTCTAATATTCTCCAAGAAACCGAGTCTCCTTGGAGATATGACTGATACTCAAAGTGAAACAGAAGAGCTCAGAGAGTAAAGAAAAAACAAACATACAATGGCAATGTGGGAAGGCCATGAGAGGCCGCTGAACAAGCCCCCAATATTCAATTGAACAATTTGAGCATCAAAATAAATAAACTTTACTTGATTATAAACCAAAGTGGAAAATAAATATACATGAGTACATTCTGATAGAAATAAATGATTAAACAAACAAATCAGTAAGGAAGAGTAAATGTGTTATCTATTCAAATATTACAAACAACACATGTAGATCACCCACCTCCAAGAAGATGAGGAATAATGTCTTCCTTCTATTATTGATTTTTGTTTTTATTATTCTATTCATTGTACAAAATAATAAGTTGTATTGAGGAATTCTCATGCATAATATTATTCACTATGATTCTATCCATCTCCCTTCTAGCCCTCTGCTCCCACCACCCCCTTCCTGTGTCCTTCTGTCCTCCTGTAACGTTAGTCCTTGTTCTGCTTTTGTGCTTTTTCCAAAGTCTGCATTCAGCATAATTTTACAGAAAACATACAGTAGTTGTCTTTCTCAATCTGGTTTCTTTTTACTTCACTTAACTTCGAAATGTTGGTGTTGATAACTTTATATCAAACAAAAATAAAAACAAAAAAAGCAGAATACAAAAATAAAAAGACAAATGAAAAGCAAGAGAAACACACTCGTATGCACACATATGCACACATGCTCACACTCATACACATTCACACAAAACCCATAGATGCACACAATCAACAAATCATAGACAACAAGCAAAAGGACAGTAATGTAAAAGAACAAAAGATAAAATAATGTCCAAACAAGAAATATGAGGCAAAAAATATCTCTAAAAATATCATTGAGTTTGCTTTGTGTTAGCCTTCTAACTGTTGGACATGAGCTCTGCCCTAAAGTGTGGTTTGTATGCCCAGTGAGTCCAACGGAGAAAACAAAATTTTCCTTTGTAAGTGGTTATCCATTGGAGATAGCTTCCTGCTTAGGGGTAGAAGGTCATGTTCACTACACTCTCTCAGCTATGGGATTCCATCTGGCTTGCTGCACATGGGCCATAAGTTCTTACTGAAGATTCCCTGTGGTTTGAGAACACAAATAACTCTATGATAAGATTTCAGTTGCATGGGTAGCAAATATCTTCATGTTTATCTATAACCCTTGATGCTGAGAAAGATATGAGCCAACTGAAAATTATACACTATCACCCCTTCCAGTTGAAGGAAAAATGTTATGCACAACCATTTCCTTACAAAATGAAGACAAAATGTAGTGTCTAATTGTGGGTTTTATTCAATATATAATTTGTGCTCAGACTTTCTATAGATTAGAAAAAGAAAGCTGATGTCAAGGAGCACTGAATACATATAAAAATTTATTTTGTATGAAAAGCTCTATTAAAGAACCAGTGTAAACTCCAAGCCTTCTGCAACTGAACTAAGACATGTGCAGGATGCTGAGCTCCCCTAGGCTCTGTCTCTTCTCTTATGTAAAAGTCTGCACGCTGTATCATCACCAGTCGAGTAATTCTGTCAACATTCCAAATAATCTATTCTTTAGTAAGTAATACTTGTTAAATGTTTACAATACAGAGAAATATTTGAATACTTGCAGAAACACGACAGCATTTAAGAAGTCATATAGTGAAGCTAGGATGACATTTGACAAATAAAAAAGCTTGCTATGAAAGCAAGAGGACCAGCAGAGCAGTGAGGACACACACCTTTAATCCCAGCACTATGGAGGCAGAGGCAGGTGGATCCCTGAGGTTGAGGCTAGTGTACACAGCAAGTTCCAGGATGGCTGGGGATACACAGAGAAATCCTGTCTCAAAAAACAATAACCACCAGGAAAAGGAAGTTTTTTATCTTAGCAATTCTGACTGGTATGAGGTGGAATCTCAGGGTTGTTCTGATTTGCATTTCCCTGATGACTAAGGATTTGAACATTTCTTTAGGTGATTCTCAGCCATTCGATATTCCTCAGTTGAGAATTCTTTGTTTAGCTCTGTACCCCATTTTTAATAGGGTTATTTGATTCTTTGGAGTCTAACTTCTTGAGTTCTTTGTATATATTGGGTATTAGCCCTCTATAGGATGTAGGATTGGTAAAGATCTTTTCCCAATCTGTTGGTTGCCGTTTTATCCCATTGACAGAAGCTTTGCAATTTTATGAGGTCACATTTCTTTCTTCTTGGTCATAGAGCATAAGCCATTGGTGTTCTGTTCAGAAAATTTTCCCTTGTGCCCATGCATTTGAGGCTCTTTCCTACTTTCTCTTCTATTAGTTTCAGTGTATCTGTTTTTATGTGGCAGTTCTTGATCAACTTGGACTTGAGTTTTGTACAGGAGATAAGAATGGAGCAATTTAGAGAAAGGACGGAAGGAGCTGAAGGGGTTTGCAGCCCCATAGGAGGAACAACAATATGAACCAACCAGTACCCACTCCCCAGAGAATCATGGACTAAACCACCAACCAGAGTACATGTGGAGGGACCCATGGCTCCAGCTGCATATGTAGCACAAGATGGTCTTGTTTGACATCAAAGGGAGGGGAGACCCTTGGTCCTATGAAGGCTCAATGCCCCAATGTAGGGGAATGTCAGGACAGGGAAGCAGGAGTGGATAGGTTGGTGAGCAGGGGGAGGGGGGATGGGATAGGGGATTTTTGGAGGGGAAACCAGGAAAGAGGATAACATTCAAAATGTAGACAAAGAAAATATCTTATTAAAAAAAAAGAATCAAATTGCATTCTTCTACATGCTGACTGCCAGTTGAACCAGCATCATTTGTTGAAAGTATTAAAAAGAGAGAGGAAGATGCTCAGAACTGGATAGCCAGTCAGTCTAGGCTATCAAGTTCCATGTTTACTAAGAGATCCTAGCTCAACAAAGTAAAATGGAAGAAAGAGAGGGAGGCACCCAACATCATCCAATGACCTCTGCAAGCTCATATTCAAAAATCACACCACATACATGTGCATACTCACATGTGCACACACACACACACACACACACAAAAGAAAAATCAGATATTGATAAGAAATTGAGTATTTCAGAAGGCCCTTTTATTAAACATAATACTGTAAAGTATAGAAAATTAATAATACAAGGTTTTATAATGATCAAGAAAAAAAACTTTGCTGTTTAGTGTCTAGACCAAAATCAGGTCAAAATGAGGAACATGTATATTTGAACTTCACTCACTATCAAGGAAATTTTGCTATGAGTTGGACAAGCTAACTGTAGTGAGCACAAAGAGTTCTGAGAGACACAGGATCTTTAATGAGATCAAAGAGAGTGGGTGGTCTGGGGTTAGAGAAATGGTTCAGAAGCTAAGACACTGGGTGTTCTTTCAGGTGACCGAAATTCAGCTCTCATCACGCATACGGGGACTCACAATTGTCTATAATTCCAGTTTGAAGGAACCCAATGCCCTCATCTGTCCTCTGTGGTACCAGACATGCAAGTGATGCACAGACATACATGTGGTTGGAAAACCATGGAGAAAAATTTAAATTGTTGATATATGATATTTCTTCACATATGTATATTTATTTCCCAAATTCTGGCTGTGTGGAGAGTAAACGTTGCCCTTTTGATTCAGAAACCTGCAATTAACTGTCCACCACTGCTTACTGACTAAATGTGAAACGTCAAATCAACCAGAAAATTGTTGTAGTATAAGTTACCAATAGGGTCTTATACAAGACCAAATTTTCATTGCCTAAATTTCAATAATGTATCAAATGAATCACAGCAAATTTAAGAATAACATAATTAGAGATGCCTGTTCCTAGACTTCCTTCTATCCATTCTATCTGTTGTCTTCTGTCAACCCTAAATATGATGGCTTTTCTTATGTGAATGTTTTTAGTATTTCATCCATGAGTATTATATTTGCTCTTCCCCCGCAAATCCTTTAAAGATTCCTCTTCTATTCCCTCTTAAATTTGTGGAGACACACACACACACAAGCACACACATACACACAAACACACACATGCACACACATACACACATAAACACACACACAAACACACACATAAACATATACACACATACACAAACACACATGTACACACACATAAACACACACATACACATACACACATGTACACACATACACACACATGCACACACATACACACATAAACATACACATACATACACATACACAAACACACACATGTACACACATACATACACATATACAAACACACACATGTACACACATACACACACATAAACATATACACACATATACAAGCATACAACAGCTTGCTAAATCAGTTTAGTGTTATCTGTATGTGTGTGTTTAAGACATTTCACTTGAGTCTGTATAAAATATCAGGGGCTCATCCCTAAAGAGGGCTGATTTACCCTCTCCCTCTCACCACTAACTGCATATGACCTTTCATCTAGGGCTAGGACCTTGTGAGATTTCTTTCAGTCACATTCAGCAAACCCCTTGTACTGCCAATGTGCAGGTCTTATTTAGGAGACTGTGTTTTTGACATTTCAGAGTGCAGCTTCCCTGGCATACACAGAAGACACTAACAGCAGACATGCCAAAATAATACAAGTTCTTCTCATCGCTCTCTTGATGTTCAACCGAGGCAAGAACTTATTGTGATAAGGTAAGAACTTATTGCTGATAACACCATTCTTTGGATTTAGAACTGACCTCGGATCCTCCTCCCCCAGGTCTGGGTCTCTTAGTATCCAAAGGTACTATGCAGGTTGCCAAAAGAAAAGAAAAGTAACCATGTATAATCCTACCCAACCTAACTGCCCATGAAGCTCACCAATGACCAGTCTGGCAAGATATCCCCAGGGATGTAATACTGTCTATATTCCTTAAATGGGTATCGCCAACTCCATAACTGGACTTAAGGCACATTCAATAGGAGGGAATCCGGGCTTGGTAACTTCCCCATCTATAGATGACTTAACAGTCACCTAGTCACGAAATTTTGATCAGTTATGGTTTTGTGCATTAACCACTACCCACTACAAAAAGAAGCTTCTCTGACCAAAATTGAGAACAGCACAAATCTATGGGTATAAACAGAAACATTTAGAAGACAGTTTGATAACGTGATTATTAGCAAAACAGCTAAAGTAACCCCACCGTCACCCTCTAGGGCCTAAGACTGCTTGTATTCTAATACTAATTGGGGAGCTTCTGGTGAGGAGAGACATCATGCCTTAGGAGTGTGCAGAACAGGGACAAGAGCCACCATGGGATAGAGAAGGTAGGGGCGAGCCCTGGGCTCTGGGCCAAGGAATCATAGCCCAGAAAGCTGAGTAATTGTAGCAGCCAAGATGGAACATAAAAATTAGTACGTACTAACCTGGAGTTTCTGGTGGGAGGTAGATTCTAACAGCATGGAGGTTAGGCAGTTGCTCAGCTATTGTGCTGTTTGAAGCATATTAAAATACAAAAGCCATGTGTGTCTTTCATTCAGGAACATAAACCATAGAAGTGGGTGATAACCCCGAACCAGGATTAATGTAATACTACATAAGACTACCTCATTCATAAATTTGGAGCCAGATTTACCGTGTTAGCTATGAATTCTCTTGAGGGGTGTAGCCCCACACTGATGCACCTGTGGACATCACTAAGAATCTGTTAGTTACCAGTAGTTGATTAGTAATTGGTAGGACCTAGTATGACCCTACACCATTCATAGCTGACTATTGAGATGGCCTACCTTCTGTAGTCCTGTTCAAGTAAGCACAGCTGCTATGGGATCACACAGGCTGAGTCATGCTTAAAAGATAGAATTTTGTAAGTCTTTTCTCTGTCATCTGACTCCTATTTATATTTAGAAGAAGGGAAGAAGGGAAAAAGAAAGAAATGGAAGGAAAGAAGGAAGGGAGGGAGGAAAAGAGGGGATCAAAGTATATGAAGTTGGAGGAAAGGTGTTGGAAGGACTTTGGGGAAGTGTAAGGGAAAGCAGAAGTGGATATAATCAAGCGTTGCATCCATGTATGAAAGCTTCAAATAAATTCAAAAATTTAAAGAAAAATTGTTAGAGGAAATATAGACCTATTTATAAAGGCCACTTACAATAAAATTTTTCTCACTTCACATCAGGCTGTTCCCTGCCCCCAGAAGAAGTTAAAGCAAATTATAGGTAAGATAAGTAGCCAGTAAATTTAGTTTATGCTGAAAATTTAGCAAAGTATCTTCTTTATGAAAATTAAATATACAAGACAAATTGAGTGGTAACTGGGCTAGAACCTTCCTCCTTGATGGCTAGCTTCCATAGTGCTGGAGGGTAGGTACTATGCAGGCTACTGAAGTAACAAAGGTGTCAAAGATCAGAGTCACCTGTGATCCCTATGAACTATAATGCCCACCTCCAGGCAAAATGGGCAAATTGGTGCAATCGTGGTACAACTTTTATAGAGATAACCAACAGGCCCTTTCCATAAGAAGGAATACATTGCTAGGACAGAAAAAACAGGAGGAGGAAGGGAGGAAGGAAGGGGGAGAGGGAGGAAGGAAGGAAGGAAGGAAGGAAGGAAGGAAGGAAGGAAGGAAAAAAACAGAAAACCAATCTCAAAATACAGGGGTATTTTACTGTTTTGTTATCTATTTACTTTCGGATAACTTGTATTTTCCTGGTAAACATAAATTTGACATTGAATGTGAACAATGCTTAGTGAATAAATATGCACAATATTACAAAAGCTCATCATGAGCCGGGCGGTGGTGGCGCACGCCTTTAATCCCAGCACTTGGGAGGCAGAGGCAGGCGGATTTCTGAGTTCCAGGCCAGCCTGGTCTACAGAGTGAGTTCCAGGACAGCCAGAGCTACACAGAGAAACCCTGTCTCGAAAAACCAAAAAAAAAAAAAAAAAAGCTCGTCATGGAGGTATTCCGTGGTCACCCAGAAATTCACCTAAGTTGTGTAGAGACCACTGTAAGAAAAATTAATCAAGAAATGGAAAACCCTTACATTTTTAAACACTTAAGAAATATGTGGGAGAAAGACTATCAGGGATTGTGGCTCAAAACTGTCTTAAAAATTTCTAGGAATTTCAAAAATTAAATGTAAACACAGATTGGATTAAGCAGTGGTGGAGATGATAAAGGATTATTTATCCTGCCCTTGACAGTCATAGATTCACATCTTGAATACATGCGTCCATGAAGATAATATAACATAAGTGCATTACAATCCTTTCTATATTTTCATTGACTCTTAAAGAAAAGATATAAATAAGACAGTTTTAAAATATTATTGAGATGGCATAGCTACTTGAATAACTGAGAAAAATAATCCATTTCTGTCTGGTGATACTTTTATACTTTCAATATCTTGCATACCAGTCAGTAACTACTCAAACAAGGAGACAATATCCATGAGATTACCAATATGAACTGTTAACTAGAGGACAAACTGGCAGGAATATACTTATATTGTCAGGTTAAGGAATATTACTAATACCTTTTTTTCCCAGGAAAATGGCAGAAAGACACTGGGTAATCAGAGTTTGCTGCTACCGAGAATGACCGAGGCCCTTTATGCAGTATTTAGCAATTACCCTAAATGTAACTGCCCAGCCTAATCTTTAATCTCAGGCCACAACATCCCCTGCTGTGTGTCTGTGTCTCACTACCCACCCTTCATTTCCAGAAAGGCAAAAATCTACTTCCGGAGGTTCAGACACCCTGAAAGAGTGCATCTACACAACCCGAAGCTTCTAAAGGTTTTTGTTAAAAAACCTTCCCTTGCTTCACGTGCCTAGTCTGACATGTGTTCCACTGGCCTGAATCAGAGATCATTTTTATATAATTTTAAGATATGTTTTAAGCAAGGATCATATTTTTCTCACATGTGTCTACCATGTCTTTGACAATGTTATAGGTGCACTATTGTAAGAACTTAAAACAGCGAGGAAGCCTTCTGAGAATTTTTGAGAACTGACACTAGAGAAAATGAAAAATAATAATTCTAAGCTTAAACTTTTCCTGTGGTATAAATACTTTCGATTGGTTTGCTGGTGCTATAAAGTGTTACCACCGTGCCCCTCTAGACAGTGACTGTGTTACATTTTACTGAAGACAAATATGGCGCTTATTACACGACGATTATAAACAATTTTTAGAAGTTGAATAAATCCCAGTCAAATGATACAAGCTTTCAAATTGAAAAAGAAAGAAGAAAATAAATATTCATATATATTTTAAAGGCCATCCAGCAGAATTATTTTCTGTTCAAAAGGGATTTCTGAAAAAAGCGGGCAGAGACATGAGTTCATCAAACTTTAGTCATCAACTCAATTACTCAGAAACCGATCTTTGAGTTTGGTTCAGTTTACATACAAAACCAGCCATGAGATTTATCACAAAATGATCACTTAAGAAAAAAAGAGATCATTAATCTTACTCAATCTATGTGTTGCTACAATTCAGCTGTGGTGACCAGCGTGGGTGATTGCTTCCCTGTAAGCAAATGAGATGTGACAGAGATACCCCATATAACACATGGGTCTTCTTGTCATAGCTCCTGCCTCAAGCACCACAAGCTCAGAGATTGTTAGGACTCAAGGTGCATCGTGAATTATGGAACCTAATAGCAATCATCAACTGACTGAGCTAGGTCTCCTTGTCTTCATTTGTCAAATGACAAGGAGAGATTCACATGTGGTCATTCGAATACTTTTATATCAACAGAGCCACCCTTCCTCGCCCAAAAGAAAGCTTGTTCATAACCCTAATGTAGAAAGTTTGAGATATAGTCCTTTGGTGAAGGGAAGATGGGTCCTCTCTGTTCTTTGTAAGCATGAGCCCAGAGCTCCAGGAAAGTGTTGAGAAAACTGCTACACAGATAACAGTCTGAGTCGTTTCCAAGAAGAGGCCTGGTGAGTAAGGAGGACAGCAGCCGGGCAGGTCTGCTAGGCTCTGACCCACCTTAGCCCTGGGGGAAATGACATACTCCTGATCCTAACCCTAATGGCAAAAAACCGAGTCATTCCTAGATGGCCTTGGAATGCCTAGTGTAAACCTTCCTGTTTGACGTCCCCTCTGGTAGATAAATATTAATTGAGATATAACATTTGAAAGGGTTCATCTGAACCAACAGCAACTCATGAAGGAAGCAGCTACAACCCAGAAGTCAAACATAAGTTCCATGAAGAGAACAAGGTAGAAGGCCTGACTGCAGACAGGCTGAAATACGGAAGATACTTTGGCTGGCTGCCGCAGTGGGCTTTGGTCTGTGCTGCTAGAGAGTCTCCAGTCATAGAGTTATAAGACTGCGGGCCATTTTTTAAGACAGTCTCTCATGTGTCCCCGGCTGGCCTTGAACTCAATGTCTTGCTGAGGATAATCTTGAGCTTCTGACCCTCTTTTCTCTACCTCCCAAGTTCTAGAATTGCAAGTGGGTGTTAAACACCCGTGCCAGGGTCATATCCAGGCCTTCGTGGATGTCGGGCAGCCACTGAGCTATAATCTCAGCTCAGTTTCATCCTTTAACACACAAATGTATCAATTCAAATTGTGTTTGCTTGTGTTTCCCAGTCAGATGAGTCTAAGTCACTTGCAAATCCTGACTCCTTCTGACCGTCTAGGACAGAGGGTCTCAACCTTCCTTTCCTCATGCTGTGACCCTTTAAATGCAGTTCCTCGTGTGGTGGTGACCCCCAACCATAAAATTTTCATTGCTACCTCCTAACTTTAATTTTGCTACTGCTATGAATTATAATGTGAATATCTAATTTATATACAAATATTTTACATAATGCAGGATATCTGATAGGTGACCCCTATGAAGGGGTCACAACCCACAGGTTGAGAAGCATTGGTTGAGGGGATTTTTATTTCCAGCTCTGGGCTTTGTTTTAACTTACAAGGAATAACTCTGAATAGCATTTGGCTCCTTGTCTGAGTCTCCACTTGGCCCCCCCTAAAAACTAGCGCGTCTGGCCTCTGAAACCACTTGACTGCTACTTCCCTGTCTTCAACAATTACTACTTGAGCCATGACCTCTGACCTCTGTGACTCACTGAAGCAGGTGACCCTGACTCAGGGACCTGGAAAACTCACATTCCTCACCGTCAACAGGAAGGCTGTGGTGCAAATGATCCCAAATCTCTAAATCTCTCTCTCTCACTGCCCTACCTGGTTACAATAAGGCAGGCCTTGGCTTTTTCCTCTCACCCAGGTCCAAAGGCCCAGGACAGAGCGGACAAGTCTTACATGTCTTAACTCTCCATTGCTCAGCCAAACTGAGAAGATGCTTTCAAAACCACGTCTTCCTTTGGCCTACTTTAACTCCTTCAGAAACAAACTAGCAAAAACAACAACAACAACAAAAATCTTGTTTTTCTTCTCCTACAACTTATTGCAAAATCTACAAAGGAATTCCAACAGGATTATCTTTTCTCACCAAACGTCTCCTCCCTTAGCGCCCCGGGAATCAATCCCTTTTGACTTTCTCCCTAGGGTTAGATTGTAAAAGCTCATACAAGCAAGGAAGCAAACAGTCAGGAAACAAGCAAAATGTTCCCTCAAGGCCAAGGCCCTGACTTCTTTTTCCTTTGCATGTTCACTGTGTCAATGTTTGCCGGTCCCTTCACCTCGTGGGCCATCCCGAGCACGTATGTGTCCCGGACCCCTGTCTTTTCAAAGTCAGAAGGCAAATAAAGGACCGCAGGGGTCTCCAGGGTGATTCCCGCCCAGGCTCAGAGCAAGGCCTTTCTTCCCTCTCAACTGACCTTCCTCCCCCTTCAAACTCAACTGCTGGGATTTCAGGAATTTCTCCTTCGGGGGGTGGAGGTCAGTTGTGGCGTCACAGACCCCAGACTCCGTGACTTAGTAAAGCCTTGTCAATGACCAGTAGTAAAAATCAGGTAGGGAGGAAGCTGCTCTGCCGGCTGGTTCCGGGCAATAGCGGTTTCCGCCCTGCCGCCCCTGAGGTCCCCTCGATGAGTTACTGGCTCACTGCAGACTCCAAGCAGCACCTCGTGGGACTGAGCAGGGGATTGCTTGTCAATAATGCATGAGCACAGAAAGCCCCAGAAATATGTGCTTAAGGGCGACTTGCAGCAAGGGGGGTGGGGGGGGGCGGGAAGATGAGTCACTCGGTGACACAGATCAGATAAAATAGCTGTCTCGAAGTCTGCTTTTGGCCAAGAAAAAAAAAAGCATTCCACAAACTGTCTTTCTCTAGCTGCACTTCCGCCTTCTGGGTAGACTTTCTGCTTAGAGATGTCGAAACAGGAAGAGCAGCCAGATCTTTTCACAGCTCTTCCTATAAATAAATAAGTGAGGTAAGAGTAAGGGATGATAATGTAGCTTGTGCAAGGCGCGCACGCACACACACACACACACACACACACACACACACGAAACAGACCAAGGCAGGAGAGCTTCGTTGGTGTGCCTGTGTAAGCACATGTATGTGTGTTTGCTCACATGTGGGCTGGGTTTCTAAATGCACGTGAGGCATACGTATGGGAGTCGTGTGTGTGAATGTGAACCATTGTATAAATGCGGGTATGTGAACAATGTGAGTGTGTGGATTTGAATGAGCCTTAGGTCATATTTATTTTTAATCCTTTGTTCAATAGTCGATCAGTCCAAGGCAATGAATGGCTCGTTCCTCTATAAAATAACAGCAGCATTTTCGTCTCAACTGTGAGGTCTAACACAATCTCTAAACCAATTTTCCCATATTTCCAAGAAATAATCGGCTCAGATACGCCTTCCACCGATCACTGGGTTTAACCGTTTCAGCCTAGACTTTATCCGAAACATCCTACATACTGTAAACTCCTGTTCCACTTAGTGACACGTTGGAGGCATCATTCTGATGTTTCTTATTGGCTAATAATAATTATGCCATATAATAATAATATGCATAATGCCAAATAATAATAATAATATGCATAATTCTGCACACTGCTTCTCACACTGAAGTAATAATATAAGCCAAAACAGGCAGAATCCCAGACATCTTCTCACTCTAAGCACTCCAATTTTCTCTTACCTAGATGCAGCAGCAACTCCTCCTCGCAGTGCGCCAGTCACGAGCAGCCTGCATCGGTTACAATTTGCAGGCACTCAGTTGGTTCGCCAGTGCTGGGCTCGCCTGGGCTGGGCTGTGTCTGTTGTATTTTGACTTATTTTATTGTTTCTTTCCTCTCCTCTGAGCTGCCTTCTGTGTACTCCTGGGCCCTCTGCTCTCCGGCCGCATCCGGCTGGTACCACTGTTTGTTCCCTGAGAAGTGGCACTTGCCGGACTTTGGGGTGTTTGGTTCTCTAGTATCTACTTGCTCCGTGATTTTATTTGGGATTTTTTTTTCAACGTGGTTTATGTTCTCTCGGTGTTCCTTTTGCTTCTCCCCCCCCCCATCTACTCTCAACTTAAGGCTTGTAAGCTTATTAGGATGGGAGATGGCTAGCCCCTCTCTACGTGCTACTCAGTCTCACGGTGGGAGAACTGCAGAAGGTAGCTTAAAAATACACTAATGTGTAGCCCAGGCTGACCTCGAACTCGTGATCCTCCTGCCTCTGCCTCCTTCAGCAAGTCCTACTGTCATGCACCACTCCTGGGATTCCACCCAGAGGATTCCCCAGCATGTAATAAGGACACATATTCCACTATATCCATAGCAGCCCTATTTATAATGGCCAGAAGAACCCAGAGGTCCCTCAACAGAAGAATGAATACAGAAAATGTGGTTTATTTACACAATGCAATACTACTCAGCTATTAAAAACAATGAATTCATGAAATTATTAGGCAAATGGGTGAAACTGGAAAATATCATTCTAAGTGAGATAACCTAATCACAAAAGAACACACATGGTAGGCACTCACTGATAAGTGGATATTAGCCTAGAAGCTTGGAATACCCATGACACAATTCACATATCAAATGATGCCCAAGAAGGAGGAAGAACAAAGTATGGATACTCTAGTCCTTCTTAGAAGGAGGAACAAAATACCCACAGAAGGAGATACAGAGACAAAGTGTGGAGCAGAGACTGAGGGAAAGACCATCCAGAGACTTCCCCACCTAGGGATCCATCCCATATACAGTTACAAAACCCAGACACTGTTATTGATGCCCACAAGTACTTGCTGACCAGAGCTGGATATAGCTGTCACCTGGGAGGCTCTGCCAGTGCATGACAAATACAGAGGGGGACACTCTCAACCAGCCATTGAACAGAGCACAGGGTCCCCAGTGGGGAAGCTAGAGAAAGGGCCCAAGGAGCTGAAGGGGTTTGCAGTGCCACAGGAGGAACAATGATGTGAGCCACCCAATACCCCCAGAGCTCCCAGGGACAAAAACATCAACCAGATAGTACACACGGTGTTACCCATGGCTCCAGACGCATAGGCAGCAGAGGATGGCCGTGTTGGACATCAAAGGGAGGAGAGGCCCTTGGTCCTAGAAAGGCTCAATGCTGCAATGTATGGGAATATCCGGACAGGGAAGCAGCGGGAGGAGGTTGATTGGGGAATAGGGGGAGGGGAAATGGCTTATGGGACTTTTGGGGAAGGGGGGAACCAGGAAAGGGGAAATCGTTTAAAATGTAAATAAAGAATATATCTAATAAGAAAAAGAAAAAATACACTAATGTTAATGAGATAAAATCAGCATTTCTGGGGACAATTAAGAATGTTTGCTTTCAAAGGAAAAATCGAGCATGAACATAACAAGCAGTGTTTCATCAGGATATATTCTGTGGAACCTGAAGGCTACATCCAGTCTCCTTTTCGTAGCCCTCCATTAAACAGCCATGTGCACAGACCCTCCCCTTTTTACATTCGCACTCAGCCCAATGCGCTGCACCCGTCTCTCTTTCTTACTGTGTTGAACAAGTCTGATGAGAACTACACAGACACGATGAGGTTTAACTTGCCTACTTATGTACGCAAACCACCTTCCTGCCGCAATCACTTTTGAATTAACCTTCCTAGGGACACTCAAGCCGTACCCTGTCAGCGGAACCTCTCTAGCGTCTTACCACACACGCCTAAGTGCTGAATGCTGCCGGAGAAGAGCTAGCATTCAGCAGCACCTTCCGAAGAATCCATGCTACGCTTCCTTTATTTCCTTTACTCAATGCCATGGCCGCGTGTTTCTATCTCATTCTGCAGACTCGAGCTTAATTATTTCTACAGGAAAACTAAGCACAGTCTGACCCCCACAAAGAATTAAGAGGCTCTTACTGAAGGCCACTGGGACCCTAAGAGAGCTGTATCCACAGCCCCACCTCCTGCACCAAAGGTGGTCCACAGTTAATGCAGCTCAGGAGGTAGGGGCATGGCATAGGCTTGACTCAGACGGCTGCAAAGAAAGAACAGCTGCATGTCCCTCCGCCCCAGGAAGCGATGCCATCTTATCAGAAAGGAAAACTCAATTTGTGTCACTCCTGACTCAAATCTGGAGGTGAAGGGATATGACTCAACCATTAGAGACCGGTCAAGAATTTGACTCCCTAAACCAGCAATGACTAAGGTCGCAGCGGCATCACACATTCGAAAATAACGATGAGAGGTCAAGCCTTGGAGAGGCCTGGAGGAGGCTCTGCGCTTCCGAAATAGTACTCGTTCCTATATGATGCGCAGTGTGGGCCATCCTAAATGAGTTAGCGAACGTGTCTGGAGGCGAAGAACTCGCTATCAATGGGAAGCTACAGACTCCTTCTGTAGCCCACACACAAGGGGGCTTCAGGGCCACAAGAGCTGCTCAAACCAACCTCAAACCTGCTTTGCTGGCTTCTTACCGATGCCATCACAAAACACCCCAACTGTAAATATCAGAAACATGACCTTCCACACCCTAGACATTTGGAATCCAAGATTAAGGCTGTTGGCCAAGTGGTCCCTCTGAGCTGGTCCTATGGCATCCCATTCTTCTGGCCTATTCATCCTCCTTGCCATGAGAAAGCATCAGTCTCATGTCTAGTTCTGTCTTCGTGAGTTGTTCTCCCTGAACACACATCTCTGTAACCAAATCCAATTCTCTCTCTCTCTCTCTCTCATTCTCTCTCTCTTTTTAAGAACTCTGACCATACAGAAGTTGGGTTTACTTTAAATGCCTCATCTTAAATAGCCTACGAAGACTATTTACAAATAAGGTCCCATGGTGATGTCAGGATCAGGGTCTCAGCATTTGAGTGTGCTGTGGTCCTAGGGTGGAGGCAGACATACAAGGGAGAGACTTATTTGTTAAGTGGACATCGTGGGGCAAAGTTAAAGGAGAGACTTATCATGCAAAGCCGAATGGGGCTGGTCACTCCTCGTGACCTCAGTTTAAAAATCAGTGATTTTATTGGGCTCTGTATTTAGTATTCAGATTTGCATCCTCTGAAAGGGAAAACACATTCAAAGTGGTGTGGAAATCTCTCTCTGCATCTCCCCTAGTCCTGCATAGGTCAATACTCTTGGGTATTTTAGACAAAAGATTCAAGAGTTAGCACAGCATTGCAAACATCCCCCCATTATATTGCAAACATAATCAAAATATAACTTTGGATTCCAAATTCGCAGGAAGTCTAGCTTAAGACCAGCTGGATGTAGAGCCATGGTTCTCAACCTGTGGGTCATGACCCATTTGGGGGTTATATATCAGCTATCCTGCATATCACAGATTTACGTCAAAATTCATAATAGTTTCAAAATTGTAGTTATGAAGTAACAACAAAATAATGTTATGTTTGGTGGTCGCCACAACGTGAGGAACCAGCCTTAGAAAGGTGGGGAAAGCAGTGACTTAGAGGTTCATTCCCGGTGAAGAAAATATAGACCCTGGGAAGCCTGTTAGGTGAGCCTGTGGTGCAGGGAACATCCCTGGCAGGAAGAAACAGAATGGCACACAGGTGTGGACACTGGTGCATTATCTCTGTGTGACTCAACAGCAAAGCAACCCAACCATGACCAAACCATACAACAAACCCAAAGGAACAGTCCATATGCCTGGGAAAATTATGGAGAGCTGGAAAGACAGAGCAAAACTGTCACCAGCTAAGGGAGACCAAGGAGACTCTGTGACATGGTAGCCTGGGTGGAGTTCCAGAACAACAAAAGATAACAGGAGAACCAACGGGACTTCAAGAGAGTCTTGAGGTCCCCTGCTGTAGTGGCCCTTACTCGGTTGTGTCAGATGCCAAAAAGAGAGGGAAATAGAAAAATAGGCAGGGCATACATACACATGTAGCATCTTAGAAACATTTCTGTAAATTCCAAATTATTTTAAAGAATGTTGCGTGAGTATAATTATCAAGCAGAACCCAAGACTTCTTTCCTTACAAAATTCAGTAAGTAAACTATGCGCCCACAAATATATATATATATACACACATATATATACATATATATATATGTATGTATGTATGTATGAGTCTAAAGTTAATAAAGTATGAGTCTAAAGTTAATACTTCAAATGTGAACCAACACAGTAACGCCATATGGCTACAGATTTCCTTTGTCAAGACGTAATGTTAAAGGACCAAAGACATGTCAGGCAGGGAGATTATTCAAGACAAAATCTCCTTGCCCTTAAAAACCTAAGCTCGTACCCTTGAGATAATGTGAAGTCATGTATCACACAGCAGTGTCACTGTCCTAAACCAAAAGTAGATGTTAAGTAATTTTAAAATGCTGTTTTCTCAGATAATGCCCCAATTCCTCAGATAGGCTTATCTGAATGTTAGCTTTGGGATGGGAAAATAGAGAGGGAAGGAGGGAAGGAAAGTGGGGAGACAGGAAGGAAGAGACAGAGACAGAAAGGGAGGGAGGAAAGGGGAGGGAGGGAAATGGAGAGAAAGGGGGAGAGAAAATGGGAGGGAGGGTGGGAGGGAGGGAAGGGGGGAGAGAGAAGGAAGGGGGAGAGAGAGAGGGGTAGGGAAGGAAGGAGAGAGGAGGAGAGAGAAGAAGGAGATGGAAATTTTCCTTGAATCTCCGCTACTTGATTTTCCCACAGTTATTTAAACTTTAAAGCTCTGTTTGAATCCAAAGGAACATTTTGTTTACATGTATATGAAGAATGCAGTGTAAAAAGAAATTATTTCTAGGTTCATGGAATTCTTAAAAGAAACAAAGCAGAGAGCCACTCTAAAGTCACAGTATCACAAAGAGAGCGTCTCCTGCAGGCCAAAGGGTGGAAGAATGGGGTTTGCTTTGTAGAAATACAGAGAGGCTTTCTAGGATGAGTCTGCTTGTGACCGATAGCACGTAGCAAGCATTGGAAGTCCCGGAAGTGAGTGTGGGCAAGGGGGCGGCAAGAAAAAACAGTAGCCCTGCAGCACACTGCTGACGAGACTACTCGTGACCATGTGATTTGATCATATGTGGACATGGGTAAACAATTCTATCTAGCTTGGCTGAATCTCATCTTCTCTCAAAATGGACTATTAGAAACACTGCCCTCTCACACCTCAGTTTATGTAGAGGAGTATCCCCATCCGGCCAGTGTAGATGGATGCACCGCAGGCCTCTGACCAAGCCTGGCCAGGATTATAAAAGGTCTCCAGTCCCTTCTCTCTCTCTCTCTCTCTCTCTCTCTCTCTCTCTCTCTCTCTCTCTCTCTCTTTTTTATTTTAAATTATCTTCAAATTTTAATATAAAACATTTTTTTCTATATTCTTTGTTTACATTCCAAAGGTTTTCCCCTTCTTAGTTGGGTCAAAATTCTACATTACTGGGTAAGTGGCCTGGAGGTTTGAAGGGTGGTGTTTCCTTTACAGTGGATGAGTCAGCTGACCAGATATGGGAAGGAATGAGACTGACTGCTGATCTTTGGAAAGAAATAAAATCAAAATGTAGTGGTGGCACCTGAATCCATGATTCCGACCATCAAGGTGTCCAGAACCATCTGCTGTTCAATAAGCCGGAACAAGTTGCTTCTCATGGGTCCTTCTCTATTATACTTGGTAATATTGCCTGCAAACAAATAGGCCCTGGATAATATTTTACTATTAATAAGCATAAATTTTCCTACTAATTGCCCCTATAATACTTTCTTCTAAGAACATAATTAAATCCTTTTAAAAATATATGTATAATTAAAAAAAGCCTAGCAACACTGGCCCCATTTGTACCAAGAGAGATGTCAATTACATGGGAATTATAAATAAATGATGTCACTTCTATAGCCAGTATCATTGAGAGCATGGTGCATCCTTTTAGCATGGTCTATATCTACTTTGCCTCTAATTTTTTGCTATTACTAATCAATGTGATATTTAAAATATTATGATTTTAAAATAAAGATAGATTTTAAGAATATGACTATAACTGTTGTAAAAAAAAACTACACACTAGGGACAAAGAATCTTCAAGATGGAGATAAATCAAAATTATAGTGTGGATGACATATGCTAAATACTCTGGCCCTCCTTTGTATTTTCATAGCAAGCAATCATCGGGAGATTAGTAGTTTTCAATTCTGCTCACAAGTACCAGAAGTTGAAAGGTCAGTTTGACATACAGTGTCATAAATAATGTGTCCTCATATCTGGAGTTCTTAACCACCATGTACAGATGTAAATCATGGGTCATGCTGTGCTCTCTGGCTCTCGGTTAACCTATCCGAGCTTTACCCAGCCAAGATGCAAATGGAGGTCATCACAGGCCAAGGCTCCCTCCGCCCAGTTCATTATTCTTTCCTAAGTGTGGCGTTAATCAGCCAGGACAATTAGTTTTCTTATTTCCTCTAATCATGCCGACAGGGTCATTACACCTTCTCTAGTTTCACTTTAGGCAGTTACTCAACAGAAGCAGTAATCCAACACCCTGAACAGCTTTCTTTTGCCATGTGCCTGGGTAATTGAAAAAAAAATCTCTTTGTTCACCAATTATTAATCATCTATGTGTTATAAAAGAATTATTAAGCACACTTAATATTAACCCAGTATGCTCATCATTTTACAAAAAGGACGGAAAAAAACAAAAACATTAATCTGCTTTCAATAGTAAATGCCTGGGACTCACTCTCCCAAACACATAATAAAAACACTGGTGAACCTTGAAGAGAAGAGTCAAATTACTGCTCCAGAATTAATAAGGCCGCTACTACAAGCTAATTGAATATTAATTGATTATACAAAGAACCATTTGCGGAGTCTTTCTAGGATGTGAAGATTAAATCAGATCGCTACCCAAGTACCCGTTTTAACTTTGCCTTTATAGCCAATGTTTCTACCTATGACCTGCTCACCCAATTAGTGTATAATATATAGTGGCTACAATGTGTATATGGTAGGAATCAAGAGAAAATGCCCGATTAGTTTCCTGACGGCTTTGAGCCCACTATGTACCATCCTCCAATAACCAACGCTGTCTTGCGTTCAGTATTTCACAACACC
Source organism: Apodemus agrarius (assembly GCA_964023405.1). Lineage (NCBI taxonomy): Eukaryota > Metazoa > Chordata > Mammalia > Rodentia > Muridae > Apodemus > Apodemus agrarius. The sequence goes on along the minus strand of OZ030020.1, from coordinate 14,631,071 downwards.
CATATTCACCCATTTTCACATGCTTCTTTAGAGTGTAAACCTTACAAGGAAATGGCTTATGACAAAACAAACAAACAAAAACTTCTTATCTATATCTACTACCTTGGGGCATTAAACTAGATCAAGAAAGACTCGAGTGGAGAGAGGAAAGGAAAGGGAGTGAAAAATAGCCCACAAGAAACATACATGCCAGAATATCTCATTGTATTTATATCAAATGTTTTTAATTCACATATCAAATATACTCTACATAGTGGACTTTCTCTTGGTCTACAGCACAGGCAACGGACTTGTGCATTGCTAGTAGACATCACTAGTGCCACAACAGTTCAGCTCAGCACAGAACTAGTAGGCATAAGGCGACAGAGACAGAGACATAGAGACATCTCATCCCTCAATCCAGACATGCCTAAAGCTAATGTACTTCTTAGAGTTTCTCTTGTTGTCTTACATGAGCTTTGACCTGTTTCTGGAATCTATAAATAAAATACTCTACAAGTTTAATCTTATAAAACTTAACCAAAAAAAAAAAAGATCAAAACAAAGAAAAACATAAACCATACAGAAGATAAAAGTCAGCAGCAAGAATCAAAAGGAAAATCAATACTTCCCTATGATAAATGTTCTTTCTTTAACAATGATGTAAAATATAAGAGCTGTTATCTCAGTATTAAAGTAAACAAATTATAATAGCAATGTACAAATAAAATCACAAGGGTTTAAATTTACAATTTAAATAGCTTCTTTGGATGATACATTTTTACACAACAAAATTGCATTGTGTATTGTATATTGTAACAATAATAATAATGTATAATAATAATTATTAAGAACATAGACATTCAAAAATAAAGAGATGGAAATAAAAGAATAACTGATTTTCCATATACTACTTTGGGGGCATACTCAAAGAACCTAGATCAGTATACTACAGGGACACTGAACATCTATGTTTATTGCAGCACAATTTATAAGAGCCTAGATTCATAACCATGATGTACAAATCTGCCTAGATGCCCATCAACAGACAAATGAATTAAAAAAAAATGCACTGTATGGGCACAATAGGGTTTGTTCGACAACCAAGAAGGATACTTGCCTGAAAGTGGAAATGGAGTTCTCCCTAATTACTGACTAAGAAGGACCATGGGGTGGAATGAAATGTTACCCTGGTGGGTGACAAGTCACAGAATTAAAGAAGATTCTTATCGCCATGAAGAATGAGACGAGGTCATACGGTGGAGGTAATGCCATGGTTGGCTTAGAGACAAGAGGAAGTTTTGAAAAGTCTAGTCTGCTCAATTGTGTCATTTTTTTTTCTATCAACTTTCAGCTTCCAGATACCAGCCCAGGGAAAGTGGCAAAAGATTTATGCCAACTCCAAGGTAGGAAAAGTTTCCACGTGCATGTGAGTGTGGCCAAGAAACATAGTGTGAATTAGATTCATTTATATTTCTTTCCATCTGATTCTTCAAACCCACCCAGCCCAGCGGGTCTCCTTCTACAGAGTGGGCCAACAAATTAAATAGCTTGGCATGTGAGCTTTTGATAGGGCTCTCCTGGACCTGGAGCGCATACTAATAAGCTTCTTTCATGCCTCTCTGCACCTTCTCTGGCTGCACAGTGGGTACAACCCTCCAGGACTTCAAAGTGGATCTGCTACACAGAACAGACCCAGGGGCGCTGCCTGCACATCACAGAGAAATGCTGGTGATAAATGGCCTCCAAATGCCACTAGATCTTCCCGGCTACATGTGCTTGTTAAGGGACTAGAGAAGAGGTTCAGTCTCTAATAGTGTGTATGGTTCTTGCAGAGGACCCGAGTTTGACTCCCAGGGCTCACATTGGATGGCTCACAATATCCTGCCACCTCAGCTCCAAAAAGGCTTGCCCTCCGCTTCTGGCTTTTTGATAACTGTACTCACATGCCCATAACCCTACACAGACAGACACACATACATCATTTTTAAAATTATATCTGAAAAGATGGCATGGCGGGTAAGAGCACTGCCTGCTCTTTCGGAAAACAAGGGTTTGATTTCTACCACTCTCATGGCAGTTCACAGCTATCTATAAGTCTAGCTCTGGGCGACCTGACATCCTCTTCTGTCCTCCGTGATTACCGGACGTGGGTGTGTTATACAGACATAAATGCAGGCATAAAACATAAAATATATTTTTATAAAAAATAATCTAAATTTTAAGCAGTTGTTTAAAGCCACCTAACTTGTCATCGTTGGGAACAAAACACAAAGTAATAGGGTCAACCAAACCTTGAAAATAGAGAAAGGTTGGCCGGAAGCTAATTGGTTAGTTAAATTAGAAGTCATAGGAATAAGAAGCAGTGTTAGTAGACAACAGTGGTGGATGTGCATCCTATCATATGCACATGCTCACAAGGTTGACTGGCCCATGAGCTAGCTTTTCTAGAAGTCCTGCCCAGAGGGAAGCTTGCCAGTCTCAAGCAAACTACGATGCTTTGTCATCTTAATTTGCCCCTGGTGGGTTAACTTAACTTCCTTGTCAACCTGATGAGACACTACTGGGTATACCACTAAGAGGGTTTCTAGAGAGTGTCAACTGAAGAGGGGAGACCTTTCCAGAATGTATGTGGACACTGTCCAGTGTGTTGGGGCCTGAAAGAAATAAAAGAAGAAATGGAGAAAGCCATCAGAATGTTGGCATCCGGGTTCTCTGCTTCCTAACATACTATGACATGAGCTGCTGGGTTCCACCATGCCTTTTTCCTACCATGGTGGACATGGATCCCTAGAAAAACAAACAGAAGGGATTCTAGTCAGCTGTCAGCATGGCAAATGTGGCTCTGACAGGCCTTGGCCTTCCCCTATTCCTTCTGACTTGAAAAAAAAAGAAAAAGAAAAAATTAGAATACACTCCTAAAGCTAACCACCAATTCCTCCCCTCCTCCCCTCCTCCCCTCCTCCCCTCCTCCCCTCCTCCCCTCCTCCTCTTCTCCCCTCCTCCCCTCCTCCCCTCGGGACAATGGCTAAGGTCCAGCTATCAAAGTATTAAAGTCCAACAATTAAAAGCTCCCTTTTGGGGTTGCTAATTAACATACCAAAATCAAATGTAGACAGTTCATCCTAACAGGGAATTTCCTGTTATAGCTTCATAAACTGTCATTTGCCGATGGGACATGACTGTCTCCTCTCTATCCATAGGTAGCCCTTTGTTCCCCTGTAGGAGAAGTATCCCTTCCCCTCTCCCCATTCCTTTCTCCTTCTCCCTCATCCTCTACCTCCTATCTCCTATCTTTGTCTCTTACTCCCTCCCCTTTGTCCTTTGTTTGTGCTCAGAACTCCTTCCTAGGGTGTCTTGTGCAGAGCCCTTACCAAACAGAATAAGCCCTCCCTCCTTCGTTTCTTTAGAGATTTCGCCAAAGTAAGAAGTACAACAGTTGATACATGCAAACAATCATGCATTTGGGCCTGGAACAAAGCTTGTCTTTGGGAGAATCTTCAAGGGTGATTTTTGTGGAATATCTCGTTCTCAGTCCAACCCAACCAAGCACCTTCCTGACCTTGCTAGCGTCTTACACAAAACTGGAAAGACCCCAGAGGACAGCACCCTCTCAGATGGTCACTGTCTTCATCTGAAGCTAATAGAATGCATCAGGAAGAACTCATTCCTTAGTGTATGAAAGCCATAGCAACGGAACTGGAGACACCTACATATTGAAAGCTCATTCGGTCCTCAACAAACACACAATTCTTAATTCTATTAAGCTTAAAAAATAGGGGTCAACAGAAATGGACCCACACACCCATGGTCACTTGATCTTTGACAAAGGAGCTGAAAACATTCAGAAAAAAAATTTTTTTTAAATTAGCCTTTTCAAAAAATGGTGCTGGTTCAGCTGGAGGTCAGCATGCAGAAGAATGCGAATTGATCCATTCTAATCTCCTTGTACTAAGCTCAACTCCAAGTGGATCAAGGACCTCCACATAAAACCAGACACACTGAAACTAATAGAAAAGAAACTGGGGAAGATCCTTGAGGACATGGGCACAGGGGAAAAGTTCCTGAACAGAACACGAATAGCTTATGCTCTAAGAGCAAGAATTTACAAATGGGACCTCATAAAACTACAAAGTTTACTGCAAAGGACACTGTCAAAAGGACAAACCAGCAACCAACAAATTGGGAAAAGATCTTCAACAACCCTACATTTGACAGAGGGCTAATATATAATATATACAAAGAACTCAAGAAGTTAGACCCCAGAGAAACAAATAACTCTATTAAAATTGGGGTACAAAGCTAAACAAAGAATTTTCACCTGAAGAATTTCAAATGACTGAGAAGCACCTTAAGAAATGTTCAGCATCATTAGTCATCAGGGAAATGCAAATCAAAACAACCCTGAGTTTTCACACCAGTCAAAATGGCTAAGATTAAAAACTCAAGAAACAGCAGATGTTGGCAAGGATGTGAGGAAAGAGGAACACTTCTCCACTGCTGGTGGGATTGCAAGCTGGTACAACCCCTCTGGAAATCAGTCTGGCGGTTCCTCAGAAAACTGGGCACGACACTTCCGGAGGACCCTGCTATACCACTCCTGGGCATATACCCAGAGGATTCCCCAGCATGTAATAAGGACACATGCTCCGCTATGTTCAAAGCAGCCTTATTTATAATAGCCAGAAGCTGGAAAGAACCCAGATGTCCCTCAATGGAGGAACGAATACAGAAAATGTGGTATATTTACACAATGGAATACTACTCAGAAATTAAAAACAATGAATTCATCAAATTCTTAGGCAAATGGTTGGAACTGGAAAATATCATCCTAAGTGAGGTAACTCATTCACAAAAGAACACATATGGAATGCAATCACTGATAAGTGGATATTAGCCCAGAAGCTCTGAATACCCAAGACACAACTCACATATCAAATCATTCCCAAGAAGTAGGAAGGAGAGGGCCCTGGTCCTGGAAAGGCTTGATGTACAACATTGTAGGGGAGTACCAGGATAGAGAAATGGGAGGGGGTAATTGGAGATTGGGCAGAGGGAAGAGGGCTGATGGGACTTATGGGGAGGGGGAAACCTGGAAAGGGAAAATCATTTGGAATGTAAACAAAGAATATAGAAAATAATTTTAAAAAGAAGAAATAGATTAAAAACAAAAAATAGGGGTCAAATAATAAAACTAGTGTATAAACAAGATAGAAGAAAACTGTGGATGAGAATATGATCAACTGTGAATATATTTTGGAAGAAGATGATGGTTAGAGCCAAGAGGTTTGGGAGGTGGTGTTCTTGTGATGCTGCTGCTTATTGGCATAGGTTTTTGTTTTCGTTGTTGATGTTCTTGTTTGTTTTGGTTTGTTGTTTACAAAACACACCTGCCACCATGGATTCAGTAAAACAGAGAGGAGTAATTGGCTTCGCAGGAGAGAAACTGGAAAGCCAATGAACCTGGGTTGGTTATGAAACTCCTTAACAAGGGATTCAGAATCCTGAAGACCCCCAGCATGATCCAAGTAGCTAATAAATCATGGTCGCTACGATTTGTACAACTTAAAATCGGATGCTGGTGGGCACCATTACGTCTTGCCAGACATGCTTCCAAATTACTGTTCAAAAGCCAGGCTCAACTCGACTCAAAATTTCTGTGTCACAAAAGCCATTCCATCCCTACGAACTTAAAAGGAACAGGGGACTCTTTGATGTTTTTGTCTGTCTGAAGGCACCTTCATCTAAAATGAATCCCATTTCGCAATTGCAAAATTAGTAGCCGATGTCCCTCAAAACTTAATACGCCTAACAATGCCCTGAAATTAAACCTACAAGCTTGTCTACAACACCCATTTTGCCACATCTGTAGTTCTGTACTGCCACAAAACAACTTTCTTTCAACATTTGGTAACTAAACCTAGCTTGTGTGGGGCAGGGATGTATCTTTTGATCTAAGTTTTTTTTTTTTTTTTTTTTTTTTACAGGCTGCAAGGAAGGTGTGCAGTGGGTTAAACTGAGGAAGACCCTTATTCTAAGCTCATCTATCACCACAGAATCCATTTCTTCACAGGAGATGAACGTAAGAGCTCTGTTCCTTGTCAAGTGACTTCCTTGGTTGGAAATCATTCTGCTCCTTGCCACACTGGCCTCTTCATCATAGCAGCTGCCCTCTCAAAATGTTCAAGTCGGACCCCAATTCAAGATCTATCTGAGACAAAGAGGAAAGAGGTCTTTTATAACCTGAGAAGCATCCCTTCACCTTTATCATGGTTTCTTTCTGGGTTTGGTTGTTGTTGTTGTTGTTTGCTTGCTTGATTGCTTTTCAGTATATTTGCTTTTGGGTATTTGGGTTGCTTTGTCTGCCTGCTTGCTTTTGCTGCAGTTTGTTGGTGAGAAGGAAATCCCTAGATTCCTCCCACATGTAAAACGAGAAAATAACACACAGGCACCAGGCAGGACTGGGGACGCTTGTAAGCCATCTCAGAAGTGCACTTTCCAACCAAGAGATCGTGCTCACAATTCATCTGTGACAAGAGGAAGTAAGTCACACTGCGAGACCAACTGAGGAACAACGCAGGCACCGCCATCACGTCAGTCACTCCTCTGTTGCCCTGACAAAGCACCACGACCAGGAGAGCTTACAGAAGAGGTGGTTGATTTGGGCATCTCCATCACATGCAGGCCCGCTGTCTAGTGCAGTGGGCTAAGACTTCACATCTTAAACTGCAAGCGGGAAGCCAGGAGAACCCTGGAAGTGATGGGACACTTTGATCTCGCATGTCTTCCAGCAAGGCCACACTTCCTAAGCTGCCCAAACACTGCTGCCAACTGGCCACCAACTGTTCAGTTGTCTGAGGCTACAAGGGACCTAACTTTTAAGCTTCCACACCCATCCACCCTCCTGTTATAGCTCAGTCACTGCATTTGCTTGGTAGCACTCATTAGAACTAGGTCGGTTGCCGTGTCCTATAAGACATTTTCTGATACTTTACGATTGGATTGTGTATGTAAGACTGCATTGTGTGTGCACCTTCTAGTCTACCTTTAGTTGGGTTTCTTTTCAAGCAAATCTTACTAATCACAAGAGTGCCAAAATACCTTATTTTAAATACATTATTCATTTGTAATTTTATATACATGCCCATACATGTGTATATATGTATAATGTAAATATATACGTGTGTGCACATATATGCTTATGTGTATGTGTGTGAGTACATGGGTGAGTGTACAGGCTGGAGACCAGGAGTGTAGGCTCCCCTAGAGGAACCTTTTAAAGCAGCTGAGAGTCCCCTGATTTGAGTGCTATGAATGGAACACAGCTCCTCTGGAAGATCAGCAAGTGTTTCTAACCACTGGGCGATTTTTTCAGAGCCTCCAAATGGCCTTTAGAAGCATACATGAACAAGAGAGATCACTCCCCAAAAGCTGTTAGAAACTATTCCCAAATCACACAAAGCAAATTAAAATGTGGCTATACATTTGGGGCCAAGTGATTTAAATTTTGTGGACTTTGGGTTCCTTGTGGGACAAGAAGCGTTACCAGAGTTAACCTGGCAGTCTCCTTCCAGAACCAACATGTCCTCAAGGTCTTACAACTATTTGTCGTTTCTTTAAAACCTGCTGTGTTCTCTAGAGCCTTTCCACAAATCCAGAGGCCATCCACTCAAGAGGGCCCCAGAATGATTGTTGGTACCAGGACCTCCGAAACTGGCATCACTGAGGCAACAGCAAGACGAATACACCTGTTGCCAAGGCAACAGCCACCATGTTCCCAAAATCTATTGGGCTCACCTTTACCTGCGACCATGTCACCATCTGTGTATATATAAGAGAAGCACCTCCTCCCTCTCTTCCCCTCTTCTCTTTCCACCGTCACCTTTGCCCTTCTCAATAAACCTCAGGTGGAACTGTTTGGCTTGGTGTGGTCTCTCTGGAGCTGCCGCTGCTGCCCACTGACCCCCAACAGTGATACGCTGCGAGTACAAAGCTAAGCCCATTCCCCTCATGTTGCCACCCAGGAAGCTAGTGAAACTTCCCAAAGCCTTCCAAAAGTAAATGAGCATCTGCCAACAGCAACGGCACATCCAACCCTGAGAAAGGTCCAAGGGACTGGGGTGGGGTTGAGGGCAGAGGAAAGGATGTGTAGACATTCTGGACTAGAACATGGCAACCAGCAGGGAACATCTTCTTCTAGTCAACCACTCTTTTGTTTTCTTTTTCTTTTATTGGATTTATTCTTTATTTACATTTCGAATGTTATCCCCTTTCCCAGTTCCAACCCTCTCCCAGATAGCCCCTATCCCATCCTGGCTGTCCTGGAACTCACTCTGTAGACCAGGCTGGCCTCCAACTCAGAAATCTGCCTGCCGCTGCCTCCCAAGTGCTGGTATCAAAGGCATGTGCCACCACCACCTGGCTCCTCTCCCTATTTCTATGAGGGTGTTCCTCCACCCACCCCACTCCCACCTCCCAGCTGTCGATTCCCCTACAGTGGGGCATCTATCAAGCCTTCATAAGACCAAGGACCTCTCCTCCCATGGATGCCTGACAAGGCCATCCTCTGCTACATATGCAGCTAGCTAGAGCCATGTGCACCGATTGGTTGATGGCTTGATCCCTGGAAGCTCTGGGGGATCTGGTTGGTTGATATTGATGTTCTTCCTATGAGGTTGCAAACCCCTTTAGCTCCTTCAGTCTTTTCTCTAACTCCTCCATTGGGGACCCCGCCCTCAGTCCAATGGTTGGCTGCGAGCGGCTGCCTCTGTATTTGTAAGACTCTGGCAGGGCTTTGCCGTAGGTAATATGTGTGCTGAGGCTCCAGATTATCACCTCATTGTTGCTATTCCACCAGAGCAAGCACAGCCCATCAGATGCCAGGTCTTCTGTACATGTGTCTGTGTATCTGTCCTTCCTTCAGTCCCTCCACAACCCAGTCAGGTTTCTGGGATCAAGCAGTGCAGGGGTGTGACAGACCCTAAAATATACCCACCAACTCTTACAACATTTGATTTATAAACTGCTCTGCTTGCAACAAATACAGAAAAAGATGATAAATGTGGCCCTCTAGCATATTGTGTGCATGTCTTCAGCAGATCCAGATCCCTATGGCCATACGAGATGAGCTCTTCCTTAAGCTGTGTCTACACAGAAATAATACCAACAACATAGACACACATATATTTTTCTCTCTCCAATTTAATTATACCCAGAATATCACTTGTCTCTTATGCACATGAGCAGAGGCAGCTAATGTAGGTTGTAATAAAATTTCCATATTGTATCTTTTTTTTCCTCATCTGTAAAATTATATAGAAATGTGCCTTGTCCTTTTGTTGGGGCCATTTACAAGCCTGGGGGCAATTACCAAGAGTGTACCAGAGTCACCCGCACAATTGCCTAATGGCCCCCTGGCTCAGAGCCAAGCTTTAAGGCAACCCGCAGGGAATTCAAATGTACAAGTCAGCTGCATTAGGAGCCCTGATTCAGTTTGAGGGAAGGTATCGCCTTTCATGATTTATTACATCCAGTGCTTTCAGTACATTTAAGAGATGATCTAGTTTAGCTGTGTTTTCAAGGGAGCAAAACTGCATCAAATGAGAACCATCTGAACTGGGTGGTGGCAGAAGGGAGAAGCTTACCCAGGAGGGGAGTTACCCGGAAAACACAATTCCTCTTAGAAACAGGTCTTCAGAAACCCCCAGGGTCTGCAAAAGCAGCTCATACTTTCGATCTCCACTATCTAGCCTCCTGTGGTTATTAAATGACTGCAAAAGTGTTAATTCCCCATATGCAGAGTAATCCCTTAGTCCCGAGATTAGACATGTGATTTAAGACGTTGTTCTTGCTAGATCTTGTGACCCACGAACAAGCTGCACTTAACTCCCGAGAAGAATTTCAAAGCTCTCTCTTCTGCATAGCCCCAGAGAACCTGGACCGAGACTTAAGACCTAATAAATTCCCACTGTGTTCCCAGATGCGTATCCTGATGGCTTCCATCTCAACAGGAGATCCGCCGAGGAGTCAGTAAATCTCTTCCACGCACTTACATTCCTTAATCCTCACTTGTGATTTCAGAGAAGCGTGTGAGCTGCAGTAACATTTAGAAGAAGAAAAAAAGCAGCTTAGGGGGGAAAATATGATTTCTGTAAAAAATAAATCTCTCTGCTTATACTCGTGAATGGAAACAAAAGCCCCCAGGAACTTCAGGTCCATTCCCCACCAGTGTCTCCATCTTTATCTTTTATTGCATTCCCTCGGGCTTATGCGAGCAACTGCATCGAGGGTTTCCAAGAAGAATGTAAGCAATGGCTTTTCCTTGATTCCAGCGAGGAATCATGAACATGGCCAAGAGCAAGAAAGTTCTGACTTTTCCAAAGATGCCCAGCTGTACCGCAGACCACGTTCCACCACATTCCTTCAAACGGGAATGGAATTTATCAGCCAAGAAGAGAAGAAGTGGAGGCAAGTTCTGCCTTTACAGCTGATTCCAGTTTCACTTTCATAGTGAACACACAAATCTACTATGCGTCTACATGTAATGAAACTGTAAGAAACCCGTTCACAGGTCTGGGGGAGGGGGACGGTAGTCTGGCACCATGGTCCTTCCCTGTACCTAAGACATTTCTGCTTTCTCGATGCAGTAAGTGAAAGCACCCCAACTAAATTTGCTCATTTATTTATTCATTCTTCTTCTGACAAAGGTTTTCTAAGCAGCCTCCCTGTACAAGATGCCATTCTGCATGTCAGATGTGAAGCAGTGATCGAACCGGATGGTGTCCTCATCTTCGTCGAGATTCTGAGGAGGCAGAGAAATCAACGAGTAAATGAAGAATGCAAATGTTCAAGTATCAGTAAAAAAGGCTCTGGAAACCAAGTCAAGGAGAGGAAAAAGGGGGATACGTGAGCCAATGGCCTTCTTTCGGCTTGAGAGTCACAAGGGCAAGGTGTGGAGAAAGATTTGGATGAGGCAGATGGGCCTGAACTGGTGTGCGCTCAAGAAACTCCTGACATCCTATCCACCTCTTCCCTCTTGGACCCAAAGAGAAGCCAAAATGCTCTTCTTGAAAGGTCCCCCCACACCCACCCCCACCAAAGTCTCAGAGTGAACTGTCATCCACATTGGATTCACAGGAGCCTTAGCCTGTGAGGGAGAAGCAGAAAGGTAGGTAGCATGGTATTTAATATGAGTGAAAAAAAGATATTAAATACAACAAGGTGCCCATTAGCACAATAAACGTGGAGTGAGGAGAGAGACAAATAGCGCAGCCGATCAAACACATCGTACTTAAGTGCATATTAGGTAGACACTTAAATGCTCAATCAAAAATAGCAAACTCTAGATTGAAAATTGTTTCTTTTCTTTTTGAGATTGTAGTATTCCATCACTGCTCGCTTCCCTTCCCCCTCCATACACCCCTGCACCCCATCTCTGCCCAGCACACACCCAGCCCCGCCCAGCAGCACACCCAGCCCCACCCAGGACACACCCATCCTCCATCTCTCACCTTCATGGCTTCCTTTTCATTCATTGCTTATACACACATATGAGTATAATATTCCTCAATATGTAAAGCTCAGTATCAAAAATGAGCTCTGATAAATATCTTAGCCAAGATCTAGGGGAAAGTTTTCCTTTATTAGCCTCCAAATAAGTGAATGAACTGTGCTATTGACTATTTTATTCCCTTAACGATCTTTTGCAAAAATCTCCAGCATAAACATAGCCCAGGAGGAAAAAAAATATTATCCCAGGAGGAAAACGTTAAAAATGGGGTAAAAAGAGGGTATGGGAGTTGTAAGGTTATGTTTCAGAAGTTACACTTTTAGAATAAATCGACTACCAGACAGTTTAAAAATCAAAATGATTTGATCCAGTCAATGAACCCATTTATTTATTTATTATTTGATATATTCTTTATTTACATTTTAAATGATTTCCCCTTTCCTGGATCCCCACTCCCCAAAAGTCCCATAAGCCCTCTTCCCTCCCTCTGTTCCCCCACCCACCCCTTCCCACTTCCCTGTTCTGGTAATCCCCTACACAGCTGCACTGAGCCTTGCCAGAAGCAGGGGCCACTCCTTCCTTCTTCTTGGTCATCATTTGGTATGCAGATTGTGTCTTGGGTATTCCAAGCTTCTGGATTAACATCTGCTTATCAATGAGTGCATACCATGCGTGTTCTTTTGAGACTGGGTTACCTCACTTAGGATGATGTTCTCCAGCTCCATCCATTTCTCTAAGAATTTCATGAATTCATTGTTTCTATTGGCTGAATAGTACTCCATTGTGTATATATACCACATTTTCTGTATCCATTCCTCCACTGAGGGGCATTTGGGTTCTTTCCAGCTTCTGGCTATTATAAATAGGGCTGCTATAAACATAGTGGAGCATGTATCCTTATTACATGCTGGGGAATCCTCTGGGTATATGCCCAGGTTAGCCAAGATCTAGGGGAAAGTTTTCCTTTATTAGCCTCCAAATAAGTGAATGAACTTTACTATTGACTATTTTATTCCCCTAATGATCTTTTGCAAAAATCTCCAGCATAAAAATAGCCCAGGAGGGAAAAAAAAATAATAGCCCAGGAGGAAAACGTAAAAAAATGGGGTAAAAAGAGGGTATGGGAGTTGTAAGGTCATGTTTCAGAAGTTACGCTGTTAGAATAAATCGACTACCAGACAGTTTAAAGATCAAAATGATTTGATCCAGTCAATCAACCCATTTTTAAAATACACAAATAATTTCTTTTGGAAAGAAAGCATGATGTTGTAGAGAAATGTGGCGCTGCCTTGGAGTCTGTCGGAGGGTCCATCGGCCTTCTTCAGAAGGAGGTAGAGGGGTGTCTGGGGGGGGAGTATCAGCAATACATTGTATGTGTCTAAATATTATAAAAATAAAAGATAGGCATTGGTTTCTAAAAGTCGTCACAGCGAAGGAACGGAACTATTCCATCCGTTTTTGATAGACTATGGTTTGTAAGTTTCCCTTTCTTCCAAAAGGAAGCCGTCTGTCTTCGCACGGTGCACGTTAGCTCCTCCTCATCCCCTTCCACCAACTTCAAAGTTAAAAAAAAAAAATGTTACCTCTTCCTTCAGCGACAGAACTGAGTCGTGCAGTTACGTGTCTGCCCCAGGGCTCTGACTTCACTCCCTACAGAACCTTCCAGAAACAGGGAAATCGCTGGCCTCTTCCGGTCAGTTGACGTGTCTCCTGAGTGATGCATCTGTCCCTTGCCGCCTCCTCCGGGACATTGGCCCATCCTCTCTCTAAGACAACTCTAGATCTCTCAGGGACTACTTTTCACTTTCTCTTCTGCATTTTATGATAGCTTTTTTGTTTGTTTGTTTTGTTGTTTTCTTTACAATAGATTTTATTTTTATGTTTTTTATTAGATATTTTCCTTATTTACATTTTTAAATGTTATCCCCTTTCTGGTTTCCCCTCCGAAAACACCCTATCCCACCCCACCCCCCTGTTCACCAACCCACCCATTCCCACTTCCCTGTCCTGGTATTCCCCTCCACTGGGACATTGAACTTTCTCAGGACCAATGGCCTCTTCTCTCATTGATGTCCAACAAGGCCATTCTCTGCTACATATGCAGCTGGAGCCATGGGCCCCTCCATGTGTACTTTTTGGCTGGTGGTTTAGTCTCTGGGAGCTCTGGGGGTACTGGTTGGTTCATACTGTTGTTCCCCCTATGGAGTTTTAAACATTACAACAAGCTTACAACCAAGCTGAACAGCACCAGCCAAAGAGAGTTTGCAATTTCAAGGCCTCACCATGACCCCAAAAGTTATTAACAAGGGTTGAGCCCTTCCACCTTCGATGACAGGACACAGTTTTAAAGTGATTTAGGCTCAGAGGTTAAGAGCACTGACTGCTCTTCCAGAGGTCCTGAGTTCAAATCCCAGCAACATGGTGGCTCACAACCATCTGTAATAAGACCTGATGCCCTCTTCTGGTGTGTCTGACAGCTACAGTAAACTCATATATAACAAATAAATAAATCAGAAGAAGGAGGAGGAGGAAGAAGAAAGAACGTGATTGAGCATCACTATGGGTCATCATCCAAGAAAGAGCCTCATGGAAATTGGGTATTTAGAGACTTAATTCATCAAAATCCTCCTATCCACACCTTGAGAAGTCCTTACCTGTTACTTGTGGTATGCCCACCTCAACATGAATTCTACCATCCGATCCAAGCCCCCATACAGATGGCGTCCTTTGCTATTTGTTTGTGTTTCCTTCTCTCAGCCCTGTATGAAGTAAAACTCAAAGCGTTTCTTCCCCTTGGCGGAAGTGGAGTAACTTACAGTGGTCAGGCTGCAAAACACTTGGCATGACATGTTTCCCATTTCCACCCCACAGCTTGAGAGCTTAAGAAGACTGACATCTCAAAGGTCAAACCATCAGCCCATTCAGGGCCTTGCCCCTCTCCAGTGTTGCTGGAGTCGTCACTACATATAAGCGGAAAGGTTCTGATACTAAAGGTCATTCACCGGATGCAGGAGGATGTGCTGGAGGGAAGAAAAAGCAAGCCAGTGGAGGTGTTATTTGGAGTTGTCACCTAGAGATACTACTTCTTGCTTAACACACAGCAGGCCATAAAAGAGAGGGTGACATCAGGAAATGAGAAGGTTACAAGAAACAAACATTTCAAACTGTCCCGTTCATCTACTTGTATTTTGAGCATGGAACAAAAACATACAGCTTGTTGTCCCCTTCACTTAGAATTGATGGTGTCAAGACAATCTGGAGCTAGTTGCCTTCGGTCACTAAAACTTCCAGGTCAACCCAGGCAGTGTCCAGTTTTACACGAAGACACTAGAAGCCATTAGAAGTGTAAACTTGGAGGTGTTTTTCAAATACGAGTTCAAGAACCGTTTGTAAGGCTTCTTAAAATGTAGATTACTGGGCCCAATGCATAAAGCGTACTTGGGCATGAGAAGAAACAAGAATTGGTAACTTTAATAAGAAATCTTAGCCTCGAGGACCAACGCCTGAAGAAACCAAGCCTGGAAAAGAAAACACAAACCTGTAAGACTTGTAGATCAGAGTCCCAGGTATGTTACTGTTGAATTGTACTTATTTTTATATCATATGAATGTCCATTATACTGATGCCAAAACATCAAAAAATGGGGGAAAATGAAAAGGTAAGTCTTAATTAACTCTTTCTTTAAGCAAAGAACTTGCCTGACTCATCCCAGGGAGCCTTGCACACACCCAGGCTAGAGGCTCTTAGTTCATTCGCAAGCAGTTCTGTGGGACTAAGCCTTTTACCTGAAGAGGTGTCCATTGTGTGTAGAAAGTTAGTATCAGCAATGAGCAGAGAGAGAGGGAAGAGGGGACAAAGACTGATATAGGAGGGAAATATGATCACAGTCCATGATAGACATGTATAGAGGTTTCAGGCTAAAATCTCCATTTTCTACAATTAGCGTATGCTAATTTTAAAAAAGAAAGTAAAGCATCTAGGGTGATCTCACAAGGACCCACTCTTAGCTGAAGAGCTACAGGCAATTAGTGAATTCACTGAGAGGAAGACTTGCCCTTCCTCTAGAATAAGTTCCATAACTGGTTATCCAATACCAAGGAGTCAACCCTAAAACCATATATATATATATATATATATATATATATATATATATATATATATATATATGCAACATTAAATGGGCTCAGCAGATTGTGTGCATATGTGCACGTGCGCACATGCCTGTGTGTGTGTGTGTGTGTGTGTGTGTGTGTGTGTTTTCAGAGGTAAGGAGAACACAGAAGTTGGAGGAAAGAGACAAAAGGGAGATTGTTTAAATTCAGTATTCAAAAAAATTTTAGAGAAAGAAATAAGTTGAATTGTTGAGACACTCATCTAGTGTTGACTACTTGCTGGTTTTTATGTACACATACACACATGGTATTAAACACAAAAATATGTTTCAATTCCAACATGACTTCCCATCTCCAGTACCACTCTAGGCCAACCCATCACCTTCTCTCTCTGGACCTCTCTACTTCAGGAGCTCCTAGCCAGCATTGTTATCTTCTCTGTGGTTCTGTAACACAGCACAGCAGAATTTTGGAACACAGGCCACAACACATCTCTCCCTTCTGCTTAACAAATGCTCTTTGATGAACTTCTAAGTCAGAATGAAACCCCATTGGCTTGTTCTGGTCCTGCCTTACTCAAATGGAGACTCAGGTCACACCACACTCCCTTTCTGTATTGGCCTTCTTCCTAGCTCTCCTTCTGTCAAATCCTTCCATTTTCTTCTTACCCTTGGGATGGTCCCATGATGCTCCTGGGCATCCTCCATCCTCTTCTCAACAAGCCATTCGGAGGTGTTCTTTAGAAGTGATCTCAGAGACGCACTCCCAGTCAACTCTGTCTACACACCGCTCTCAGCATGACATGAGGCAAAGAAAAGGGGGAGGGGGGATTGGCTTTCCAAAAGTGCAAGTTCGCCATGCCTGCAGGATATCTAAGTCTCAGCAGAGACTAATCAGTATCTTGTCTACTGCATGTTTGTTTATCCATGCCTGGAAATGCTTTCTAGAATGTGGCTTCCATGAGACATGAGGCTTTGCCTGATGTTTTCCTCATTCCAGCTCCGGTGTCACAATCAAGACCCCTCCCATTTGTCCAGTTACTCAATCCTGAAAGACCAGGGGGTGACGAAAGCCTTCACCTAGGAGCTTAAAAACCCAGAACTGCACAATTGCTGACTTATCTTACCAGGCAGGCAGAGAGCACAGCAGCTCTCTACTGATTCTCTGACTGAGTGGCGAGGGGGCACATGCTGGGATGAAACTATTCCAAGGACCTGCTCCGTGTGAGAGGGGCTGTTCATTAGCATATCCGAAGTATAAACAACTTGTACAAAGCCAAACTAGAGGGCCAGCAGCAAACAAGGCTGCTGGCAAGAGTCCTCACCCAGTGCCAGGCTTTCAGTGCCGTTCCCATGAAAACCATTCCTCCTGCCAGGCAATCAGCCTCCGTCTCCTTGAGCACTAATTGCTCTGCCTGGTATGACAACGTAGAAAGCACACTACTCTCGATATGACATAAGGGGGGAGCTGCAGAGAGAGAGGCATTGGCTTTTCAAAAGCACAAGTTCTGATAAAAGGGAAAACACAGGGGAAAGCATTCCAAGAGAAGAAAATGCTTCGAAATGGCAAAGAAATACCACATCTGGAACCAGAAGAGCATGTCGGACTTACAGCTTTGATGTTCTCCAAGGCCACACACTGCAACCCAAGTAAAAAGGCATAGACTCGGGGATGTCGGGAATCTGGTCTTTGACATGGTAAGGCCCTTTGTCCCCCCTAAGCAGACAGACTGAATCTTCACCGTCCGTACTCACTGGACCACTTGCCAGTTATAAACAAAGGCACCAAGTAGGCTCGGTGGCATCAGCTGTAATCCCAGCTATTCTAGAGGTTGAAGATGCAGAATCCTTTGAATGCAGATGTTAAAGACCAATCTGGGCAACCCAGAAAGCTGCCCCACCCTCAAAAACTAAGACAATAACAAAAAATAGAAATTAGTGGATATTAATATTCAAACATACAACTCTCCTATAAACATGAACAACAAATATTAATATTAATAAATTAGATACAAATATGAATATGCACAGCTGGCAGATAATGACAGGCTTAGCTCTGAATAATTTTGATCTGTCATAATTATCCACAGCACAGAAAATATCTCAAATTTCCAAAATGGCAATTTGTTCTTAAAACTCCTTAAAGTGATTATAGCCTTCTACACAGAATTCCACAACAGAAAGTTGCTCTGAAATTAGTGACAGCGAGGAAGGCGGACACGGATTTGACCTCAGCAATGCTTACTGGTCCCAAAATCATGAGCAAAGCAGCTGTCTATAAATAGGGAAACAATAAGGAAACCTTATTAACCTTATTAAGTGTGCCCGTGATATGTTATCCAGTTACCTAAACTATATCAGTGAATCTGCCCCTTTCTTTATGAGTCAAATAACATAAACATGCTTCTTCAGGTCAAACCAACAGCTGATCACCTTATTTAATGAGGAAGTAATGTGCACCGTTTTTCTCTAGGAGCTTCTAAACCCTCATAATATATTCACTATGTGTGTTAGTTAATACAACCTAAAAGGGGAAAATGTACTTTAACAACATTTGGCAATGTAAGTAAATGAAATTGTTCTCCTATTCTTTGAAGTGTTGAATGATAGTAAAATAGATACTATTCGAAACAACAACAACAACAACAACAACAACACACACACACACACACACACACACACACAAAGCCCTCATCAGATAGGAGAGCACCAATCGGAAAACAGCAAGAGTGGACGGAAAGGGATAGGAAGGGCAAAGGTCATATGGGACATGAACACAGAAGAAGCCGTTGAAGGTGGAAGATCACAAGGGAAGAACTGGAGGAAGAAGAAGAAAGACAGAAAAGACACGGCCAAAACAAATTTTTGTCTGCAAAATACACAGGGAAAAAATTGCAAACACTAAAACGGGGCTCCTGGGGCACTTTTAACAGCAAGCTGTGCATTAGAGAGTCCCGCAAGCCTCCTGAAGGTTCGCAGCAACATGCCCTGCTCCCAGAGGATTTAGGAGCCTCCTCTTGTCCCATCTTTTCTTTTCTGTTGCCACAGATAGGGTGCTAAGGCAGGGGAAGATGGTTTCTGGCTAGAAAGCTCTCTAACCCTTGTGCAGACGACTTGGAGATTGGAGGAAGAGAAGCACGAAAGGTTTGTCTGCACAATGGCTGTTCTGGACTCTCAGACTGTCGTAGGCATCTCCTCCATGGCTGGTGTCTTCCTTGAGTCAGGGTAAAGAGCAAACAACGGGGAATCCAACAAAGCCCTGTGTAAACTGACAACCACTTGGCTCCACAGTAGTGCTACGTCCCGCTGTGGAGACAGTCCTATCAGTTTCTTGGGGTAGAGACCTGCCTCGCTTAGTAAATGCTTAGATGATGCCAAGACCCATGGCCAGTGAGGCTGATCTCCTTATCCTGTGAGTGAGGAAGCTAAAGAAAAAGGTTTTGTTGGTATTGCATGGAAGACAGAAGAAGAAAACTTGATAGAAAAAAGTGTGTGTGTGTGTGTGTGTGTGTGTGTGTGTGTTTTTGTGGTGTGTTTATGAGTAAATGATGTATTGTAGATGTATATGATACAGAATATACATATACATATACATATACATATACATATACATATACATATACATATACATATACATATATTCCATCAATATCCCAAATCAATATCCCAAAATATTGCTAGAAAGCAAAGCTAACTGTGCTCAACTCCCTCCAACAACACAACCCTCTACTCCCCTGAAGCAGGATACATTAAAAAGATGTCTTGTTAATAGAGTTTAAGAGCCCAGGAAGTTTTCAGACAGGCCTGGCAAGGTAGGACTACAGTTAGGATTGTGCATAATTTTGACACGTGTGGATTCAGGGACATGTCTATGAAGAAGCATCCAGGCCTCCTGGGAGAATTGCTTTGTGGTCCACAGCCCAGTCTTCAAGAAGCAGTGCTTTCTGGGGGCAGGAGCTGAGACACTTGTTCAATTGATTTTTGAGGGTGTTGCCCCAGGTGCATTTGACACAGAGACAACCATATTCTCTGTGACCATGAACCCATTCTTTTGGGAATGAAAAGCTGTATACTGGAGAAGAACCCTTAGAGAAGAAACCTAAACCAAAGGGCTCTAGAAGCCAGACAAGTGAATTTGAAAGTTTTTGGATACCAAGGTCAGGATAAGTCAGTTTTGCTTGCTTTGGTTACGGATTTGGTTTGCAATGTTCATTGCAACTTCGAGCATGAATTTTAAGTTGAGTGACAGAAAGGGAAATAAATTTCTTCTTCCTTCAAGAAGCCCGTTTTTGTTCTTATGACCCTCAAAACAAATTGGGTAAGATGCTCACCCATCTTATCTGGGTTATCCCCCAGTTTTAGATATGTTTGAAGTGATCTCAGAAGAATAAATATACTTAGTGACATTATTTCAAAACTCCCTTTTCCTGACAAAGAGGCAAAAGGAGAAATCAAGGAGTGTGTGTAAAATTGGGGCCACGTAAGTTCCTTTCACGGTGGTAAGAAGATGTTTCAATAACTTGATTTTATTCTTGGAGGCTCCCTGCCTTCATTCTCCAAGCTAAGCGTTGCTTGAACACGAGGTGTGGGAAGAGCAGAGAATCAGCAGCACTAGAAGAGCAATGGGTTAATAAGCACACTGTCTGCAGGGCAGCTGGAGGGGCAGCTTCCACAGAAGGTCTGTCAGGCACCTGGAGAAGAAACCCTGAGCCCTTCAGCAAACTGGAGCTGATATACTTAACCCAACACTAGCTGCTCCAAAGTTGTTCTCTTTCTTCCTACACTGCCCTCCCTTCACTTCCCAACTTTATTTTAAAACTTGCCTCTGGTCAGACTCCCCAAAGTCCCTGGGCTAAGTGAAGAAAGCAGAAAGCAGGACTGTGAGTTTAGCTCTACCCATGGTCATTTGCAAACCACATAGTTTAACATGCACAAAGAAAATTCACTTTTGAGACATACTTGTGAACCATTTTGCCTTCTCTGCCAGAAAAATGGCTCCTGCTTTCCAGAAGGGAGGCACTCGTTGCTGCATTTCAGGAACAAACTTCACAGTCAGGATCTTCCTAAACCTCTGTTGGCTCCAAGAATGATAAGGGCCATCCGTCAGCCCATGTCCTAGACACCAATGCCATTCTCCCTTTGGGAGCTTTATCAGAAAACTGGCCCACACCCTTGATCTACTGTTTGGTTTTAAGTAAAGACCTGTCTCTAGCAATCCTTTGGAAGGTCTGAACTAAAACTTCATGTGGTGTTTCTCATGTGTCTGGAGTGTCACCTCTCTGTCACAGGGAAGCTTTTCAACACTGTTTGTGGATGCTAACCCTTTGTGGAGGAATCTCTGGCCTTTTGGGTGGTAATCTGAGCTAATGCCATTTGCCTATTTTTATAATGAGACTCACAACTCTAAGGAAGATTTGGCAGTGACTACTTTCAAAGTTGAACCCCACAGCTAAGTAAATTAATCTTCTAAGATATCAATGTCTCATTCAATAAACCCTACATTTAATCCATCATGGGGGGAGGGGGAAGGTTCAAAACTCATTAGTCATTTACAGTAAACTGGTTCTCTCATCTACAGAAACAGGTTCACAGCAGCACGACGACTTCTGTAGTCTATTCAACAAAGCAATTACTAACTGGAAAGTGGTTTTTTTTAACTTTTTATTATACACGATGATTTAAGGCAACTTTCAGACAAATGTGTAATGTATGCTGAATGTGCATTATAAGTTGAGAGAGAGAAACGTGGCCAAATTTCTTCTTCTTTTAAGATCCCTAACTTTCACCAGTCAGAATGGCTAAGATTAAAAACTTGAGACAGCAGGTGTTGGTGAGGATGTGGAGAAAGAGGAACACTCCTCCACTGCTAGTGGGATTGCAAGCTGGTACAACCACTGTGGAAATCAGTATGGCGGTTCCTCAGAAAACTGGGCATGACACTTCCGTTGGACCCTGCTATACCACTCCTGGCATATACCCAGAGGATTCCCCGTCATGCAATAAGGACACATGCTCCACGATGTTCATAGCAGCCTTATTTATAATACCCAGAAGCTGGAAAGAACCCAGATGTCCCTCAATGGAGGAATGGATACAGAAAATGTGGTATGTTTACACAATGGAATACTACTCAGCAATTAAAAACAATGAATTCATGAAATTTGTAGGCAAATAGTTGGAAATGGAAAATATCATTCTAAGTGAGGTAACCCAGTCACAAAAGAATACACATGGAATGCAGTCACTGATAAGTAGATATTAATTAGCCCAGAAGCTCTGAATACTCACGACACAATTAACATGTCAAATGATACCCAAGAAGAAGGAAGGAGAGGGTCCTAGAAAGGCTTGATGCAGCATTGTAGGGGATTGTCAGGACAGAGAAGTGGGAGGGGGTTGATTGGAGAATGGGCAGAGGGAAGAGGGCTTATGGGACTTAGGGGGAGGGGGGAAACCCGGAAAGGGGAAATCATTTGTAATGTAAACAAAGAATATAGAAAATTAAAAAAAAAAAGATCCCTAGCTTTCATTCCTATGAGCCTCAAAACCATTTGGGTGTGGCCCAACTGTCTCATCTATTTTAACTAGCTGTTGTAAATAATTATGTCTACAAACTACTTCCTCAGAAACCCCCTAGACTGACCTTTCATTGAATAACTGAGTACTGTACCCTAGCAATGCTGATGAATAAAGTATCTTAGAGTAGCCATCCTCAAGAGCCTGTGGTACTTCAAGGCTCCAGCATCAACAGAAGACTTTCTCAGTTCGGGGAGTATTAGTGACATACGTCATCACTAGCAGATGCCCAAGGAAATCACTTAACAGGAACTAGCCAACAACTTCCGAAGGTGCAGTGCATGGCCCGCTGGCTTCATTGTTTCAGTGAAGTGAGAAAGAACATCCTGACGAAAGTCACAGCTGCTTTCAGAGCAGAGCTGCTCACCTCAAGGTATCGAGGAAGGAGAGAGAGTGTGTGTGTGTGTGTGTGTGTGTGTGTGTGTGTGTGTAAGGTGTGTCCCCTCCCGGCAGGCTCCACCTCCTAACCTTTATTTCCGCTGCCATAAAGGTTTGGCTTCATCGAGTGGGTCAGTCCACTGAACAGGTGCCTGCATAGTCTAACCCTTCTCAGTTGTTGAATCCACCAGTTGGGTACCAGTTCGTCACTGCATGAACCTTCTGAGGGGAAATGTCATATTCAAATTGATCTTAACAGAAAAAAGTTACCTGGGTACCTACGGCATAGCTGGCCAAGAGAAGGTAATCTAGTGGGGGAAACTGACACGTCATGGCAAGCATACAACATGCTACACATGTGTGAGTGTAGCATACTGTTGCACACACACACCAGGGAAAGCCAAAGCCCAGCCCATCAGTTAATTCATTGCTTTTCATCATTTACCCAATGCAGTCATTAAAGCCAATCATCATTTGTTTTAAGTGAACCCTACACATGAATGAAAATGTTACCTTTAACTGAAATATCCTCAAATTAAACAGATTTTAATTTTATCCACGATAAAAGTTTTCCATTGTCAAAGCGTAAGACTATTTTCTAGCTTGATGGCACTATATAAAGTATATTAGGATTCATCAACTCAAGAAAACATTCTTCCCTGCCTTCCCAGTGGTTTTACCTAACACAAGTTCTATCCTGGAGAAAATAATTGAAGGACAAGGATCTTTCCAGAGTGATTACAGTCACCTTTGCTCCAAGTGCTGCCTTTCTTTTGAATCACGAGTTCGCGTCTTTTTAACACGAGGTGTTTCGGGAAGCAGGAGTTTCCCTTAGAAATCTAAGTCAAAGCCAAACTCTTGTTCTGAGCTGTGTGTGCCGCTGACCTCCACAGGCTCCTGAACAGCAGGTCGGATGGGTTTAGACTCGAGCGGGCGTGGCAGCACATAGCTCCTGACAGTGAAAGCAGAAGCCTCTGGAGGTCCAGTCCACATGCCTGACCTACCAGTTTGATGTGCCGACCTCCAGCACTACGTAAGCCTCAGTGATCACTCCCTAAGAGTGTGTGTGTGTGTGTGTGTGTGTGTGTGTGTGTGTGTGTGAACTGTTTCTCTGAGAAGTCCAAGATATAAGCCTCTTGAGCTTCACACACACATATTTACCCAAAAGATATAACCACTATTGATAAGAAGACTTCCTTTCAACACTTCCTTTGTCATTGGCTAAATAATTTCTTTCACTGATCTCACCTGAGGGGACCGAGGATAGTTTTGTCTTGTTGTTTTGTTTTGGGTTTTTTCTTTCTCTTTCTTTCTGTCTGCCTCAGGGAGTCACAAACCTGTTTGTTCATAGACTGCAGTTGGCAGAATACTCTCTGTTCTCCGTCCAAATTCTGCTTCCTTATTGCCCAAGGCTTGTTAGGCAGTGGACACTGGCCAGGCTCAAGGGATGGCAGATGCATATGTCAGGTATGGGTAAAAATTGGTAGTAATTAGCGAGCCAAAAAGATATGGCAACTTGGGGCTGTCACATGGGACTGCTGAGGAGCTCTCTGTTATCACACCATCTTAGTGACCCTTCTAGTGAGCTTATTCAATTAATCGTTCTTCTAATTAACAATCAGAGAATGACCACAGTTAGCAAAGAGAGAGCAGGGCAGACATTTAATGATGTGAATATTAATCCCTTGTGAGCCTGCTTTTTTTTCCATTGAGGTTCTGCTCAAACAACTAAGATTTCCCTTGTTGCTAAGGCAACCAGCCCTTTAGGAATAACGGATCTATATATCATTCCAGGAGGTAGTGTCTGCAATTTGATAAAGAGAGAAAAGAAATAATGGAGCTACAGGCCCTTCTCAGGGAGGAGAGCAAATTTAAAACGTAGAAGGGAAAAGCAGAGTGGTTGGTATGGTGGGTTTTGGATTAAAAGAGTGAAGCTGAACGCGTATCTTCACAGATAGAAGATAACTTTATTTGGAAATGAAAAGGTGTGTGGGAGACCAGAGAAATGACGTGGGAGCACAGGGCTGGGGAGGGGTGATGGAGAAAGAAGTATCAGGGGTCTGAGCATGGGATGGAAAGGACAGGGAGGCAAAGAAGAAGAGGGGAGCCGGGTAAAAGAACAGTGGGAATACCTGAGGGGCTGGAGAGATGGCTCGGTGGGTAAGAGCACTGACTGCTCTTCCAGAGGTCCTGAGTTCAATTCCCAGCAACCACATGCTGGCTCACAACCATCTGTCATGGGATCTGATGCCCTCTTCTGGTGTGTCTGAAGACAGTTACAGTGTACTCATGTACATTAAGAATACCTGAAAACACTCCAACGAATCCTCCTATTTACTATTTACTTACTATTTACTATACACACAGTTCTGTGTATAAATACACACACAGTTTTAACAAGTTCTTCTCATCTGAGCTAATGCTGTTCCCTCCGAGAGTCAAAAGATCTCCCTGACCCCTTTTTGTTGTTCTTAGAAAGAATATCTCGCTGACTAGAAACTCATCAAGAAAGCCAAGTTGTCAAGTCCGAAAGCCCGAGAGAGCTGCCTTTCTCTGCTCCCCTCCCCCATACTGGGATTATGAGTGTGTGCTGCTGTGCCTGGCTTTTTATATTTCCATATGAGTTTAGGGGGCTAGGGGGGATCGAACTCTGGTCCTTCCTCACTCCTGTAAGGCAACGTCTTTACAAACTGAACCACCTGCCATTCTCAAAAGGGCTTTCTTCCAGGTAGTCATGGTGTAACCTTCTTTCCTACTGGATAAGTTTTTAAATTCATAATATGAATTAAAGAACATGGACGCCGCTGCATTGACAGCGTGAGTGAGCGAAGGCCAGGACTCATACTGACCACATGGTAAGAGGCATGTGGGTGTTAGCTTGGATTCAGTCGGGAAAATAAAGAAAAACACTTCAAATCTTTCCAGTGGAGAAGTATTTAGTGTGGGGGATTTGATTACATTGTGGAAATGGTTGGAGAGCCAGGAAGGGGGGTGTTTTTACAGATTGGGAGCGATCTGCTTGAGTCCGGACCCATCCAACCTGCTGGTGAAGAGCCTGTGGAAGTCAGTGGCGCTCTATGAGGCAGAGCCCATCACAGGCACAGGGAGCCTGGAGCCACTGACGAACCCAGAAAGGAATGGTTTGCATTCCTCTCAGCACTTAATGTCACAGGCGAGTCTCCTGCTGGTAAGATCTCTGCTGGAACTTTCTGGAACTCTGAGACATAGTTTTCAGGCCAGGAACCAATAGGCATTCTGGGACTCAGGAGCAGTCACTGCTTTAGGAAAACTTCTTGAGCACTTACTACAGTCCTCTCCCTGTGACGATTGCTCTCCCGTTTCCTAACGCACACTGTACTGTACTACAACAACTGCTTCAGTGTTTGCCTTCATCTTAGTATTTCCGATATGTCTTTCCTCCATATTGCTACATGCTTGTTTTGCATCTGATCTCACCCTCTCAAAGGATTCTTAAAGATTAGAAGGAGAACTTCACTTGTTGAGAAGTGATTTGTAAGTAAAAAGAAACAAGGAACCATTTGAGATACTGACTATACAAGGCTGGATAAGACAGTCATTTTGTACTCTTGATGAAGCTTACATGCTAAAATGGGAGGCAGTGAACAAACAGTAAATACACATTTATTAGTATATTGAGATACATGTTCTGAAGGAAAAATAAAGTAGGGTGAAATATTTGAGGAAAACAGTGGTTTGCATTGCGGGGACCTGGAAAGGTGCTCTGGCGGGAGGATCTGCAGGGTAAGAGAGAAAGCCATGTTCACCGTTAAGGAAACAGATAAAGCACCATGCGCCGAGGCAGAGACAACATGGCGGACTTGACAAATGTGTGTGGCTGGTAGGAGGCCATAAGAGGAGCTGTAAGAAATGAGACCAGAGGGCAGGGGTAGATCATACAACACTCACCTTTAAAATGTTGTTTATTTATTTTACTCCAAAAAAAATATTATGATGTAATTACAATATTTCTCTTCTGTCTTTTCTCCCTCCAAAACCTTCCATAAGTTCCTCCCTGCATTCCTTCAAATTCATTCTTTCACTATTATTGCATGTGTGTGTGTGTGTGTGTGTGTGTGTGTGTGTGTGTACAAGTACATATTCCTAAATAAAACCTATTGTGTCTATATAATGTTACCTCTATGTGTGTTTTTAGGGCTGTGCTTGGCAATGGACAACCAATCAGTGTGCTCTTCCCCGGGGAAGGGCTATGTCTCCCGCTTCCAGCTCTTCTCCGTTGCCCATAGCTCTTTCTAAGGTTGAGGCCCCATGGGCTTTTTCCTGTCCATCTTAGCATGCCCGTTGGTGCTGTCCTTGCGCAACTCAAGTTTGGACAGTCATGCTGCTGAGATTTTATGGGTGCAGCTCCTGAGGTTACTAGGAAACCCAATCTCATAGCAAACTAATCCTCTGGCTCTCGAAGTCAGTCTTTCAGCCCTGTCTTCTGCAATGTTCCCCGAGCCTTGGCTGTGAGGGTGCTCTGCAGAGGTACCCGCTGGGACAGGGCTCCGCTACTCTGAATTTTGCTCGGTTGTCCTTTCCTACAGTAGTCACTGTCTGTTGCAAAGAGATGTTTCCTGGATAAAAGGTGAAGACTCCAGATATCTGTGGCTATAAGGACAAATATTTACGGATTCTTGTTAGGGATTACCCTGGTTTAGTTAAACTAGTGGTTGTAAATTCTCCAATAGCTATGACTTCACTAGCAGTGGATTGCTAACTAGGTGTCTAATACCAGATATGGCTTCCCTCTTGTTGAACAGAATTGATTCCAATTAAAGAGCTGTTGGTGACACCAGCATGTATATACCCCTGCTCCACCCTTAGGGTTAGCATGCCGTGTTAGCATGATGTGGTACACAGGCATCATTACTGGGAAGGACCTCTCTCCTGGGGAGACTTGCTACGTGCCTTCTGGCTGCATGAAAGCTAGTCCTATGGGCAAGAAGCATTCAAGTCAGCTCCAGCCCAGGGGTCTCTGGGCCTGTCTCTGAAGTGCATCATTTCTTGATTCCACTTTTCCAAGTAAACCAAGTAGGCAGTAGCAATAGGCAGTATGTTTGGGAATCTCTTGGATCTGCCCAATGTTGTCATGATGTTGGGATGAAGGCCTCAGCTCCAGAGTCTTTTTTGGGGGGGAGGGGGGGGAGGAATACTTCCAACCCACAGCAGGTACTGTCAAGATGCCTAGCGTTTGTAGATATAATAGAAGTGACAAGCGGAATCTCAAAAGTTGACTTTCTTAACGAAGAATGGTATATTTGTATTAAAAAATATGTGGAGTGAAAAATTAAAAGGGGAGGTTCACTGGTTTGGTTAAATTTGTGGTTGTAGATTCTCCAATAGCCATGACTTCAGTAGCAGTGAATCGTCAGCTAGGCCTCTAGAACCAGGTGTAGCTTCCTCTCGTTGAACAGAATTGAGCCGAATTCACTCGAATTACAAAACTGTGGGATGTTGATTGTACCGTGGGAAATTTTGGAACGCAGAAGAACACTAGAAGGAGGCACTTCATTGTGTGTGTGTGTAGGGGGCCGTAATATGTATGTGGCTGCGTGTAGGGTGTGTATGTGTATGATATATGGTGTGTGTAGTATGTGTACATATGTAGATGTGGTGTGTGTGTGTGTATATGTGAAGTTTGTCTTTATGTGTGTGTATGATGTGGGAGGGGCGTAAAGCATATGGAAGGGGTGGGAGGATGTGTATATATGAGTGTTGTGTTTATGTGTGTTATGTGTGTTGTGTATATATATGTGCATATATGTGTATATGTGAGATATATATATATACATATATATATATATATATATATAGATATATAGATATAGATTGTGTGTGTGTGGTTTGTGTGTAGTATATGTAGAGGAGAGAATGGATGCTATGTGTCCATGTTGGGAGATTTGGGGTACATGTATTGTGGTCTCTGCATGTGTATTGCATTCACATTAGTGTGCTCATATAAGGGTGTGTATAAGGTGCACCTGAACAAGATTCCAAGGCCAAGCAGGACTCGTGACAATTACCTCTATCACCCATCTGTGCCTTATTGCCTAGAGACAGGGTTTCTAACCGAACCCGATGCTCCCTGGTTAGGCCAGGGTAGATGACCAGCAAGCTCCCGGGATCTGCCTTCTCCCATCCCCCGACCCTGGGACTGCAGTCAACTTTGGCCACCTTTTCCAGCTGCTGCTGGGTCGTTGCAGGTCCCAGGCTTGCACAGCTCAGCGCTCTTATCATTTGAGCCATCTCCCCAGCCCTAACACTTCTTGGTTTTGCATGTGAAAACTGTTGCTTCCCCTTAGGGAGAATGAGTCAGCAAATGGGAGCTTGAGAGCCTTTTGAAGCCAAATGCCACTGCTCTCCAAAGCACAGATGCTGACCCAGCTTCCAGAAACGGTGCCACAGGTCTACTTCACGGCAACCACCTCCTTGCTAGTCCCAATATTTGCTTGTTTTTTTATCCCTGCTAATTGCTACTAGGAGCAAACGTCTGTATGATATCAGTTATCATTCTCATGATCGAAAGTTTTACTCTTTCAATAAATAGTTCATTTTCATATCTAGTCAACTCAGCTAGACAGGCTTAGACAAGGAGACATGAAATCCTTTAAAGAAAAGATTTCAGAAGAAGAGCATGAAGCTAAACAAGCCAAGTATCTCTGACAATGCCATCGTCAGTCTTTCAAATATATATATATATATATATATGTATATATATATATATATATATATATATAAACAAATGGTGGAACTAAGAATCAGAGAGTATAATATGGCAATTTTGAGATTCAAAACAAGGAAAAATTCTATGCTAATATCAGAATATGAAATAGAAAGTGGAGATCTTTCCAAAGTCTGAACTACTATTCAAACCGGAATTAATCTGTTATCCATTGAACAGAGATGAAGTCAATACCTTCTTATCACTAATAAAGCCCTAATTTGGAAAGAGGGTAATACTGGGATGGATAACTGAAAGGTTTTTATAGTCCAGAAAATATTGGAAGGGGCTTTTAGACGGCATGGTTATGCTTTCTTTCCTCAGATAAGGAACTGTTGTGACACTCTTAATGACCTCAGCCTGCCACGTAGCTGTGACTAAAGCCACCCCCCATCAGGCCCTCTTTTCTGTGACTCTCTCTTAGACTGTTCAGGGTCATTAGATGCAAATAACTGAACGCTGGCTGTGTGCACAGAGAGTGGGACTTCATAAAGGGCAATATTTACCTTACGGAATCTTCACGACCGGAAAGGCACCATGGCTGGGGACCACAGGCCACTGACACTGTCTCAGAGCAAAGGCCCTGGCAAGCAGCCTGTGCCTTGGAGGCGAGCCCTGCTTTCTCTTTCTCTGAGCTACCAGTCTCCCAACAGAGCCAACTTGAAAACTGCATAACAGACCCCTGCTTCCTTCTGAGGATCTTTCCAAAGCCTAATGGTCCTGTGCCTCCTGCAACCAGTCTGTTTCAGATGCCGGCCGCACTCAGCGGCACGGAATGTCACCATGCTGAGTCATACGACGGCCTGGCGGAAATGAAAATGTTTCTATCGTAACTCTGGCTTATTTTTTTCCCCAGCATGGACTCTGTATGAACTTCTATTTTAATACTTTAAAACATTGCTTATCTTGATCGCTGGCTTTTGTTTGTTTCTTTCTTTCTTTTTGGAGGGTTTGTTGTGTGGCTCTTTAAATTGTCCCCTGGGGTGAATGGCCCTGACCCCAGCAGAAGAGAACTTCTGGACAACTGAAGGAAATGCCTCCTACGGTACTAAAGTCCCCGGAAGCTGAGACTGTGATGACTTACCTCCTGTGATGAAATAAATTGCACAGCTGGGACTAAGGACCTCAAGATAAGAAATGGCTTTGGGTGGCCCAGGTGGCTTGCTCTGACTGCGAGAGAGGACAGGTGCTTACAGAGGCAGGAAACAGAAAATTTGGAGACTCTGCTACTAACAGTGAAGAGAGAGGAGCAGAGAGGAAACTAGGGAGCTTTGCAGGATCCAGAAACAGAAGGCAAGGGAAGAGATTCCAGGTCTCTGGGAGGAATGCAGCCCAGGTAGCTGTCACTTCAACTTTTGCTCCGGAGACCGGGTTGGCTAGCTGACCCTCGGAATATGTAGCAATAAAATAAGCTTTGGGTTGAGGTTGGTGGTGGTGGCATTTTGAAGTAGAGCAGAGAACTACTGTCGTGCGATTCTCTAATAAGTAACCACAGCAGTGTTCCAAGGGTAAGGCATCAGAGAGCTCGGCAGGTCCCGAGACCTATACTCTTTCCAACACTGGCCCGCTCATGTAGTTCTTAGCACCAGGTTCCGCATGTGCTGTGAGGAAATGAGGAATTCTTGGCCTATTGGTGTCCATAGTGTCTCCAGTGCAGATGGAGAATGAGGACCCTGCTTTCTACTGCTGTGAAGGTGTTCAAGGCCAAAATGTAGAGCTCCAACCTTAACTCCTTTCCAGTGAACAAAATCCCGAGAAGTACCTTGCACTTCTTATTAGAAAATGGCCATTCCTTGACGAAGCAATGAGCCTTTTGACTGGATTCAAAGGAGTTACAATGCAGTCTACTTTCATTGGTATACAAATTTGCAGGACCCTAAATTACCCTAAATGCCAACATTGAAACAACAATTTTCTGTTTCTTAGAAAAAAAACGTATTGTTGCCTTGTCTTATTGTATCCTGCTTTGTCTTGTTTGGTTGTCGTCTCCTGGAGTCTTGCTCTTTTCTAAAAGGAGGTGGAGGGGGGAATTGTATAAGGGTGGGGTAGCCCTGGAAGGAATGGAGGGAGAGGATATTGTGGTAGAGATATATTATATAACAGGAGAACCTATTTCCAATTAAAAAAAACTTATTCTTGTGCTTCCCTAAGATAAACAGGAATGATGGTCTTTCAGTAACTATATTTGTGAACTGAAGAGATAAAAGATGGCTTCTAATATCAATGCAGAACTTATTCCCCAAGTATGTGACCAGTCAGGCATTTGAAATTTATAATTTATTTGCTCTTAGGAGCAAGATGGTTAGTATGCTACAAGCATTGCAATTGTTTGCATTATAACAAAACATAGAAGCTTTGCATTCGTAAGCCAAGGACCAGCCTTGGCTTGGAGAGGGGTTCTAAGAAGAAAGCGTGTCTGGCAGTGGCAAAAGAAGTGACTCAAAATCGTATCATGGGTCCAACCTGGCTGCCTAGGTCCTGCTGAGATAGCTGAGATGGTTTTCCAGACTTCAATATCCTGTCTTCTCTCTCTCTCTCTCTCTCTCTCTCTCTCTCTCTCTCTCTCTCTCTCTCTCTCTCTCTGTCTGTCTTTCTCTCTCTGTCTCCCCCGTCCCGTGTGTGTGTGTGTGTGTGTGTGTGTGTGTGTGTTCACGCGCATGTGTTTGTGCGCACTCGCGCATGTGTGGTGTGTTCTACTCTGTCCTAAAGACTTTCTTCTTACTATTCTAAAAAAAACCCTCTAGTTGAGACAGCTAGCTTTCTGCTCGAGACAGCTCTCTCTGCTAGTAAGAATTCTGAAAGGTCTCTGGATAGGTCATGGGTTTTCTGACCAAAGTCATAAAGAATTATTTGAGTTTTCAACCAAGTCAGAAATCCTGTTAGAAAAAATTCTAAAAGTAATTCTTGGGTTTTCCAACCAAAATCAGAAAGTACAAAAAAATTCTAAAAGAGCTGACTTTGCTCTTATCCAGGACAGCCTTCTCTGGACAGCTGCTAGAAAGCATTCTAAAGGAGCTGTGTCAGCTCTCTATGCAATTATAGGAATTTCTGTTAGAAATCCTATTAGAAAAACTTCCAAAAGAGCTATGAAAATTTCTAAAAGGGCTTTGTTCACTCTCCATGTATTTTTGAACTAAAATGAGAAATCCTACTAGAAAAAAAAAATCTTTTAAAAAATGTATTTATTTTATGCATGAGTACACTGTAGCTGTCTTCAGACATTCCAGAAGAGGGCATCAGATCCCATTACAGATGGTTGTGAGCCACCATATGGTTGCCGGGAATTGAACTCAGGACCTCTGGAAGAGCAATCAGTGATCTTAACTGCTAAGCCATCTCTCCAGCCCCTAGAAAAGATTCTTAAAGAGCTGTGTTTCCCCTCCAGAGATCTCCAGACAGCTCAGTTCTCAATAGACAATATTCTAAAACAGAACTGCTATAGCTTTTTGCTAGCTCATCTCATAACTAAAAGCCCAGACTCTTATTTACATATCAACTCAGTTAATTTATTCCAGGTTCCCTCTGGACTATCCCATGAGTCAGCATTCCATGACCTTAGCCTCCTTGACACTCAGGTAGAGACAGCAAGCATAAGCACAAACAATAAGATAGCTGGGTGGGACCCTGCTGGTCCTGGAATCACCATTCAGACCATGCCTGGACCCAAAGTCACTCAGTCCCAGGCTGACTTGAACTCATGAACCTGCCTACATTTGTATCTGCCTGTCTTTGTATCTTTCTGACAAGCAGGCTTAGTGTGTAGCTGCCTCTGTTCCTTTAGATCTGCGAAGCTCCTTATACAATTCATGTTGCATCCTGACATTTTTTACATAGTTGAGAAATTGTTTATCTTTGAGCTCATGATTTTTTAGAGTTATTTTCTACAGCCTTAGGAGCTATCCTGAAGGTCTCAGCATTTACCATGTTGCTGAGACATTAGCCACACCTTTGCCTCCTGGATTCAAGTTGTTTCTACTTTTCATGGAGTCATTAACAACATTAACAGCGAGGCCATTCCTCAGAGGAACATGAAAATAAGTACAATATTATACAAACAAGCCTTATGCCCATAGAAACCATCAACCCTCATGGAGGTCCATGCCTGTTGGCCCTGTCCCAGGGGGGCAGGAACCATGGCATTCTGTCCCATCTCAGGCCATGTTGGACTCAGCATTTGTAGACATTAGGCTATAAACTCCATGTTGAAGAAGTGACTTAGTTCCTCAACTAAGCATCACAAAAGCATCAGCCTGCCTATGACATCTACCTGATGTTCACCTGAGTATGGCATTCACGGATGGGTGCACATAGGAATATTCCCATATAAAAGAAGAGTCACATTAACTCAGTCACGTGACAAGCACAGGCCCATAATAAACATTTGCCAAACAAGTGAATTAACAAAGTAATTCACTAATAGAAACCTAATGAATCGTTGATTTGCAGCCAGTTAAACTGGTCAGGGTATACTTGTAATAAGCCCGTTGATACTTAATTTCTCCTTACAAGCAAGTTGGGGGAGGGGTGAAGACGGAGTAAGAGACTTCATAAAAATAGCTTCACCGGGGCTCAGATTCTCCAAAACACCTACAAGCAAAGGAGGTTAAGGCTAACAAGAGGATCACAGGTTTCCAAAAACAATCCTCTCTTTAAAAAACAGGCAAACTGCCATGCCTTGTATCAGAACTCCAAAACCCCATCACTGGGCCCTTTCTAAGAGACCTCAGTGCTCTGTGTCTCGCAGGACAGTTGGCAGTTGGCTGTGTTCTTCTAGGGTCTTAAAGATCAGGCTTGAGGCAGGCAGTGGTGGTGCACACCTTTAATCCCAGCACTTGGGAGGAAGAGGCAGGTGGATTTCTGAGTTCGAAATACCTGGTCTACAGGGTGAGTTCCAGGACATCCAGGGCTACACAGAGATGCCCTGTCTGGGAAGAAAAAAAAAAAATCAGGCTTTATCCGATTTGGAATATATCCAGGATCTGTCACTTAACAGAAAATCCTGTAGCAGAGGACATGGGACTGCAGCTTTTCCTCTGGTTCTGAAGAAGGTGTCCAACAGCGGGGGGCAAGTTAACTCACATCTGCCTACTAAGAAGAGTCACATTTTAGGGAAACTGTCTTTATAGAATGTTAATATCCAGACAAATTATGGAGCTAAACAGTCCAGGACAAAAATATTCTTAGAGAGACCAATGTCTGAGTCTACAGTGTTATTTTTCAGACAGAATTCCTTCTTAGATACATGAATTATATGTGATATAAAGGAAAATGAGAATTTAATATCGCAATCAGCTCTAGGCCAATTTTGAAATTAAATTGAAATTGAAATTCATGACTCTAATCTTTTACCACACAGGCACACACACACCGCAGGAAGAGAGAGAGAGATTGAGATTAACATATTTTACATCCTATTTTAAAAAGCCAGGAGCTAGAGTAGTAAGACATGCCTATGATACAAAGCAGGAGGAGTCCAGTTTGAGTCCAGCTAGGTTTTATAGTTTTATCCTTTCTCAGTTATTTTTAATCAAAAAAGCACTGAATATTATTTATTAATATTTTAATATGAATTTATATAAGCATCCTAAGTTTTCTAGAGATATTTTATATATCCTCATTTTTTTATCAATAGCATAAAATAGTTTGCTTCTGACAAAGGCATTTTGTGATTGAGGATTTTATTAGTTACATTTCTGTTGCTGTAATAAAACACAATAAATCAAGGCTTCTTACAGGAAAAGAAAGTTTATTTTGGCTTACAATTCCAGAAAGCTAAAGGTCCATCATGGAGGGGAAGTATGGTAGCAGTCATGGTGGTAGGAGCCGGAAGCTGAGAGCTCACATCTCAACCAAAGGCAAAAGGTAGAGAGCAGGAACCAGAAGTGGCAGGACAATGTTGTCAAAACCGACTCCCCAGTGACACACTTCCTGCCACAAGGCTACACCTCCTAAACCTCCCCTCACCGGTGCCAGCAACCGGGGACCAAGTGCTCAGATGCCCAAGACTACAGGAAACGCTTCTCGTTATGGTTGACTGCTTTAGAGCCTTTGATTGAAGTTAGCGAGCAAGCAACCTTCCTGGAATCACACCAGTCACACACCTACCTACCCACTTCAAGTGTGTCATCGTGGAAAAGCAGCTCATTCATCCCGGAAAGACATCTGCCCTCCTCAGCCAATTGATGAAGCCATTAACAGGAGAAACACAGATTCCAGAACTTCTTCCTACTACGCAGAAGCACAAACACCCCCGTGCCCCATCCATCTTCTTTTAACGAACAGCTCAGACAATAGCTCTCAGCTCAGTATCAGTTTCTTAATTACTCATTCTGACTGTACTTGTGTGAAAACCAGGGCATTTCTGTCGCCCTCCTTTGCTTTCTCGCATTTTCCTTCAAAGCAAAGACCTTGCCTAACCTCTTGTGTTAACACTTTTCAGCAAGCTGGGCGCTGCACAGTACATAGCCCAGGAAGACCTTAAACACAGCCAGCTGACATCCTACGGATTCGACCTGAACAAACCTGGAAGATTCCAACAAAGAGAAAGAGCTAAAGGCCCAACAACCAGCTGAAAGAGTCAGATGCAGACACTTACACCCAACCAATGGACAGAAGCCAGTGACCCTTGTGGTTGAATTAGGGAAAAGGTTCAAAGAAGCTGAGGAGGAGGATGACCCCATAGGAAGACCAGCAGTCTCAACTACCTGGACCCCTGGGATCTCTCGGGCAGTAAGCCATCAACCAGGCAGCATACCCCAGCTGATCTGAGGCTCCCAACACATATACAGCAGAGGACTGCCTGGTCTGTACTCAGTCAGAGAAAATGTACCTAACCCTCAAGAGCCTTGGGAAATGGGGAGGTCTGTTGGGGTAGGGAAGGGAAGGTGGGGACATCCTCTTGGACAGGGGGAGGAAGAATGGGATGAGAAACAGTTGGAGGGTGGACCCGGAGGAGGATAACAACTGAACTTGTAAAGAAAAGATTAAAGAATAATTTAAAAGAACAACAGAAAAACAGAAGGAGCAGACATGGCCTCTTGTAACCTCTAGATTCATCCTCCCTCACAAGTTCTCCCATGTGAAGGAGTCCTGAAGAACAGTCCTTCTTCAGTCCAAGCAGATTCCTAACCTTGCCCCTCACTGTCAATCTCTGCCTTCCTCTCTTGGATTTTTTAAACCCAGTGCTTGCTTTCCATTGTCTGCCGTAGTACTCGAGTTTAGTGAGGACTGAACAAAGATGAGGACCCAACGATCAGTCTAGAACTCAGGCTGAACCCATCAAACCCCTTTATTATCATTTGAAAACTTGGAACGACACACAAACACTATCGTCTATGCGATGCAGCCGCGAGGTACCAGGCCAAGAGCTGCAGAAGTTCTGTGAAGAAACAGCCTGCCCGAAGGAGGGTCGTCAATGCAGAGAGAGCAACTGACGTGGGAGGCGAGCAGAAAGAATTCTGGTGGGATGTGTGCTTTTCCCCTGGCTGTGTCCACACCTCCGCCCTTCCCTGGCTGCACAGCTCTTTCCGGAAATTCGTTTTGCCTAAGCTATGGTTGAGTTGAGTTTACATAGTTTACCGTGAGAAACTGGGTTCCCAGTACCTTGGGGAGGTATGTTCTGTTTTCTCAACCATATCAGAAAGACCTTCAGGATAAGAGCTCATCTCTCATTGTTTCAGTGACCTCCTCAGTAACCACGGTGGCGTTCGGGACACAAAAGCCACTCAGTCAGTGTACTGATACTGTCCTGATAAGTTGTTCAGTGCCTCCCTTGTTTCATTGTCAAACAACACAGATATTAGAAGCATTTCGATAACAATGTAACTGAGAGACGGTTGGACAACCAAGATGAGGTGACGTTCTTACAGTAGCCGGCCTCTACCTCCTGATAGCCCTATCTTTCATAATCCCCTCCCCTCCTGCACTGTACAAAGATTGTTCTGTGCCGGACAAACAGCCTGCAGCAGAAGTCGTGTCACTCCTGAGATTTATGTTCAGGTCTAGAGAGTCAGCCCAGTGAGTGAAATGCTTACCATGCAAGCGAGGGGATCTAGTTTGAATCCCCCAAACCCACATAAAGCCAGGCTCAGCACATGTTCCTAATCCCAGTGTTTATGTGACAGAAGGTAAGGACAACAGAACTCCCAGACACTCACGGAACACCTAACCTAGCATACTAAAGAGCAAACAACAAAATCAGAGAGCCTCAAAACCAAGGTCCCAACAAAGTAGAAGGTGAGAACTGACTCCTGATGCTGTCCTCTGACCTTCACGGTGACATGTTTGTACCTGCACTTTCACACATGAATACACACACACACACACACACACACACACACACATGCCTAATTTTTCAGGTATACTTTAGCTCATTATTCCTCTTCCTAGAATAACTTTGATGCAGAAAGTCTACTAGGAAAGACACTGGCCTCTAATAATAGCACTAAAGGCTGGTGCTTTTCTGAAAACTACACGTGTGAGCTAAAACACAGATTCTTTTGTGCCATTTGAGATGGACTCAGACCCAGGCCTCATAAGCCTCAGAAGAAAATAAATGAGCCTAAACCACCAGCCAACTATGTCCAGGTTTCAGACCTTCTGAAACTGTGAGATCATAAGAGTGACAGTTACTGCCACCCCCATAGTCCCAGTGTCGTGTCAAGGATCCAAAGGTCTCCAAAGTAACAGTCTGACTGCATGCGTTCTTGTTTAACGGGGTTAACAATTGAGGACTAAAGTAAAATCACAACTGAAAAAAAAAATCACCAAAGGAATATCAGAGTGTCAGGAGTGAGAGATCTTGGAGATAAGCACGTTTGAACGAAATCTGAATATTGTGTTTGCTATGAACCAAACAAGGCTTCAGAACAAGAAACCAATGCCAGAGTGAGAAGAAAGCCCCGGGAAGCCTCAGGAGCTCAAATCAGCAAGTATAGAAAATCAAGAGGACCAGGAGAAATCAGACTAGAGGATGCTTCCTCCCAGCAGAAGGGCTCCACTGAGCTGCATGTTAAGAATATTGGACGGAGTCAAACTAAAATCCACAGAAAAAAAGTTATAAAGTATGGCCAGAGGCCAGTGCCCCTCAGGGCTTCTCAGGAACATTTCTGGGGAAGCTTGCCTTTGCTCTGTGCCTAGCATTTGACACCCAGCCAAACTCACATCCCCTGTGAGCTCATCACTGACTCTCCACTCCTATCCATACGTTTACACTCTCCATTCAGTGTATTTCCAATTTGAATCACCTAACTCCCTTTTCTTGGCTTCATCAGATATTGCTGATTCTCTTGGATTCAGTTTATGGCTCTGGTCCTCCAAAGGAACTAATAACTTATCTATCCTGCACTAAGAATAGAGACCACAGAGCTTGGTGCTTGGTTATCTATCATAGTATTGACTTGACACTCCTCTCCCCCACCACCACCACCACACACACACACACACACACACACACACACACACAAATTCCTTTCTTTGTTCAAAGGCTCTAAGATACTTCTAGTTTTTAGTTCTACCAAGGCCTGTGGCTTCCAAATCCACTAATACATCAAAGTCACCACCATTACTGCTTGTTGAGATTTACTGTCTCAAAGTTTTAGGGAGTGAGGTCTAGGAGAGCATCAGTTTAACAAACGGCCCTTATGGCTCCTGTACAGCTTGGGCTGCTCAGCTCTATGGAGGAATGGGACATCCAGCAAGCTCAACAAGCAGCTTTGGGTAGAATGGACTGACATCACTACTGCCGATCACGGAAGTGATGGCAGATGTTCCCAACAGGCAATGCTGATCACGGAAGTGACAGCAGATGTTCCCAAACCAGCAATGCTGATCACGGAAGTGATGGCAGATGTTCCCAAACCAGCAGTGCTGATCACGGAAGTGACGGC
Source organism: Apodemus agrarius (assembly GCA_964023405.1). Lineage (NCBI taxonomy): Eukaryota > Metazoa > Chordata > Mammalia > Rodentia > Muridae > Apodemus > Apodemus agrarius. The sequence goes on along the minus strand of OZ030020.1, from coordinate 14,591,889 downwards.
AGGTGCTTCCAACAGACAATGCTGATCACGGAAGTGATGGCAGATGTTCCCAAACCAGCAGTGCTGATCACGGAAGTGACGGCAAATGTTCCCAAACCAGCAATGCTGATCACGGAAGTGACGGCAGATGCTCCCAACAGGCAATGCGGGTCACGGAAGTGACGGTAGGTGCTCCCAAACCAGGAAATTGGCGTCCACAGATCTGACCAACTAGATTCTGACCCTTAAAAAAAAATCTGATTAAATTTTGTTTGCATTCTTAGAAAGATGAACAGTATAGCAAGTAGAAGAAAATGTAGGTAGCAAAGGCCAGGTCATGGGTTCATGGGCGTTTCCTAAAAATTCTCCGCATTTTTAAATTCTCTAATATAAAAAATTAGAATCGATTTCAATGAATTTCATTGAAAAAGAATTCTACACCTCCCCAACACCTAGCCAACACAAACTTATTCTCTCTGAATTTCATTTCTGCTTCCTCCCCACTTTATTGTGGGTTTGTTGTTGTTGTTGTTTGTTTGTTTTCTATTGTGCTTCATTGTATTCAGAATTAATCTTAGTTGTATCAAGACCATGCCCCTCACATTTGAAATTTTCTCTAGAAACATAAAAGGAAATGAGGGAAATACTTCAAACTTTGCAAACTCCCACTCCCAACACTTGGGCTACCAATAGTGTTTTAATATTTTATGCAGTCTATCAAAATGGTTCTAAACTAAACGGGGGCAATTTTTTTAAGTATTGATGGATTTGATGAAAGCTACAACTCAACAAGCAATTTAGAACAGGCTGAACTGGCACTCCCAGTGCTGACCTTGGCAACAAAGGCAGATGCTCACAAAACTGTAGAACTGATTCTAAAGATACATAAATATCCAACATGGAAAACCTTCAAGTTGTTCAGTATTATTTTAACAACATCACTGTGATGGTTAATCTCAATTCCCAACCCCATGAAACCTAGGATCACCTGGAGATGGCCCTCTGAGCATGCCTCTAAGGATTACCTTAATTAAGTCGCCTGAGCTAGGTCCTCTATGGTATCAGCATTCCCTGGGTGTTAACTTCACACATTTCTCCTCTGCCTTTCTTCTACAAATTCACCCATCTACATCTTTCGCTGTCTAAATGTGATGTGTGGTTACAGTGTTTATTTTTCTGAACATTTGGTAGGGTTGTTATCATTCCTCTTTTACAAATAAAGCATGCTCGGTGTTACCAATGTTGACATGGTCTTGCAGGAAGAAAATGGCTAAATCAACAGGTCAGGGTGTATCTCAGGTGAGGGCTGAGTGTATAGTTTCATGAGCTTGAACCCCTGCACACTAAATATCTCAGACATGGCATGATTTAAGGGGCATTACAATTTTTTTAAAAAAAGCATTTCTTGTATGAAGATGCATTTTTGCACACCACAAAACCTTCACCTACGTCCAGTTCTCCTCATAGCCCCAGGGTTGAGCTCGGCTTCTGATGTGTCCTGGCAGGTCTGGCCTTCCTGATAATCTGGTTCAACTGAAAACGGTCTTATCAACCTTATTATATCAGCCTTGTTTCTTAACTGTGACGCAAATACAAATAGCTGTGACCTTCCTACCTTCTTCTACTTAAGTCAGGGATAGTAAAAATGTTCATGTTAATAGAGGCAGAAAATGTAAACGTCTAATATAACAAAGTATGAAAACAGAAAGCACTTTACATACAACAGAACATTTGACTTGCTAAGACCAGTTGCCAGGATAATACTCAACAAAAAAAGAAAAACATAACATTTATTTGGTGGACAAACACGTGTGCTTTCTGGAGCAGCAGACTTAAACACCAGAAAGTCCCAAACTTCAATACATGTCTTCATCTTGCTTTGACCTCTGGCCTCACATGTGCCCACAGAACTCAAAATGATTTTTAAAGTGTGGTGGTGGTCATTAACCATGTTCACCTCAACAACAGAGCTATCTTACTCTCTTGAAAACCATATAAAAGCTGGGCAGTGGTGGCGCACGCCTTTAAGCCCAGCACTTGGGAGGCAGAGGCAGGTGGATTTCTGAGTTTGAGGCCAGCCTGGTCTACAGAGTGAGTTTCAGGACAGCCAGGGCTACACAGAGAAACCCTGTTTCATAAAACCAATATATATGAAATACAACCATATAGAAATAGAAAGCATGGTGGTAGCCACAAATACAATGGCTAAGAAAAGAATTTCTGAAATACCAAATGTCGTTCAATGAATTGCCCTCTCCAGCCTTCCTTTAGGGGCTATCTGAGACATTTGTAACTTATGAAAAAATTAATTATGAAATAATGCATGCAAGAGCTTTCATATATTCACTTTTAAAATTAACATGAATAGTGACGGTGTTCCATTCTAGGGCACCCACCCGCGGCTGGCTGTTTTAGTTAATTAAAACTTACATCGTGGCTCTAGCCTGGGGCAGTCCCTCACATCCGTGCTCCGTACCATCCTTCTCTGTAGCCAGAGGTGTTGTGCTGACAGTTTTATTTCCCTGATGAACCAGTGTGATTGAACCAAGAATACAAAAACAAACAAACAAAAAAAAAAAAAACAACAACAAAAAACCCTGTTGTTTTCCCTACAGTACGCCTATGGGTAAAGAGGTAACTATTTTCTGGCAGTCTGGCAAGTAATTAAGAACCTGTGAGGAGACAGGGCTTAATGGGAACATTGGTTAAGGTGATCATCTGGAAAAGGTAAATCCAAATCATGCATCTCATTGTATAGGGGATCAAACTGCTGGCAAAGCTGAATTGAAAAGAGAGAGCATTGGGAGGAGGGACAGAGACAGGAGGGACAAGGTGAGAGCATCTGATGAACAGAATCGTCAGGCTGTTCCCACCGTGGTTATAGTCAGCATCGTAGGACTGCAAGTCTCCAAAGTCAACATCTTGTCTGCCACAGAATCTAAAAGTCAAGCGGGAGTAGATAATAAGGGAAGAGAGAAAGGTAGGTCCACCATATACATAAAAAGAAACCATAGTTGGCTTATTTTACATGTAGGCTGTCAATTAGATTCGTACAATCTCCAATCTACTTGGGAGAGTTAAACATATCATGGTCAAGTACTGTGAAGGAACTTAAAATAATTTGACTGTTGGGGTATTTCCAGGTTCTTTTGGTTAAAGTTATGCAGTGTGTTTGGTACTCACTAGAGCTATGTACACATATTCAATCTGCTGCGACTCAGGGACTCATGGCCAATTGTATTTCCTGGTATTCATACAGTGATATCCGTCCCGTGATGAGCCCTGGCCAAGGCATAATGTAAGAGCACACCCGATCTATGGAGGCTATTAGTTCATGTCTTCGGTTACCTAGAGTTGAAAAGGCTCTGAAGGTTTAAGAACTAGCCAATCAGAGATAATGCATTACATTCATTAAGTATTTAACATTTGAGTTATGGTAGAGAAGGCACCACTGGGCTGACAGTTCTAACAAATCTAGTGAGCCATTTGTCCAGCCTGTAAAGTCTGGTAAATTCTGGTTTAAAAAAAAAAAAAAAACTAGTAAAGTCTGAAGCTGGGGAGAGGAGGAAGTGGATGGCTCAAAGAGAACTACAATCAAGAAAGAGAGGACAAGCTGTCAGCAAGAATAAGGCCCAAGACGCTGAGAAAACAGACTTCCCTATTCAAGACCAAAGGAAGCAAAGCAAGCAGCCCGAGACCTGCTGTGAAGGATTAACTAGACTTACCTTCAGCAGAGTCCCTGGCTACACCAAGCCACTGAAGAACAGCGAACACTACAGTAGCTGGAGCTCCCCAGGGTCAGCATAACCTATGAAGGAGGCATTAGACTGTGGTCCACAGAAAAATCTCAAGGAGGCAGAGATGTATGCCCTGTAGCTTGTGGAGACAGTTAAATATATGTTTGAGCGATCAAAGAGGAAAGATTGCTTAATAATTGGCTTAATAAAAAGGCTTTCATTCCCTAAGTATGCCAAGTAAATGAAGTGTTGGAATATCAAATGAATTCTCTGCCAATTACATACTATATATTGAGAAACCAGAGCTTCTTTGGGAACTAAGAGTTACTAAGATTGAGGAAATTCTAGCAACCAAGACGGAAACCTCCTTGCTTCATTTTCCCCTTGGGGTGTTGCCAAAAGGCCTGCAAGAGACAAGCTGAAAGAGCGAGGTCATGGGCAGGATCTTATCCTGCCCAGAGAAGAGAGTTAGGAAGCTTTTAACCAAAAGCACCTCACTCACTCACTCACGCCCACCTTCCTAAGGCACTTACGACATCATGTAAGAAGCCCACAGTAAGTCATCAAGGCAGGATACATGTGTCAGATCTTGAAGGCAAGTTTTTATTTAAAAGATACTTTAAAACTTTAGCCCTGGGATAGACTTCTTCTCCAAAAGAAAGTAAAGCCAATTTATCTGATCCTACAGGTCGAGCAATGACCTAAGCTCTCTAAAACAAGAAAATAAATCATATGTTTGGTTTACACAGATTACCATCCCTAACCCTGAGTTTCCTTAGGCAAGAATTATGTCCATAAACTGATTTGGCAACCATCGCTTTGCATAGCATAGACGTTAGTACGTTAGGTAGGCATTTAACATTCCCTAGGGACTCCACTGGAAGAAGGAAATGGAAAACCAGACATAGCAATAAACCAGAGTAGAAGGGCCTGTCGGACCGCATACCAGACAACTCAGTAGCCTGGAGTTTCATCACATAGCTTCTCATGTCTGAGCTCCAGATATTATCTTCCATAGCATCTCAAACAAAACCCACTCTAGAAATAATGCCCCATGTTTCCCAAGCACTAAATTCAGAAGAGAATTTAACTAAAACATTGTAGGTTAACCTGGCCTTCATGTAAGTGGGGATTCCGTTGCAACCTCTCTAGTAGTGTTTGATGACATGACTCTCAATGTCACTCTCCAGGATGCTGCTGTTGAAGTCCTTCCCAAACTCCCTCTGTACACCCAGGAACATATCATAGAGAATATACCCTTGTTAAAACCCATGTAGACAAACTCTCAAGGAGTAGAGGGGCCAAACTAGAAAAGAGAAAAGAACAACAGAATTAAAAAAAAAAAATGTGTTCTGACAAGAATAAAATAGAATTCAACGGGGAATTGAATGCTTAGAAAACTGTATCAAATTTAAGCAGAGGCGGGTAACAAAGTGGCCAGCTAAATGTATCATCTCCATCAGAAGACGAAATGACAAAGCAAGGAGCTAATGCCAAGGACATGAGGTCTGCGCTGACACACTGGGAGGAAGGTCCATTCGGTCCCATACCAATACTTTCTAGATAGTTTCCACATCAGCAAAGAAACCCTAGATATCTCTTCACTGCCTTAATTGTTAGGCTCTCAGGGTTGCACCTCTTTTTTTTTTTTTTAATGAGCATTTATTCATTTTATATATATGAGTACACTTGATGTATTCAAGGCGGGGAAAAAGGGAGACTACGTATGTGTGGGTGAAAAGGGATTCAGGTGGCAGCTGGAGGTGGGCGGGGCTGGGGGTGGGCGGGGCTGGGGGTGGGCGGGGCCGGGTGGGCGGGGCTTGAGGTCAGCAAAATCATCCCAAGCGCCTCTGCTGCTTAATCACTGGTTAGTTCTGATTCTTCTGGAAGCCAAGGAAAGCCAGCAGCATGACAGCTATGTGCTGTCTTCAGACACACCAGAAGAGGGCGTTGAATCCCATTCCAGATGGTTGTGAGCCACCACGCGTTGCTGGGATTTGAACTCAGGACCTTTGGAGAGCAATCAGCGCTCTTAACCACTGAGCCATCTCTCCAGCCCCTTCAGGGATACACCTCTTACCAAGAGTCTGACATCCAGGGATTAGTTCATTTCCTTGTCATGTGTAGTAAATGTTTCTGAATCAACATCTATGTCCTTAGGAAGTGAGGCATAATGTCTTCATGACACTCTATTTTCCTAAACTGGACCCACACTACACATTTGCCAGCATGGTTTGCGAGAACATTTAACTTTATGAACCAATGAGACAAAATACCAGTTTGCATTTCTTTCATCTACAAAAAGTATGATTGACCATTTGACAGCTGGTTCACCCACATGAGGACAACCTAGTAAAAACCCCAGCGTGATCATTTCCGTATCAATATGGAGGATTCATTGATTGGTTGTTTTTTTTTAAGTAGGAGAAGATAATTAGTAGAAGATTTGAACAGATATCTTAGAAATGAGAGTATATGTCAGAATTCAACGTTACTCAATAAGGAAAACCAAAACAAACAAAAACCACAGTGAAACACCACAACACCTCTCCCCTCAACTATAATGACTAGAATAACAAATGCTGACGTGGACTTGGAGGGGGGAAAAAAACCCTACAATGGTGAATCCACTTCAGATGGCAATGCTGCTGCTTTATACTTTAAGTTTGACTTTCCATACCCCGAGGGTTCTTCTCCGCTCCACTCCCCCATCCTCCATCTCTTTTACCCTTTGACCCCTTCCCGGTTGTTTTACCTTTACCCACACTTATACCCATCCGTGTACACCTATGAGCATGAGAACATAGGATCCGCATGAGACCGAGAACTCACTGCTGCTGTCTTGCCGAGCTCCGATTCCCTCGCTGAATCTAATACTTCCCAGGCCCATCTACTTTCCTGCAATGTTCAAGATTTTGTTTTTCTTCCTATCAGATCAAAATTCCATTGTTTGTGTGTACCCCGCCTTAATTATCCTATCATCTAGCCCTAGGCATCTAGGCTGCTTCTGTTTCCTCAGTACCGGGAAGAGGAAAACGGTAGACGCAGACATACAAGTCTCTCCGCTGTAGACAAAGCAGCCCTTCAGAAAAATGCTCCAGCACAGGATAAGTGGGTCATACAGCAGTTCTATTTTTAGCTTTTTGAGAAACCTCCACACTGCTTTCCCTAATGGCTATTCTAGTCCCCAGTCCTGCTAGCGGTAAATAAGGGTTCCTGATGACTATCATCAAGAACTCAGACAGCAACATCATTCTTTATTAGCTATTTGGAAATATTCCAAATAGTCATCAAGTGATAGCAGATGGGCAAGATGTCTTGTCATCCTGCAGTAAAGCAAAAGTGATTGAAAGGTTAGTACATACTGTATCATGAAGGAAACTACAAAACATACACTGAGTAAAAGAACTCAGCCATAAGACATTGGCCCTTTGTTTACATAAGTCCTCTTATACCAAAGTCTAGGAAGGACAAGTCTAGAAAGATTGAGCACATATCATTGGATGGCTAAAGGCAGGAGGGAAAAAAAGAAGGTATCTACAACAGACATACTAGATGTTTAGGTGATACAAATTGAATTCTGCCAAAGATCTTCTAGTTCCCCAAACACACTCTAAAAATCATTTATTTGAGTAATTAAAATGAATGTTTAAACATGACGATAGGGCCATAAGATGACTCAGTGGTTAAGAACCTTACTACTCTTTCAGGGGAGAACAGTTCGGTTCCCAGCACCCACACAGAAGCTAAGAACTGCCTGCAACTCCAGTCCTAGAAGGATCTCAAACGTTTTTCTGGCCTCTGTGGTTCCGGGCATGCACTCAGTATACATAGGCACTTGCAGGCAACCTACTTCTACATTCACACAAAAAAAATGAAAATAAATAAATGCTTTGAAAACACAAAACATTATTTAAAAAAGATAAATGTTAGACAGAAAAATAACCTCCAAACATTTTATATCATATTTCCATTCTTTTACTAAAAATGTAAGCTTTTATTTTTAATATATCTACACTTTTTTCCAAAGAATACCATAAATTAACATATTATGTGGAGCATATATATAAGCCCTATAAGGAAAATAAAAAGATTTCATATACATAAAGCAGATGATACCTCAGTATAAAATTAAAGATTTGATTCTAAGATTGTTTTCTCAGAATAAGGACAGAGCGAGAATTAATGAGCAAACTGAATTTCAGAGTAATGAACATGAGAATAGGAGAATCTTCCCAAATTAACAGGGGATTGATTGTGTGACGGACAAGACCACCCATGCAGCAGACACCCTCAGAATATTCATCAAATTGAAAGTCGTGTTCAAAGCGATACGGCACTTGTATGAGCATCAATCAAAATAAACCCAGCTGTTCCAAGGACAGCAGATACTCAGGAAGACAGGATTGCAGATGATATTAATAAGAAATGTCAAGCAAGAGAATTCAGAAAAGGAGAGTCAGGAGAAGTGTGAGGAAACATTCCTACAACGACGAAGTTTCCCACACAATGCAGGCTCCTGCCAAGAAGAATGGAGTTAGTCACATCACTCTGCCTATTACAGTGACAGAATTATAACAGGAAGGTTCACACCAGGCTTTGGGTGTACCAGTATAGCTATTAATACCTTAAGGTTGCTACATTCTTAAGCTTTCTTCATTATTTCATGTTGTAAAATAAGGGTCTCTGTTGAGTCTGATGGTTCCAATATGATATCTTTAAAAAAAAAAAACCAGCAGGTTACAAACAAAATGACAAATAAAAACCCCATACGGAAGCATCTTACCTGTGAACCGGAAGCAGGAACAGTGGATGGTGGATCAGGGTCCATTTCCAAAAGGAACACACCTAAGGAGCCTGAAGCCTTTCTCTGCAGCCATCTCATGGACCATTTGGTGTTTTTAAGCAGTGTGCAGCATGAGCTAAGTGTCTCTAGGAGGGGTTAACAGAATGCTATGCTATGTAGTGTATCATCAGGTCAAGGAGAGAGGAAGAACCCCATTCTAACTGGCTCGATTCTTTTTATTGGATATGTTTTTTATTTGCATTTCAAATGTTATCCCCTTTCCTGGGTTCCCCCCCATTTCCTATCCCATCCCCCCTCCCCTTGCTTCTATGAGGATGCTCCCTCACCCACCCACCCACTCCCACCTCACTTTCCTAGCATTCCCCTACACTGCGGCATTGAGGCTTCAGAGGACCAAGGGCCTCTCCTCCCATTGATGTCCGACAAGGCCATCCTCTGTGACATATGCGGCTGGAGCCGTGGGTCCCTCCATGCGTACTCTTTGGTTGGATTTTTTAAAAGAATATTACACAAGTACAGTTGAGCTGAGGGCTCTGCCCAAGGTGAGACAGATTGTAGAAAGTAAAGTGTGCACAGGGGATTGATGGTGACGTAGGCGTTTGTAAATCCCGATACCCAATGCTTCCCAATACCAGGCCACAGGGCAAGTTCAACTCGAGTGCACAAAGATGGATTTCCCTCAGCCAGACGTGGGGCCCCGGTGCTTTGAAGCAGGCCGAGACACAAATGCTCGTGTGGGCTTACCATCCAGAGCCTGCAGTCACTGATACTCCCCTGCATCCCTGCTGCGCAAGCACTGTTAGTGTCACTAATTTCATTTTTACAGCCAGTGCCTCTTGCAGGAACAGAAAGCACTGTGTGTCATCCTGGTTTCTTTCACCAAGTTACATGGGAGAGGTTGCTAATTCTACCATCTTTTCACCAGGATTTTAAGTGGTCAAAAAAAAAAAATCATGGTGCTGTAGCTGAGGACGTCATCAAGAGTTCACCCAGCATGGTCAAAGCGATGGAGTCGATCACCAGCATTTCAAAACAAAAACTAACGAAATTTGTTATTTTGGAGAAAGATATCTTCCATGTCATTCATATTTGGAGAATTTTATAAGACTTCATCAATATCAACCCACCAGACCCTTCAGAGCTCCCAGGGACTAAACCACCAGCCAAAGAATACATGTGGAGGGACCCATGACTCCAGCAGCATATGTAGCAGAGGATGGCCTTATCTGACATCAATGCGAGGAGAGACCCTTGTTACTTGAAGGCTTGATGCCCCAGTGTAGAGAAATTCTAGGGCAGTGAGGTAGTAATGGGTAGGGGACAGCATCTTCATAGAAGCAGGGGAGAAAGGACTGGATAGGGGGCTTTTGGGGGGAAACCAGGAAGGGGGACAATATTTAAAATGTAAATAAATAAAATAACCAATAAAAATTTTTTTAAAAAAAGAATTAATATACCAAAGGGCTGGAGAGATGGTTCAGCAGTTAAGAGCACTGACTGCTCTTCCAGAGGACCTGGGTCCAATTCTCAGCACCCACATAGCAACTCACAACAGTCTGTAACTCCAGTTCCAGGGGACCTGACACCCTCACGTACACATCCATGCAAAACACCAATGTGCATAAAATAAAATTTAAAGGGGAATTAAAATACCCAAGCATCCATATTCAGTTACTTGAACTTGGGTATGTTGTGGCTTAAAACCATCAGATACAGTGAAATAAAACAAGCCTGTTTTCTCTTCAGGAAGCCTATATATTGACATTCTGCGTTAACACAAAACTATATATAAGCAAAACAGTCATGGTATCTCGGCATCTTGAGTAAAAAGATGAGGAAACTGTTTCTATCTGTGCATTCCTAGTACATTATGGAATCACCCTAATAAAAATGCATTAGAAGTCTGCACTAACAAATTCATAACAATTCAAAGAGATTTTCCTAGTGAACCAAGCTGAAAAAGAAAATATAAATAAGGATATGTTTCTATTAGCTAGTCATAAAAATCAAATGCTTAACAGCATTGTCTTTCTACCTTCTAACTCTTGTAAAACTTGATTCAAACTATAGATCTGGGCTTCCTTCTTACGAGCAACTGCAAGACATCTGGTTTTCCCTAGAGACTATCCTGACGGTCGCAAAAATAAGTCACCTAAAAGCCATGTGAAAGCCACTTGTCTGTGATCCCAGGATTTTGGAGGCCGAGGCAGGAAGCTCCTGAGATCAAGGCCAAGCTGGGCTACACACAGCTTTCTGCTCTAAATACAAGAGCAGAAACCTTTGTACTGTTTAATTAGTAATTATTAGTTACTAAGCGAGCTTGCCTTAGGCTCCTCCTGATTTAAAGTGAGCAAAACAGCCCATTGGAACGACATACAACTTCCATTCTTACAAAAGCTGGAGCAGTTGGCGCTTGGCCAGAGGATGTCAGCACGCTCTCAGTGCTTTTGGTAGGATAGAAAATGTTATCGCTCAGGTCTTTGTTAGTCTAGGCCAACTTAAGATTGCAAGTCAAACGCAAGCCTTGAACGTCCCTCCCTCTGTGATAAATTTGGCCGTCTTCTTCCTTGAACTGTGGATGGCCTCTTTCTGGCAGAAGAAGCACCATTGTAGGTATCCTCATCAACGGAACCAGGGGGGTCTGAGAAATGAGTTACTCAGAAGGTGCTTGAGTTCTGAGCATTTCGTATTGAACTTCAGCGGTGCAGTAGAGTCCAGAGATATCCAAGCTGTGAAATAGGATCCTTTCTAAAACTGAGACTTCAGAGGCAAATAAGATGTATGCCCTGCACAAAAGGAGACCAGAACCAACCCAAAAAATCCCACCACAACTCTATTCAGGGGTATAATTGCTGAATGGAAAATGACCCTCAGACCTCAGATGGGTTTTCCGTTCCAAATCCCGCTCTCCTGTTGTCCGAAACATGTAGCGTATGGGACTGAAGTCGTCTCCGTGGCAACATGAGTAAAGTCACATCCCGCAGGGTCTTAAGTCCAAACCAAACTTCAAATAATTCCCGCTAATAGTCTCCAAAGAAACAAGCACTATTCATCCAAAATTCAGGAATCACACAGGGGAGACTGACCACCAGTACTGGGATAAGAATCAGCAAAAAATCAATAGCAATTTAAATAAACACAAAAAATTTTAGATGAGAAATTACAAGCCACGTGTGAATAATGACTACATTGCATCATTTCTAAGTGGGTTGGTTATTTTGCTGGGGGACTGGTTTGGTTTGGTTTGGTTTGGTTTGGTTTGGTTGGTTGGTTGGTTGGTTGGTTGGTTGGATTTTCTCCAAAAAGCTTTAAAACCTGAGGAGGAAAAATAAGAAAACTTTAAGAAGATGGAATTTTCCAGTTGCAAACTATAATAATTTAAATATAAACTTAATAAGTATGAACATTTAATAATATTCAGAAATTATTTCCAATTAATTTAAATGTAAGGAGCATGCACAGGGATATGTTTATTTTGAAGATGTGAATGCTGATCTACGACTCATTTGCAAGATTTTTTTTTAAAGGAAAATGTGAAGCTAGACGATGTGGCAGTCAGAAAAGGGTGGGTAAAGATGTGGACAGACACAGAAAGATGTAAAAGATTATCCAGCCCAGATGCATGCGCAAAGCAAATATGAACCAATGTTAAATCTAGCTGGACAAATATAAAAAAAATTACTGAGATTTTCTTTTTTTTCTTTCTTTCTTTCTTTTTCCTTCTTGTCTTTTAAATGCTTCACAGTAAAAAACCGCAGATGAATTAGAAGATGAAAAAGAAGGAGGACCTCGGGGATGGAGCATTTGAGAGGAGAAGAAAGGTGGGGGAGGAAACCCTCTCTGTAAACAGCCCAAAGCCCTCTCCCCCTGCCCAGGACCCGGTGCCTCCCCCTCTCCACCTCAGAGCATTGAGTCTTCTCTTCCCTGTCAGTAGGGGTGTGAACTATGACTGAGTCTTCTCTTCCCTGTCAGCAGGGTCATGAACTGTAGTTTCCCAGCTTTCAAACTCTGCTCTCCCTGTGGGAGAACTGACTTATCTAAGACAAAACTTTTGCTAATCTTTCAGCCACGATTTTTTATTGAAATCGAGGCCTCTTTTTGTGTCTGTTATTGGAAATTGGCACAGTGTTCTTTCTACATCCTCCATTGCTGAGTTTGGACCTGAAGCTGGTCTTTTCATTCTCGGAAGATGAGTGTGTACATACACACACACACACACACACACACACAGAGAGAGAGAGAGAGAGAGAGAGAGAGAGAGAGAGAGAGAGAGAGAGAGAGGAGAGAGAGTATTCCTCAGTGCAGAGTCAGCCCAGCTGGCCATGTGAAAATCAAACACTAAAATCATGAACCGGACTCCACAAATACTCCCAGACAGTCTCCTTGGAAAGAATTAAGAGCTCAATGACATTTCCCCCAGGAGAAAAGTAAGGTGGAATTGTGTCATTTGCAGACATTCAGATCATTAAAGCAAGGTGAAATTAAAGCCAAAATTCGTCTTTATGCTAAAAGTCGCTCGCTTCTCTGGCCTGGGCGCAGCTGCTCATCTCTGCAGACATAAGCACTTTAATAAGCACTTTAAAAGATTAATTTTAGCACAGATAGCAGCTCCGGCGTTAGTATGCTAACATTAAGCAAGTAATCATCGTGCTGATGAAGAAGACGAGGGGTCCAGGCGGAGGGGAAGTGCTGAATCACTTGGTCTCGCCACGGCGAGCCTCGTTTTGGTTCCCAGTGTGTTGGCGTCTTTAACTGGCACAGATGTGAAGAGAGAACCTTTGTCAGGAAGCGAAGGCCCGAACTTGACAGACAGACAACCTCACGGAGAAGAACAACTGCCAAGTTCCTTGACCGCAGTGCTCATTATAATCATTTGCAATCACCAGCCACTTTCATACCCAAGAATTCCAGACGGAACCGACAGTGGGAGCCTGGCTGCTCTCAACCCAGAATCTTATTCAAATGCTAAGAAAATGTGTGTCTGAGACCTTGAAACAAAAAATGTGAATGCAAACTACAAGGGGGGGTCATGTTCTCCGCGGGCATATTCATATTGAGTTTGCATATGGAAATCTGGGGCGTCTGCTTCCCAGCACAGCATTAAGCTCAAACAAGAGTTAACCTCTGTGACCCTGAGTTCCCCAGAAGAGAAGAGATTCTTGATACCGGTGGCTTTGGAGAAGAGTAGCACAGAGATAGAGTAAAATAAGAAACTCCTTCCAAGAGCTGAAAGGGTTTGTAACCCCATAGGAAGATCAACAATATCAACCAATCAGAGCCCCCCCCCCCAGAGCTCCCAAGGACTAAACCACCAAACAAAGAGTACACATGAAGGGACCCATGGCTCCAGCCGCATGTGTAGCAGAGGATGGCCTTGTTGGACATCAATGAGAGGAGAGACCTTTGGTCCTTTGAAGCCTCAATGGCCCAGTGTAGGGGAATGCGAGGGAGGGGAGGCAGTGAGTGGGTGGGTGGTTGGGGGAACACTATCACAGAAGCAGGGAGAGGGGGAATGGGATAGGGAGTTTCTGGGGATGGGTTGGGGTGGAACCAGGAAAGGGCATAACATTTGAAATGTAAATAAAGAAAATATGCAAGAAGAGAAAGAAAGAGAAAGAAAGGAAGGAAGGAAGGAAGGAAGGAAGGAAGGAAGGAAGGAAGGAAGGAAGAAAAGAAACTCCTTTGGAGCCAGGATCAATGAACACTACTGTAAAGGGATAGACAGTAAACACATTTAGCTCTGTGAGTGCTGTGGTCATGAATGAGAACTCTGGAAAAGAGACTGGTTGATGAAAGGGTCAATACAATGGAGAGGCTGAAACTTTGCAGATCCAAAAGCTAATCCCCTTATCTTGGGCTAACTTTAGCACCCCCAGAACAGCCATTCCTTACCTTTGTGTTCCAAGCTAACATCCTGTGACTAACAGATTAAAAATCTTTGGAATCTGTTGACCTCACAGATCCACTAGGTTTCCTCAACAGGAAAGGTAAGAATGTCATCAGATAGCATCTTAAGGCTAAACGAGGTCTCCCCCTCTGACCACAACTGCGTCCCGGATGCACCCAGCGATGCACTTTAAATGCCTTATTCACAACTTTGTCTCTCAGATAAACCCTCACAAAACTGCTTCCATGTTGGAGTATGGGATTTGAGCTGTTGTTCCAGGGCGTGGCCATTCAACATGGCTCCAGAATAAGGGATCTATTTTTCCCTTTACGAGTGCTGTGGTTTGTGGAACCTGCCTGCTTCTAATCCCCGATCTCAGGAGGCTGAGGCAGGAGGATAGAGCTCCAGACCAGCTGGGCTACAAAGAGAAACCCTGAAGACAGATAGAAAGAATGAAAGGAGAAAGGAAGAGGGAGGAGGGAAGGGAGGAGGAGGGAGACAGAGAAACAGACAGACAGACAGACAGAGACAGAGAGACAGACAGAGACAAAGAGAGCATTGTCAGTCAGCCTTGGCTCTTGGACCTCAAGCCGCAGAACACTGATTTACACTAGAGATTCTCAAGCTTAAACCAGCAGTTGCTAGGAGGGATGGGTTAACAAAACTACTGGGAGATAGGGATGTGGTAAACTGCGGGCATTTCTTCTGGCTCTTGAGGACATAACTGATAGCCACATGTTCGAGACAAAAGGACAAAAAGGAAAAGAGAAGAAATAACTGCTCGTGTTGGCCTGGACCAGATTTCAATAGTCATTTTAATGTCAGCTAAGGCGTCACCAAATGCTAAGCATAAGAGAAAAAAAAACGATTAGTATATTAGACTTTCAAAAGTATATTAGTGCTATACGTGGGTTTCCCTGGGTAATTCTAGTCCACAGTATCTGCACACTAATCTTAGGACCCCCCTCATCTGCCCAAAACCTTTGTTCAAGGAGTCTTAGTTCCTCAAGGCTCAAACACCTGCTAACAAGGTGCTACGCCTTCAAACCCCAACTCACCCCTGTCCTCTCCTTTATTTCCTAGCAATTATCACCTCTAATGGACTAGATAAGTTGCCTGGTTGATATGCGTATTATAGTTATCTGTCCCTGACAGCACTCCTAAATTCTTAGCGCGCCAGTGGAAATAGAGCAAGAAAAGCGAGTGTGTATCTCTGTATCTCAGAATCATCATACCTGCCGCACTCGCAAGCACTTAGAGATTGCTGAGTAAATGAACAACGCATAAACAAAACGCTAATCTATTTAGATGTTAATTTAAAAAGATGGAAAGACCATCTCACACTTCCCAGAACTTTGCACTTGCATTTAAACTATTTTATTTTATTTTAAGATTTAGTTAGTTAGTTAGTTAGTTAGTTTATGAGTAATACTGTAGCTGTCTTCAGGCACTCCAGAAGAGGGCATCTGCTCTCAGAAGGTTGTGAGCCACCGTATGGTTGCTGGGAATTGAACTCTGAAAGAGCAGTCAGTGCTGTCAACCACAGAGCCATCTCTCCAGCCCCAGAACTTTGTACTTGAAGAGAACTCTGCTTCTGAGATGCTTACAGTCATCTCAGAGACCCCAGGGACAAACCAAGGGTGCAGCATTATAATCTGAGCTGCAGGCTCGGTCTCTAAGATCACAGTTTAACATTAAAAGAGCCCGACCATCTTCTTAATCAACCATTCTTTGGTGGACAAGTTCAGTATCTATAACTCCAGTCCATCCCACCATACCAAATAGAACAGTCTTGATCTATACAGGCAGCCATACCAAAATACCCCAGAGGAGAGAGTCTAGACAATAAGCACCTCCTCACGGTTCAGGAGGCGGGGTGTCTGAGGTCAGGACGCCAGAATGGTCAAGTCCTAGCGAGGCCCATTGTTGCCAATGCCTGCTTGCTGAGTGACTACAAACTCCACTGTAGATGGCTCATCTTCATCTTCGTTAACCCCTCCACAGCCCAGGCTTTGAGGGCATCTTAGAGAGCGGGCCAAAAAGAATGTAAGAGCCAGAATACTGTGGGGAACTATGAGAGGCAGGGCGTGGCTGACGTACACATCAGCCACACCCACCTG
Source organism: Apodemus agrarius (assembly GCA_964023405.1). NCBI lineage: Eukaryota > Metazoa > Chordata > Mammalia > Rodentia > Muridae > Apodemus > Apodemus agrarius. The sequence continues at coordinate 14,575,359 of OZ030020.1, read as the reverse complement.
CGCAAGACATGCGCAACATCAAGCAGGTCAAGTTCCGAGCACTGAAGAGGAAGTCTCAAAGCCGCACTCCTAGCTGATGAGGTAGTGCCAGTCAGCGGCGGCGGCTGAGGGAGGGAGAGTCATTTTTCTTTGTGGTCACCTGTAGGCGACCTATGCCCCCATTAGATGGCTTCCCCAAATCCGCTTGAATATGATCAGCACTAATTAGACAGAGGGGCTATTAATAACAATAATTTAAAAAGAGGACTTGAAGTGGTGAGGAAGATGGCTTGGTGGGTGACTCCTGAGAGGGGGGGATGTAATGGGGGGTGAATAAGATCAATACACTGGAGATTATAGTCATAAAAATGAAGATTTCAAATTATCAATAAAAATTTTTAAAAGTTCAAGGTCATCCTGTTCTGTGTAACGCAAGACCCTATTTCAAAAGTAAACAAACACAAGAGAAGAAAAGCCTTTCCGGTGCTGTTACCGTGTCTGACGCAACCTGTGCAAACCAATGAGGCACGCCATCTTAGGGAAGAAAACTCACTTCAGATTAATTATTTTATTTCACTTCAAAGCATCTTTCCCAGACTCTTAACCCGCTTCTTCATATATCTTCTTTCTAATAAGACTCTTTGCCTGACTCTGTGAATGATTTTCATCATAGCAATGTGTTCAAGTTCATGAAAAATAAGATGTTCATTTTGCGGGACCCATTGCACTATACAGAACAGACACTACAGAACAGACACTTCTCGTCAAATATAAAACCATCACTTGCACAAATGAAAAGTCCACGACAGAGGGAGAGACTGAGGGAGCTGAAGGGGTTTGCAGCCCCAGAGGAGGAACAGTAATATCAAGACTCCCCCCACTCCATAACCCCCCCACCCCCAGAGCTCCCAGGGACTAAATAACCAACTAAAGAGTACACATGAAGGGTCCCGCGGCTCCAGCCGCAGATGTAGCCGCATATCTGGCATCAATGGGAGTAGACACCCTTGGTCCTGTGGAGGCTTGGTGCCCCAGCGTAGGGGGATGCTAGAGCGGTGAGGTGGGAGTGGGTGAGTGGGTAAAAGAGCACCCTCATAGAGGTAAAGGGCAAGAGGGTGGATGTGGGATGGGGGGGGTGGAGAGGCAATCGGGAAGGAGGATATCATTTGAAATGTAAAGGAACGGAATGATTAATTTAGTCCCTGGCAAAACCTTTCTTGACCTTTGAGTTGTGCTACTCATACCGGAGCACGGGATGCAATCACCCAGAAGCCCGATTGAGGTGCAGACTGCTAGACCCTGACCAAAGAGATTCTGCTTCAACAGTGCTGGGTGGACCCCATCAGTCCCCGTTTAAAAGAGCCCCGGAGAGAGCTGATTCTTGAGTATGCTTGCCCTGTTTTGACAGGGACTGACACCAAGATGCCAAAGCGTTTTGTTAAAATACTAACTCAATCAATCATTTTGTATGATAAGTAATTTTAATTGTTACCTAACAATTTTGTATCTAGTAACTTTAAATGACGATCTTCATTACTGCTACCTTTAAAACTCAACAAATTTTAGACGGAGCAGAGGAACGCCTAAGGTGCTGGAGATGAGCGGGCTCAGAAGACCACGCCCTGACGGCAAGCTTCCCAGAGTTCCCTGAGCGCGCACAGCCTTTCATGCATTGCAGGTGTTTCCTAAATGTTTTCAGAAAAAAAAAAAAAGAAAGAAAGGAAGAGGCAGGCAGGTGCAGGGCCTCACCCAGATCAATAAAACTGTAGTAAGTAGATCTACTGTCCCGGAGTCACGCGTATTTCAATCCATTCTAGCATAACCATGTAAAGAAAACTTCATCAAACACGGTCTTTTCTCTGCAGCCTTTCAAAAACACATCACCTAAAACATCCCAGGCTCCCAGATCGCATCGTCGATCTGCCGTGTTCCAGATGGTGTTTTTGTTTGTTTGTTTGTTTGTTGTTTGTTTTTCATTGCTGTGATGAAATAGCTGAGAAAAGGGGTAACTTAAAGGAGAAGGGACCTCTTCTGACTGACAGTTTAGAGTATAGTCTATCACGGTGGGGAAGGCATGCACGGTTAATGCCAACTCTCTGCTGTGTCGGCAGAGGTAACAGGCTGCTTGGTTACATCTCGACAGTTGAAGGAACAAGATCTCAAACGTAAGCCAGAACCTTGGAAGGCTGAACCCATTAAGCCCACCCCCACGACTGATTTCCTTCCTCCAGTTCAGCTGCAAAGGGCTCTATAACCTCCTACTGCAGCGGCACGAGCTGGGTGCCAAGCGTTCAAACACAGAGTCTACACGGAGAAGTTAACAGTCAGCAATAGTAAGACCTTCCCTATCTTCTTGTCCGCATCTTCCCGGAGACACATCACTAAGCTCCAGCGTACAGACTCCCCGCCCCCCATCCAGCCTTGCAGGCACAAGTCGCTTCCAGACCACAGTCAACTCCTGACATAAGCTATCCCGTTCCTTCAGTTTATCATTAAGAGATCTTCATAGCAGCAAAGAGGCATTCGCATAGCCTTTGTTTCGCAGTAGCATATAAAATATTTCCTAGACAACTGCCTGGGAAAGTGGCTGAGTGGGCGGGAGCGCTTGCTGCTCAAGCCTGCAGACCGGAGTGTCACAGACACACAAAAAGGATGAGAGTGATCACACACACGTACACACGTGCACATGTGCACACACACACACACACACAGATACACACACACACACACATGTACTCTCAGTGTGGAGCAGGGAGGAGACAGAGAGTTTGCTGATGTTTGTGGACTGCCAATCTAACCCCAAGATCAGTAAGAGATCCCGTCTTGAGGATTCTATCACATGAGGAGAATGATACCAGGATACCAACACACAGTGCATGTACCACATTCACACACTACATGCATCACACACACACATGCACACACATGATCAAGCACATATATGCATGCATGCATGCATGCATACACACTAAAATCAGTTCCCAGCCAAGTATTTTATCTCATACTGTGTCAGACTTACCATAATCGAAGGCCCCTTTTCTATCTCCGCAGTGTCCTTTACAACCCTTTAACTGTGTGTTGCCTTGCCAAGCAACTAAATAAATGTTCAATTTATGCTAATCTAGGGTCAGCTCTATAGACTGCCCCCATCAGCCGTCTGTCCTTCCACCATCGCTCTTATGAATTATGACATAGCCAATGGTTCCAGCAATGAATCCAAGAGGTTACTTTCCCATATTTTATTGCCCATAAATTTTATAGGAAGGGAAATTGAGCCCTAGAACTTTAACTAATTTACACAATGGACTGATACTCAGAAGAATTATAGCCCAGTCCTGGTTTTCATCCTGCCTGTTTGATCAAAGCTAAAACCTTGAAAGAAATATTCAGCCCATGCAGACAGGTAAGGAGGAGTGAGGAGTAAATTTTAATCCTAAGGAGGAGGAAGAAAGTCACACATAAGAATATAATATATAATTATATGCATATAATGAATTAATATATAATGTATGATTATAAACAGGATTTTCATATGTAAAAGACACATGGTTACAAATAACATGAAACATTTAAGAAATGTCTTAAATATATTGAAAATGAATTTTGTATTCCAGAATATAGGCTAAAATAAAGGAAAATATATGTTGTATGAGAACACAGCAGAAATATCCCTAAAAAGACCAAAGAAGGGGTATTCATATACTGGTCCCATTTATAACAATGACCTTTAAGATTCTTTAGAAATTCAACTCAATTTTTGTTTTTGCTGCAAAACAGTATGTGTCCCTCAATCTGCACACGGTAAATGTTTGTTGAGCTGAATCTAAATTGCTTGACTTTGGCGAGATGATTTCTTTTTCCTAATGCTCAGAAGGAGAGGAAATCATTAAATAGGTTTTCACTCTGTCTCTCCTAAAGGTCTTTATAGAGCTGCCCTAGTTGAGGGTTCCTCGGCAAGATTGCCGGTTTGCTCTCCCTGTTGGGTCCCCCTTCTCTGCTCTTTGGATTGGTGCAGACAGTAAGAGAGACCTTGTTTGGGCTTTTGGAAACCCAGGAAAGCTGGGGGCAGAGGCCAAAGGCCTGGCGAGAGAAGACAGTGAAATAGATAAAGAGCAATGCCCCAGCTCATGAAGCTAGGCGGAAAGGGCGTTCAATTTTCTTCTACTGTTTAAAAAGGTAGAGTCTTAACCTGTTTAGCCCAAACTACCCTGGAGCCCATCAGCCAGCCCAGGCTGACTTTAAACTAAATACTCCTCCTGTCTTAGCACCCTGAGAGCTGGGATTCTAACAGCATAGAACCAGATATAATTCACATATCCCCTCACGGAATCAGTGTTGTTCCGCACCTGCTGTGTGCTAGGCGGGATTTAAGAGACAACCATGAATAAAAATAATAAAACGCATGGTGTCATAGAAGGTATATTCCATTCAGAGCAGAAGCATAATAATGGCAGAAGATAGGCCATCAATAAATATGTATGTAGATAGTTGATCGATAGATAAGTAGATAGATAGATAGATACATACATACATACATATATTGATACATAGATACAGATACATAGATTACATAGATATAGATACATAGACACATTGATTAGATAATTGATTTATAAAGAATGCTTTAAAGATTTAAAGAAAAGAATGCAAGAAACAGAAGTGGTGAGCATCTGTGAGAGAGGCAGTAAAGCCATGTGGACCTTTGATCAGAGGCCTGAAGTGAGGCCAGTCCCACAGTCTTACCTGCATCAAGCCAGGACAGCATATATGTCAAGTTGACAACAAAAAGCGTGAAGACCAGGAGTATGGAAAACTAGACTGCCCTCTTTCTGTCATTATTGAAGAGGAATTCACATCACATAAACTTAATTCCCTTCCAAGTATAGAATTCAGTGGCGTTTAGTGCAATCATCCTTTGGTGTAACCAAAAGTTTATTTCGGCCGAGTTCTAGAATATTTGTGTCAACTAAAAAGCAAACTCTATGTCCACTTGCAGTCCCTTCCCATCCCCCACCCCTCCAGCCCTTGGCAATCATCAATCTGCTTTGTACCTATAGATTTGCTTATTGTCAGTATGTCCCATCAGTGGGGCTTGTTCAAGATGCAACCTTTTGTGGTTTTGTTTCAGTCTCACTTCCTAAATAAGGTCTTCAAAGTATTTTCAGGGACACTGTAACACCTACCTCATTCCTTTCCTAACCAAGCAGCACATACTCCACTACATGGATCTACAGTAACTTCCTGTCAACTTATCCACTGTCTGAATTGTTTGAACCTTTGCTTATTATAAGCCATGCTACTATGAAAATTTGTATACAAGCGGTTGAGATTCTCTTTCACAGGGATTCCTTTTCTTTTAATGATTTATTTTATGTCCCTTTGATTTTGCCTGCATATATTTATATGCAACATGTACATGCCTTATGCCCACAGAGGCCAGAAGTGTGCACCATCTTTCTTGGAGCTGAGGTTACAGATGGTTATAAGCTACTGCGTTGGTTCTGGAAACAAAACCTAACTCCTCTGCAAAAGCAGCAAGAATATTTCATTGCTGAGCCATCTCTCAAGCCAGACCCTCAAGTTTATTCTTTTCAGTATCCCCCTCTTAATACATTTGTGAATCTATTTCAAGTCACATTGACAATCTGGAAATATATAAAAATGATCCCCTCTCCAGGATCAAATATATTTGATCCTTAAATGAGTACCCAGTATATAAGAGATCAATAAATGGTAGTTATTACTGTCAATAAGAACAGTACTAAAGAGCATACCACTAAATATAAAGTGCCCCACACTGGAGGGCAGGAGGGACTTGAACCAAGTCTATATGGGGGAAATAAGTTGTTCACAAGTTTCCCCTACAAGGGTCTGCTTCCAGTGACTGGAGAAATCAGCACCTTGCTGGGTACTTGTCTCATTAATCTCATCACACAAGCAATGACTTGTGCTCAGATTCACCAGTGGACTTCCTCTGGAGTTTGCCCCAGAATTGCAGAAAGACTGTTGTAAAGAGCAAGTGGAAAGAGAGTGCTGGTGTTTCTGATTGTATACTTTGGCCTTAAATTAATCTCTCATTTATTTACTTAGCACACAACTGCTGAGATCCCTCAGTGCCTGAAGCCTTATCAGGAAGGATTGGCCCCCGCCCCTGCCCCTACTTTGCCACCTAAAGTCAACACCATGCAAGCAAATTGTGACGATAAAAATTCCAGTTTTATCTGGAACTTGGTAACTGCTCAATTAGTCACTTGGTGATCATTTCAAGGGCTTGGCTTTGAGAGATGTTCTGAGCTCAGACTTTAGATCGTCTTTGTCTCCCTACAGCTTAATTTTTGGCCTCCAAGAGGATAGTGCTGGCACCATGCTACTTTCGAAATATATGTTGTTCACTTTTTCTGACCCCTGAAACTCACCAAAGTTTCAGGCAGGGTTCGCATTAGATTGAAGTGAATCCACCTAGTGGATCGAATTGAAATCCCTGTGTTGTGCAAGACACTACTTGAGACTATACTTAGAATTCTAATATCAGCTACATCTTTAAGGAAAGAAGAAAAAAATTCCACAAAGAACTTAGTATATGATCATTTACTTCATGGTATTTGAGGGGGAAATTGTGTTCACTGGAGGAACGTCAATGTTTCCTTCTACCAGAAGCTAATTTTAAATCCTTCCAAATGACTGAATGGCTGTTTTAAGAGAGCAACACTGAGAGCGACACCATCTTCCTTCAACAAGCTAAGCATTTCTCTTTAGAATTAGCAGGATCCTCACTAATGCATTTGCTAAGCAGGGCTCCCCCACTGGCAGAGACCGAGCCAAGCATTATATCTACAATTGTATGGCTCTGCCTTTTTAACTGATCATTTTTGCAAAACAGTCGGAATGTATTCAGGAAATTCTCCTGAAATGTTAAAAACAGAGTACCGAGCAGCCCTCAACTTCGACACTTGAGTGTCATCATAGCTTAGGTCAAATTCCGAACAAGATACATGTCATTATATGCAACCTTTCTCCACAAGAAAACTATCTCTTAACCTTTTAGACGCATTGACCTATGTGTATGTGTATGTATGTGTGTGTGTGCATGTATATATGTCACATGCAAGTGAGTCTGGGGGTATATGAACCTATCTATGTACACACGTGTAGAGGCCAGAGGACCACCAGAGCCATTTGTCATCCTCCTGAAAGGGCCTTCTGTTGAGCTGAAAGCTCTTTGTTTTGACAAGGCTGGCTGGCCAGTGAACCCCCAGACTATGCTTGCCCTCCTGCCCAGTGCTAGGGTTTCAGGTCCTTGCAGCCACACCTGCCCTTTCTGCTGGACATTTGAACCCACGTCCTCTTGTTTGTTCAGTCGGCACCCTTACCAACTGAGTCATCACCCGAACCTCCCCCCTTGTGGACCGAGACGCAGTTAACCACACCAGGTGCACAAACATGCAGTCCGTGAGACTCTGTGCCTGGGACATGGACATTTCTACACCCTAACTAGAAAGTCTTCAAGGGAAGGGATCCGCATGGCTGACCATTAATGTTCTGGCACTGAGTGAATAAGCAAAGGAGCCGCGTGCTCCATTCCTGTCCCTTGCTGAGCAAATAGGGCTTAGTCATTGTCCCTTCTTGGAACTTACAAATTCAAGGGGCACGTGGTTGCCGGGGACTGCAAAGACTAACAGAGGGATTTCAGTCCTTTCCGCGCAAGTATTTTAGATCAGTCTGGGGAATAAAATAAGATTAAAAAAATAAAAGCGACAATTCGGTAAGAAAAGGCCATTTTCAGACGGCTTAACACTATCGGGATGTCTGTGCGTGCTTTGTCGTTAAGCCACGTCCTCGTGGGTTTAATCACAAAAGAAGTAGGACGGCATGGGTAAATA